>JZKD02S0788803.1:133590-180516 GCA_000966675.3 Picea glauca | reverse complement strand
CCTTCCCTCATGAGGTTGATTAAGGCAAGTGGGCGCACCCATTCTTGGGTAAGAAGTTGGAGAAATCTTGGTGAGATGCCAAGAGGCTCTTGGTGAGATGCCAAGAGCAAGGGAAAAAGATGCAGCAACAGTCTTGTTGAGAGAGCAAGAGACTCTTGGTGAGATGCCAAGAGCAAGAGAAGTTGAAGAATTCTTGTTGAGAGAACAAGAGAGAGCAAGAGAGAGGTCGAGCTGAAGAAAAGAGACAGTAACAACAATTTCTGGGAGCATTGGCATGCATTACAAGGTTGCCGAATGGCATTGAGTGGCACAGAAATTGAATCTTAGCAGAGTTTTGGCACGAATTTCGTGACAGCCCGTACATCATTAATTGTCGTATAGTTGTACGGATTTTTGGTTCAAAAATCGAGGAGAAAAGCTACATGAATGTCCAGATAAGTTTGTGTAAATATCTGAAGATGAATATGCTGTAAAAGAATTTCTCAGAAGCTCATAAATAATACAAAGCCCTCTCTCACTGGTTTTCCCCTTGTGGGTTTTTCCAGGGTCGAAGTTAGACCAAAATCTTTGTGTCTATATTTTCTGAGTTTTGCATATTGCTGATATTTTATTTCTGCGTTGAAAACGATGTTCAGAATCCTCATGTTTCAGTTCTAAAATTTATTTTTTGTTAAGTTTTTTATATGCTGAAGCACTAGGCTGTAGTATATGCTGAAACATAGTGCTGAGTCATATGCTGAAACACCGCTGTGAGTATATGCTGAAACACTAGGCTGTAGTATATGCTGAAACACAGTGCTGAGTCATATGCTGAAACACTAGGCTGTAGTATATGCTGAAACACAGTGCTGAGTCATATGCTGAAACACCGCTGTGAGTATATGCTGAAACACAAGGTTGTAGTATATGCTGAAACACAGTGTTGAGTCATATGTTGAAACACCGTTGTGAGTATATGCTGAAACACAAGGCTGTAGTATATGCTGAAACACAGTGCTGAGTCATATGCTGAAACACCACAGTGAGTATATGCTGAAACACAAGGCTGTAGTATATGCTGAAACACAGTGCTGAGTCATATGTTGAAACACCGCTGTGAGTATATGCTAAAACACTAGGCTGTAACATATGCTGAAACAGTGCTAAAACTGAGTTTGGCATTTAAATTTGGCAGAAAAATCAGCGAGACTGAAACTGGGTTGGGTTTTGAAAAACTAACATCTTACACCTACGATAAGCCTAGTATTAATACATCAACTTGTTGGTATTTCAATTATTGATTGAGATACAATTTATCAGAAGAGAACATACATGCAATGAAATGATGGCAAGAAAAATAGTTTCCTTATCTCTAATCACTAATCACACATTAACACAATGATTTGTTTTACATAATTAGAAACAAGAATTATAAAAATATTGAATCAGATAACTTATCAACAGATTCAGAAACCCTTTCTCATTACAACATCCATTCATGGTTGTTTTGATGACAGGATCCACCCTAGGGGCATATTCTAATTGCCTCGCAGTCCCTGGAGAAGAACCTTCGCCTATCTCTAGCTCTTTCAGCTTTGGCGCTCTCGGTGAGCATCTGGTGGTTGAATTTCTCGGCGACTTTGTTCCTGCAACTTGAGCATAGTTTAGAGAATGTGTAGAAAACTGGCTGAGCACATATAAATTATAACTAGCGAATTGACGAACTTGGATGCATACCTATGAATCTTGTTAAACTTGGTTTTTTGATAATCATGAGGGTCGATGCAGTCTTTGCATTGCTCGTTTCTCTCCTTCGAATGCTCTGGAATTCTCTTACATGCAGAAAGAATTTGTTCACAATGGTTCAAGAGTTTTAAATAGGGAATATCTTACCGCGTCGCATCAACCATTCAATTCAGGTTATGAGTGAGATTTCAATAAATATATCGTTGAATATTTAGAACTTAAATTCATCGTGGGTTGACGACGGAGGCAAGAGAGGTGATGTGGTCTATCAATGATTTCAAAATGTTTTTTTAATTGGTGCATGAGGTAGCAACTAATGCAGGATCGGGTATTCATTAGTTCCTTAAATGTCCAAAATCCGATCGTATCTAATGCTAAAAGCGTCCCGTTGTGTCGCTCTTTTAGTGGGTGGATTGGGGGTCAGGATTATGCTATGAAAATTTTCTCTGATATCCTCCTGCAAAATCTTTGACACCGATCAAACTTACCGTACAATGATGATGTGGAAAAGATGACTCAGAGGTGTGACTAGGACCTCGAGAACCAAGAATGACTCGGGATAGAACTAGACCATATGACCCTCTTACCTGGTAAAGACACATGGCATTCGAGACCAGTGACTTAATTCACTCGTATTAATCGGAGTCGAGTCTTTCCTTAAACTATTCATTCTAAAACCAAATCCTAGCTTGTACATGCCGAAAAGTGTTAAAGGTCGACGATCGACGATAAACCTACCCAAGTGCTCTCAGATCAACTCCCTTGATAGAGTCTCGATGCTGAAAACGCATTGGGGATTGGGGATCAGGGATAAATTTATCATGGTCAAAATGTTTGTTGTGATCCTTCTGGATTTTTCTTGATCCCGATAAAGTGCGTCGGGCATTGACTATCGACGATTTCTTTTCATCCTTTGTTAATGTTTTTCCTCCTCGTATTTTACCGATGTCAAATGGGATCGGCTATCTCTTGAGCCTTTATGAGAAAAACTTACGCAAACTAAAACTGCCTTATGTCGATGCCGATGAAGATCGACGCTCGACCACTGTTGTTTTCCAAGTGTTTCCTTTACTTACTTGAATTCTTTCCGACCCCGAACCTAAGCACGTTAGGTGTAGTGTTTGGCTATCGATTCTTAATTCAGGTGTTAAGGTATTTTAGTCATGGGGTTTCATACATTAAAATAAAATTTAATAGGTGATGAGATTCATGAAAATAAACAAATACAAAATGTTTCAAAATGAAATCGAGTTAGACAGTGCAGAAAACAAGTGGTACCCAAAAAGTGACAAAAGTTTGATAAGGATTTTTTTTTAGGGTGTGTTGAGTGCTCAAAAAATGGCGACTTACTAGGTGAAAGCATAATCTTTGTTCCTACCTCGGGCTCAGATGATGAAAAATATCGTTAAGAACTTAACTAGTTTTTATCAGAGCCTCTCCTATCCTTGCATTTGAAATTCCCCGGTTGGTGAAATCCAGGCCCTCCTGTGGGGTTTCAACCTTTATTCCACCTTCTTTTTCTGTAACCATGACCCATGCCCTATTTTGAAAAGAGTCAAGTAAAGAATTCAATGGCACCGGGCCTTTTAGTTATCATCATTCACTTTCTATGGTGTTGCTCCACTGCCATCGAGTGTCCATAGCCTCGGCGGAGTCACCCCGACGTCATAGACCTTGCTCCGCTGCCAAGGAGCATCCATAGCCTCGATGGAGTTATCTGGATACCCTCTCCTACTTTGCACTCATTTGATATAATTGATTTTATTTCGGCAGAATGCCCTGAGTGAGTGGGAGAGGAGGACATATGTTATTTGAAAAATGATATGGTTAAGGTGAATTTTTTCTAGCTATGTCTTGAGGTACATGTAGTCCTTTCCAGCTTACCATATTTCCCTTTAGGTTTTACCAGACCACCAGGTAGACACTTCATCACTTTTCCAAGGTTGTTTATTTGCACAGGTTAGATACAAAACTCCTTCAAAACAACCGCAATTCTCCTAACACTTTTTTTTGTGTTGTATGTAAGCATGAGCCGGGAGTAGAGTTCGTCATATTGCATGAACTAAGGTCAACCAATGTTTTTCTAAACACAAACTTCAAAATCACATAAATTAATATAACAAGAAAAACAAAAAATGAAGAACTCTACAATCAACCTACCTAAAAACAAAATATCATGAAAACACACATTTTTTTTAACACAAATATTATTTTAGAGCTTGGCCATTCACCGGGAGGGCGTCATGTCCCCCCCTCAGATTTTGCAATTGATACATGCCTACCCTAATTTTCTTGGCTACCTGAAAAAAGTCTGAGCCATAGATTCTGAAACTTCGAATGTTTCCCCTTCGACTCATTTTCTCTGTCCCATTTCAGGACTAAGTCTCCTACTTCAAAATTATTCTCGTTGGCCTTATGCTTATCAAACAACCTTTTAACTAATTGTTGATGAGCTATGAAATTTGATTTTTCTTTCTCCCTTTCTTCTTCCAGCATGAGGAGGGTATCAATTCTTTGTTGTATAATTGATGAGGGTTGTCCTCTAGAATATTGAGCAAGCTAAAGAGATGGAAGATACAACCCGTTTGAGAGAATGGTTGTTGGTGCGAATTTGATCAGACCAAGGTACTTCTCAGGTTACCAACAAAAGGTATCATGTAGTCTAGAGCGCTATCATTTTCATCTCCTCCAAAGAGAAGAAGTGTCACCCGAAGCACTGCTGAGATAGATAGATAGGGAAGGGTAGGGAGAAGACTAAAGAGGATCCATAGAGTAGTCAAAATTCATTCTTGTTCTTGCAAAAGAAACATTAACAGATCTAAACCATATAGATGCAAAAATCAAACCTACTTATGTTGCGAGAAAGAATTTAAATGTTGAACCAACAAATAGAACTCATAATCTATAAGGAAATACTATAATTCATAAGTAAACATACAAATACGCAACATATTTTTAAATTTGGTCATGCTTTCTATTATCTTTAGGATCTTTCTCTCATTACAGACTCATAATTACATATAAAGGCTCAGTACAGACTCTTGGCTCTGGACTCATGCCACATAGTTTCTAATTCTCCAACTGATAGGCCCAATTCATTACAGACTCAACAATATCTTTCTTTGAATTACAAAAATTATCAGCAACTAATCCCAAAACCCTGGGCGACTCTGATTAACCTGAATCAACTTAACCCAGCCAACCAACTCATGAAATAACTGATGAACGAATAGACAAAATGGTGAATGAACCCTTTTACAATTTTGTTCGGTCCTATATATAGCTGGGTTGTGTCTTCCTTCTCAGTTTGCATGCTTGCTTTGCTGGCGTTGCGCTGACTTATGCAAATTCTTTTTGTTTCTCTTTCTCCTGCCTCTTATGGAGTTTGCGCAACTCGTGCTTAGTCAAAACTTGCACAATTCTTCCTCAAAAATGAAGGGCCCAACAAGCTCCGACCACAATCCTTGACTCGTCCTCGAGTCAAGATCTTAGTTCTTTCAAATCCTCCATGACCATCTGTTGTTTTCCCTCGTCTGTATTTTCTTCCTCTTTGGGCTCTTCTGTTTGTACTCTTTCTTCCTTTATCTCCTCAAACGCAGGGCCCAATTCTGGTACCAACTCTAATGCTCTGTGCTTTACTCCTTGAAAGATTTCAACGTTGTCCTGCCATTTCTAGGCGAGGACTGATGCTTCTGCAAGGAACTATTGCGTTGTCTTTTTGCTGTACTCCTTTGGCTTGGCTGCAACCAACGACTTCCACTTAGAGTCTATTTTTGCATCGACCTGATGCATTTTCATATAGGTGGTCTGAATTACCGGTCGAAATTTGTGAAACTCTTTCTTGGCTACGGATTGTGCCTCATAGAGTGTATTTAGTTCATTATCATCTTGTTGAATTTGGTTGAACTTCTGTTGTTGCTCCATGGGGTCCATTGTGACCGCAATTTCTTCATTCAACACCTGGATCTTTGTGCGCACCTCCTCCAAGACCTGATTCTATCGAAAATGATGCCCATATAGTTGTTAACTTCCCTGAATATTTTGGTGCAATCCATTGTGTGCTTGTGTAGTGTTTCTTGGGCATTGTTACCTTGCAATACGATCTTCTGCATTTGTTCTTGTAGCTATTGAGGCTGTTGTTCTGCTTCCTGCTAGACATGTTGTATCTTCACTTGCATCTAGTCAATGCGAGTAGCGAGTTGTGTCCATGCTTCCTGTAACAACTCGATATGTTTCTCTGGCTCGTCTACATTGTTGGCCTCGGGTAGTTCAGGCGCAACCTTATGAATCTTCGGCCAAGCTTCAACAATTTTTTCTTGCACTTTTTCCAATTTGCGCCGAACTTGGAGTTTGTCATGTGCTTCTTGCATTCTGTATATGTGCACAACAAATTGTCCCTTCCTTGCAATCTCGGTGGATCTCTCGGCCTCCTAGAATCTTTGCTTCAACTGGTCCGTTGATGCCCTGATTAGTCCAAATAATTGTGGTGCTGGCCAGTGTACCAGGTCGATAGATGAAGGAGCGTCTTCGGTGGTTGCTCGCATCTGTAGTGGGATTCTACTGGACATTGAATGGTCTGAGCAAGTTTCTACCTCTTCCTCTATTGGTGGAACTGGTGTGATTCTTAACCTTAGCTCTATTGGTAAAAGAGTCAGAACCTCTATTCTGGATATGCAGAGTTGCATCAATTCTGCACATTGCTGAGGGTTCTAGAGAACCTTCTCCATTTTTTCTCGCATGGCTATCGTATCATGCTCCGTTGTCGATTCTGGTTCATTGTGTGCATCTGGTATCTTTGGCTCTTCCAGTGATTCTGCTTCATGCACCGTGATTTCTTGGGAGTTCTTTCCCTTCGCTGGTGAAGTGATTTGTTGGTTGTTGTCGGGTTTCGGATCCTCTCTAGTTTAGGCATCTTCTTATTGCGCTAAAGAATCGGGTTTTTGTTCCTGGGTGTCTAGATTCAGATCATCTAGCGTCGTGGTTGGCTCTAAGGCTTTGGTGTCGGGACCAGAAAATTATGATCTTGGCTTGGGTGCTTCTTTAGTTATTTGTGGGAGTCGTTGCTCCACTATCTATGGTGGATCGAGCTGCATCGGTTCTGAGGTCATGGTCTGATGTGGACCGGTAGTGATGAGGTTTGGTAGTTGGAGTGGTGGGGGTTTCTCAATGATGAATGTGGACGAAAATGTTTCTGGCTCCAGGTCATCTTGAATATCAATGATAGTGTTGGCTTTGGTCATGGCGCGGGTGCGAAAAGTGGAAGATGCAAGGGTTTGTGGGTTCAGGGGTTTGTTCAGCGAGACCCCAATTCTAAGCCTCTTCACCAATGGTTCGGTACCAAGCACAATGCCCAAGATCTGGTTAACCTGCACACCTGACAACACGACATTTTCTAGTAGCTAACGATGGAATGATATTTTTCTCCTCTATAACTGTTGTATCTCTTCTTCCTCCTTGGAGTCTATTTGTATCGGAGCGTCTGGCTTCTTCTGCTCGAGGCCTAAACTCAATCCTTCTCCTGGTTCGTTGTCTTTTTTCTTCAGCAGCTCCGCAGGCAAGATGTAATGCATTCCTGATTTACGCAGGCCGCATTTGAATCCTGGCCATGACATGACTTCCTTTTCGAAGTTTTCCTCATCCAAATGGAATGGTAGCATCCTTGTGTGGAAATGTTCCTTGCTGACATGTCTCGACCAGACAAATGTGTTGTGTCGGCTCATGTTGAAGGAAATATTCCTCGTGTTACAGTTGAGGAGATCCTGCGGGATGCGCAACCTCTACATTGCATCGATCATACCATTATACCCTTTGGAAAATGTTGCATTGTTGAGTGTTGTATTCTCTGAGTCTTGTTTGGACTGCCATGGCTCAAACATCTTCGCCATGCGCCCCTTATTTGGTATTTTTGGTTGTCTTCCCACAAGTGGTGTCCATTTGAACATTGCAAATGCCACAAGTAGGTATCCATAGATGAAGGTTCCTCCCTTCTCCTATGCTTCCTTGCAAGCTACTAGTAGTTCCTCCAACAGGAAACTACACCAGTTGAACATTGCTCCATTTGCACAAAAGTCGGTGATTGATAACGCATCTAGAGTGAATTCTCCCTTATATTAAGACTTCATAACCTTGATGGATATGATGTAGCTGGTCGTTTGGACTGTCTCGGGAAGTATTGGTTCAATTACTGTTGTGCGTCCTCCTCTCTTTGTGTTAAATTTCTCATATAGGCTAAGCTCGCCTTTCTTTTTCCCATGCTTACCAGGACCCTGGAATCCCTTTGACACATCATCTCCTTGGGAGGATAGTCCAATAAGTTGTTGGATGTCTTTAGCATGGATTGGATACCGCTTATCCAACCATAGAATTCTGTCATGCACCCTGCTTATCAGAAATTTTCTGCAGTGCACAATCTCGCCTATGGTACCAAAGACTGGTAAGTTTCTCAGGTTCATGATGGTTGAGTTAAATAAGTTGTTGAACTCTTATTTTGGTACAAATTACATTCCTCTAATTCCATACATAATGCTGGCCCTTGACCAAGTTTTGGGAGCACTTGGTCATATTTGACCCTTTTTGGGACTTCGACAGCCTGTCGAAGATGGAGCACCAGATGAAGCAGTGATTGCAGAATCTCGGCCCAATTTTCGGTCCCTTTTTGGGTTTGGGGAATATGTAATGGGAAAGGGATGTCGGCACATGGGTTTACCCATGCTTAGGCCCATTTTGTATGTATAAATAGAAGGATATGCAAACGTAAGAATAGTATAAAAAATAATATTGCAAATCTTTTGGTGGCTCTGTGCTTGTAACCGATTGAAGACACTAATAAAGAAGAAGGGTTGGTGGACATAGCCCCAAAGTGGGGGTGAACCACGTAAATCTATGTGTTATGCTTTGTGCTTTGACTTGATGTGTTTATCGCTACTTTTACAAAGTGATTTGATATATTTAGATGGATATACTTATGCTTTGTGCTTCATTAGATGTGTATGAATAGTATATTTGATATGTATGAAGATGCTTAGTGTTGATCTACTGGATCTGATCCGCTTTACTGTTGCTAAGTACTAAGGTACTTAGATATAAGTGAATGTTGCAATGCTTTGTGCTATTTGCGAAGTATAATAAGGGTTGAATATTGATGAATGATCAATGCTAAGTGCTCCTTAAGTGATATAATCACAGACTTGTGTCCCAGATAAGGTTGCAGACACCTGAGTCTCGCAACCACCCCTACTTCTACCTCAGGTGAGACTTCATATTCTTCGTAGGTGTCACCGAAAGGGCATGTAGTTAGGGTTTTGTTGGTGCGTTTTTGTAGTGTTGAACCCCAGGTCTACCCTTGTGCCAACAAATGGTTTCGTTGTCGGGATGTGAAACTGTGATTGCTGGGAACTGACGAAGAAGAAACCTTGTGCAAAGATTCATCCTGAAACTGTGGAATCTATGTGCATGGATCTGTGCCCTAGTGTGTATTATTCCACTTGAACTGAAAAGATCTATGCTAAAGAAAGATGGCCAGATATGAAGAAAAGAAGCAAGATTTGAACGCTTTGTGCTCCAAGAAAAGTAAAAGTGGAAATTTCTGAAGAAAAGAGGTCAGATCTGCAAAAAAGAGGTAAGATCTATAAGCTCAGTGCTCTGATAAAGGTAAGAGTAGTTAAAAGTTTTAGATCTGGAGGCTTTGTGCTCTATAGAAGTAAGATAAGTGAAATGTTTTGTTTCTAAGGTATGTATCTAGGTATGTTTAATAGATTTTATCCTAGTTTGAAAACTGGGGCACTGATAGATGAAAGAAGGTTTGATATGAGTAGATTTGATAAGAATAGTGATAGATATGTTATACCTATGCATAGAAAAAATGTTTGGACTAACAAATGGATGCAGGATCCTAGAAAGAATTTTTTGCAGATTAGCTACCATGATCCTAGTGCATCGTATAGAAGAAGTTGGGGATCGTTTAAAAGAAAGAGAGGAGTGACCCTCTGTTACAATTGTAGAAGACCTGGACATCTTGCTAACGAATGCCCTGGCAGAGGATATAGTTGTCTTTGTTGGAAAGCTATGAACCATGAGGTATTGGACTGCCCTAGAATGATCACTAGGCTTGAACAAATGAATCTGAATCAGGAAAACCCTAAGGTAGATCCAGAAGAGGTAGAACCCCAAAAAGAATCAGAGAAGGTATTGATACAAATGAAAGAGACCCTGAATGACCACCAATATGTTAGACTATCAAATATTTTCAAATAAAAAGAATGCATTGAAGCAAGAATAGGAGACTTCGACATTGACTATGTCCTTGATGAAGAGACACAAGTGAACATTATGCCAGGAAGAACTTGGGAAGCTATAGGGAAGCCCGGTATGATCCCTTCATTAGGAGGAATAGGAATATTCAGATGAAAACTAATGATGTTATGTGGAAAGCTCGCTCAGATACTTGTAACAGTCAATGGAACTTCGACAAGGGAACACTTTGATATTATTAAATTCGTTGAAGACAGTGCCTCATTTACCATGTTACTAGGAAAATCTTAGATTGATAGAGATCAAGCTAGAAATAAGGAAGAAGAAGAAGTCTTAGAACAAAAGAGACAAGAGTTAAAAGATTTCATGACCCGAAAGATTGCACAGTTGATGGAAGAACAGGAGAACAGATCGAAGCTACTTGACACTAGAAGCCCAGATATTGAAGCTACAGGAACATCGTGAGACATACAGAAGGCTAACATTTCTACCCTATATAAAGAAGAAGTGATACACCGGAATCCTAAGAAAGGATCTCAACAACACGAAGTGACTATGCCCAAGGAAAATAAGAATCAGAATGGGAAAAGAACCACCGAGATGAAGCTCAAGGGGAAAAAGTCTAGGAAGCTACGTAAGAAGAAGGTCAAGATTGAGAAGTTATAGAAGGTTCCAGAGGGTACCTCAGAGAAAGAAACCTTATAGAATTGGAGCTTCATCAGGATATCAGAACAATGACATATGCCACTTTGCTATGGTGAATCAATGTAGCCGTTGGAATCCAATATATCCGTTTGACTGCTGCTTCGAACGATTGTAAAAGCATTTATGGTTCACCACCAGACCATTGGACCATGCCATAACAAACAAAAGAAGAGTTAATGAGGCTCATAACCGTTGCAAGTAAACCATTACCAAGATTGCCTATTTATCTCATCACGCCATGAACGAGTAAAACTTTTTCCAACTAAGAATTTGAAGCCCACAGAGTAGAAATTGCATACAGTTCTCATTACGCTCTTGTTGTTCAATCTAGTGTAGTGTCTAAGACCATTGTGAACCCAATTATTTTATCCTGAGAATGCATGTCTGACAATCTTACCACTACCAACGAATCTGTAACAAAATTTCTCCTTGAGCTAAGAACTAAGAGAGTCATGTCAGAGCGAGGGTTATCCACAGGATTACAAGCATCATCTATGAGAGGACTGACAGCCTCTCCATACATTTCTCACGCCAGTCCATCTCGGCCAGCCAATAAGAAATGTACTAATCACAGAGATGACCTCGCTAATGCCAAGTTGATTCCAAGCATTCTACCAGACTATCTACCCCCTCTGAGTGGCGCCATCAACCATGAAAGTGTACCTCGAGAGTTCGAATATGTCGTGATCACTGCGTACCTTCCTAAAGGGGTGTGCACAGTTTGCGCCGACCAGGGTAAGATCGCAACACTGAAATCTAGTGACTTCAACCTGGGAGACAGAAAAGCTTACAACATGCTGGCCCTGCATAAGTACTTGACCAGGACCTAAGGCAAGAATTCAAAGATTATCCCACAGCCATGGACCCAGAACCTCGCGCAATCCACACTTCTTAATGTGATGAAGATCCCCCACTTTGGCTGACACCAGGAAGTAAACACATGCGTGAAATTGTTCTTGTCTTGCTACCACGAAGGTTACTTATGGTTGAATCATCACATGACTGTGGATCTAACCTTGATCAATCGGATCACAAGGTTGAGCTTGCAGGGCCCTGACCCATAGGAGTTTTACCCTGGAAAGACCTTAGACCGAGCATTAGCCCAACGAATCAAAGAAACTTATAGATATGTAGAGAAGGGTACGCGAGGTTACAAGGTAGCCTCTATCCAGAGTGATGCAGTGTGCCTTGCATGTCAAATGATCGCAGACAAGCTAGTTCGCAAGAACTGGCCCACCCAAGTAACTGGATTCATTGTTGACCTCGCCGGGAAGTGCACAAAAGGACTATAGATGAATTGGGCGTAGTACCTCGTGAACCATCTAGAGCTTGATTGTAGAGGAGCGTAGGAACAAGGATATGAGTTCCACTTCACCTGGCTTCTCATATTTATAGCTTTCATTACATGGGAGATGCCAGAAGGTGCGACCTTCCTAGACATCGAGCCCTTTGAGCCGTTAGCTGCAAAGTTCAGTACATTGTGGTACTCGAGTGATATGAACAAGCAGTGGAAATCCAATGATGTCTTGCATGCCTACTACAATCAATTGAATATGGAAATCCAATCTACACCACGCTTCACTCCGAACACCCCCTACAGGTTTTGGCCCCTGATGAAGTTTAGTGCAAATAGACACTTTATATACATCACAGCATGCGCCGATGAACAAAAAAAGTAGTTACAGTCCTATTATAAGTTAATAGAAGAAGACTTGGAAGAAATCACCAAGGAGTGGTTGGCAGACCTCCTCATCTCAACAGACCATGCGGAGATTTCTGATATAGACAGTCCAGAACTTGTGCATGACACCCCTAGAGCAAGAAAGACCAAGGAAGATGAAGAAGTTCAATATGTCAACAGTACTTCTATGAATACCACTTCGATCTCACTTGTGCAGGGAGGTAATGGTGGAGAGCCAGGTAACATAGAGGTCAAGCAAAATAAAGGCGAAGTTACACTGCCTAGAGAGGAGAAGGATCCCTCCAAGAAAAGAAAGGTTACCCCACCAAGTCTTCGTCCAGGAAGAAAGATAAGGCAACTAGTGTCAAGTTTGGTACTATTCTCACGTCGGATGACTTCTACTTCATAAGTACTGACCTGAATGATACTTCACTAGAGATAGCAGAAAATCAAGAAGCCAAGCAGAAGGAAGTGTTTAGTTGCATCAGGGACAAGCTTTAAGGAGTACAACAAGCAATACAGTCTAGCCGCGCAGTTTCCACTACGCCCCTACCATCAGGAACACAAGACTTAGGTGATGAGCCAGCCCAACTAAATCGGATTGTTGATACAGTCGAAGCTTGGCTACGATGATCTCAAGAAGAGATAGCACAAGCCACCCAAGCTTTAGCACAAGTTCAGAAAGACCTGGAGGACCACAAAAATACTGCAAAAAAGGAAAAGCTCGCTCTACAAGAAAAATGGGATGAAGAGAAAGCAGCGCTACAAAAAAACAAGAAACAATTGCTTGTAGAGAAACTCAAAGTATGGGAAAGGGTTCACAACGCACTTCTCTCTATGATATTCATAGAAGTGAAAACTGAGGAATGAGTCCTATTAGCAACAATTGTGGTATCGAGAAACAAAGGTACGCAGGTCTGCAGGATTGCGCGATAATTGCCCAAGCGCAGCACACAAAAAAAATTTGTTTGGGGCCCGAGTCAAGCAAGCGAGCCTGATCATGGACATGAGAAGCAGCGAAAGAGATCTAGACCGCCCATCTGGAAAAGGACACGTGGTGGGAGATCGACGTCAGTAGGAAAGTCCCGACAGGGAAGCGCCCATCGGGCAACTGGAAGCCATCAGGATATCGGGGATCTTGGGGACGAGTGATTCGTGCACTTAAAAAGTGTGAACCACGAAACCTTGATGGAGAGTAGGGTCAAAAAGAATATGGTAGTGATCACTTGGACTAGGGCCTAGTCAAAGGACTAGCATGGAAGGCGCATCGACAATCAAAAAATCACGAGTCCCGTAGACACAAACATTGTGTCATCGTGAACGCTGAAACTCTGATGGAGGATTTGGCTACAGTCACACGAAGACAGGTCATATGGATCATGTTCTAGCTGGTAGGGGCTAGCTCATAGAGGTGGAGCTCATCGCATATCGGATATCGGATTTTGGGAAGCTGACACCCCTTATTTCTTGCACTTTGAAACTCTGAACCCCGAATTTATGATAGCACCCAGAATCGGGCCCACGGATTTGGCGCCTGGTAGTCGAGAAGGAGGCTTGGGGGCAGGCGGTTATGTTTGTCATTCTGCCTCTCAGACCCCGATGACATGTATCCTCCATTTCATTATCTTTCACTCTTAGCCACCTTCGCCTTAGCTTATTTCCCCCCACCTTGTTCAGTCACCGAATATCCTCTGTTGTCCCCACGTCACCTTCTTGTGCCACATCACGTCTACACCTTTAGCTCCTAAGAGCCCACGCATACCCAGTATCCTGTCTTCCATGCCCATCACCTCAACCTTGTCAGCTCCATCCACATTGGCCAGCCGAGTCCCCCTGCAAAAATACAACAAAGCAACAGATAGCCAAAGGTAGGATACCACATCTCCCAAATGAATATTTGACCAGAGCCTCTCAGGTCCTGATGAATCAGTTAATGCAAATGAGGAAGGTGGGTGATACATCATCTCCTTCCTTAAATAGAAGGTTAGAAAGGAGCGTGTACAGAGACAGGCTGTCAGTTCCTCCTGAAAAAGATCGCGTCTGACAGATGACTGCATGGGCATTCTGCCCAACGTCTGCATGCGTAGCCTAACAGAGAAGCTCCTAAATGTCAAGCATTGAATTCATGATATGATCGTGCCTTCAGTGCCTGAGTTAGTTCCAAGTATATGTAGGCATTTCTGCCATTTTTGTGGGTATCGATGGTTGAGAAGAGCTCCCGGTTGTAAAACTTTAATGAAGCACTATTTTCTAGTTATTTCTAGACTTCTGAGACTTCTTGCCTTATGAATGCTAGTTTCTTTACATCTTTGTTATACTGTGTTAGAGGCTCGAAATTGGAGGATCCAGTCGAGTTGTCGTTGTAATGGATCACTGTAATAGTTATGGAGTCTCTAATTGGTTCCTGTGATTTCCTTAACACTGAATGACTTGGAATTGGAGGATCCAGTCAAGTCTTCTATTCAGTTTCTTGAAGCCCTGAACCAGGACGATCCTGCGTTCAGAGTTTTTCCCCTACAAACCGCTGTAAGCCTGTTGCCCAAAGCTGTTTGTTCACCTTTCTTACTAAGTCTTCCAACTGCTCATCTTTTAATCAACCCACTGGCTGAAGTTAGGATTCCAGACCTCCTTTGTTATTTACGTACTAGATCCAGTCCCCAAGTTAGAGTGATATCTCCTCGAGTCTCTACCCATTTGATCGCCCATTTATCAAACCATGACATAAAAACTGATGGGCATCGGGCTTTGCTCCTGCAAGAAATCCAGGAGTGACTTCCAACGCTAACATTTATGGCGCCGTTGCCTGGGACGAAATTGAAGATTTTCCTTGGGTAGAACGAAATTGAGCCTCTGAATCCGAAGGTGCATCGGATTATCGGAGCCTTTCAAGATTGCTAATATGCACCTGGTGACTCCATTGTGACGACTCCGTTAGGGAGAACCTGCTCTGTTAATTGTGGCTTTCACAGGCAGGCATACGCAGTCTCATCCACATATGCCTCTAGCTACGCCCGAAACAGATCCAGAGGTGGTGCTCAGAAGGGGAAAGGCCTCTAAAGAGGAAGCGTCCATCACTGAACCAGGTAATCCACCACATCCTTCTGTGGGAGCTCCTTTTTCTCCTCCTCAGTTTCCCGACAGGCCCATTTCTGCAGTTTCTCATTTCCTAAATTTTGGGAGTGTTCCTGTCGAGTTTTCCTCTCCTGGTCTGGGACCGGAGGGCCAAGACCTTTTCACTCCCCTCTCCCCTAAATCTATACCCTGGCGTAGACCCAGGACTGCAAAAGATTTCCCTACGCCTAGCTTAACCACTCATGTACAAAGAGGAGCACCCACTGACTTGAGCTCGATAGCCTTCTCCTTAAATACCCTCTTATTCCCCACTCCAATTAGAGGCTCATTCTCAGCAGTCCCTTCGTGAACTCCTTCTCCTCCAAGCTCTCCTTCACCTAATATTCCTATGGCTAGTGCTAATCCCCCTCTGAATAGAATGGACGCCATAGTTTCTGCTAGGTATGCTCCCTTGATCTTACCTCAGCCCACAAATCCTTTCCCTGCTGGAGATTACTTGAAATATATGCCCAAGTTCACCGGGGAAGGGGACATAACTGCGGAAGAACACCTGGCTGCTTTCTACAATTATGCAAACAACCTGAACATTAGAAATGAAGATGTTTGGATGAGGGTTTTTTTCCAGATCCTGGATGGTGAGGTAAGGAAATGGTTTAGAGGATTAGCTCCTGAATATATTGCTGGAATTGAAGCCCTAGATAATGCTTTCCTGAGGCAGTGGGGAGATAAGAAGGATTTCATGTATTATATGAATGATTTCGGGTCTTTGAAGAAGATGGAAGGAGAGTCTATCTCTGAATTCTCCAAAAGATTCAATAAAATGTACAATAAGATTCCTGATGAAATAAAGCCATCAGAAGCCTCGGCCAAGATGTCCTATGCTAGCACGTTTAGCCCCGATTTTTGTATTTTATTGAGAGAAAGAAGAGTTGCATCCTTAGCTCAAATACAAGACGCAGCCATAGAAGTGGAATCCAATGTATTAACATCCGATATATTGAGGAATGAGGCTCACACAGGCAAGAGAAAGGGAAAATCCGAAGCCTCAACTTCTAGCCCATCAACGCCCCACCTTCAAGTAGATTAACTAACCAAGATGGTGAAGTCTCTATCTGCAGAGATGGAAAGAATGAAGGTAGAGATGAGGCAAGCATACAAGGGCCCTCAGAGCGCTGAAAACAAAGGAGGTTTTCGGAGGCCAAACAATATCGCTTCCCCGATGATGCAAAGAGACAGAGATGACCAAAAAATTCAGGCCCCTTTTCAAAACAATTTTGTGGCTGAGGGAGAAGAAGGGGAAACAGATGAACTTGAACCTGAAATCCATTGCGTCAGAGATAATCCTCCTTTTCCTCATCTCACTCAATCAGCATACGAAGAGTCTCTCATGGACAGTCAGCTAAATGAATTGAGCAAGGGAGAAAAGGTTGGCGATGGTCAAGGCAGGTACAACCTGAGGTCCAGCAAAAGGGAAGCAACACCTGATATTCCTGAGCAGTCCATTAGAGTAGAGAAGCCTGCTAGTAAAGTAGTAGATGGTCATGGAGGTAAGAAGGCCCAACCCCTCTCTCCCGTTGTCAATAATCATGTTCCTGAAATAAAAGAAATCCCAAAGCCTACATCTTCTTTTAACTTCGAGCATGAGATCCAAAAGATCAAGATCCCTGTGCCCCTCACTGAGCTGATTAAACATGACGAATTCAAAAAGCGCTTCTCTGATATTTTACAGTCTGAAGCCTCATGCCTTCCCACAGACTCCATAAACCTCCAAGATGAAAAGCCAGCAGTTGTCCTAGGTCCCATGGTAGAAGATAGAGATGATTCATCCCCTCCCTTCTACACATCCATGAACATCCATCATAAGGTGCTGCACAACTGCTTGATGGATTCAGGGAATTCTCACAACCTCATGCCCAAAACTGTCATGGAAGAGTTAGGGCTAGAATTTACCCGAGCCTATCATGACCTCTATTCCTTTGACTCCAGGAGAGTTCAGTGTCTTGGAGTGATCAAGGACCTGGTTGTGACCTTGTTTCAACTGCCCATGAAGAGTGTGGTCATGGATATTGTAGTAGCTGATGTCCTCCCCAAGTTCGGTATGTTATTATCAAGATCTTGGATAAAAAGACTGGGGGGAACCTTGCAGATGGACCTCACATATGCTACTATTCCAATGTTTGGAGGAGATCATAGAAGACTATACAGGGAAGCTCAATTGGCCTATATAATCAGTGATGAAGCCAACCCTACCAACCATCCCATCTTTGCCCTGGAAACTGACTTAGGCTCCAGTTTACTACAACTCACCCATGCCCCCGAGCCTCCTCTCAAACTCAGAAAGCAACCCACCAGTTCCCCCAAACTTCCTCCCTCCATCACCCCCATCTGAAAATTGTTCTTTGATGGAGCCTCTTCCTGGGAAGGCGTTGGAGCTGGGGTGGTTTTTGTTTCACCTGCTCAGGAAACCATATCTCTGTCATACAAATTAGAATTTGAAGCTACCAACAATGTGGCAGAGTATGAGGCTCTTGTTCTGGGATTAAGAGCTGCGAGAGAAATGGGAATTCAGGAAGTAGCAGTGTTCGGTGATGCAGAGTTGGTGGTCCAGCAGATCAGAAACGCTTATCAGGCTAAGCATCCTCGACTCAGAAGCTACAGAAATGAGGTATGGGACCTAGTTGACAGTTTCTTCTCAGCATTTAACATTTCATTCATCCCAAGAGAGGAGAACACAGTGGCAGATTCCTTGGCTACATCAGCTAGAAATTTCAAAGTACCTTTGCCGCCCAAATTCAGATATGATGTAGAGGTAAAATATAGACCCTCCATACCTGACAACGTCAAAAATTGGAAGGTATTCGAGGATGATCTCGAGGTCAAGAGATTCTTGGAAACTGTCGAGGAATTTTTAGAAATGCACATATACCAAGACGTCGTCTCAGAGGAAGAGCTCGATGGGGGTAATTTTCTGAATAAGATTGTAGGGCGTGACATTGTACAGCTGCCCAACAACCATATTCCTAGAGGATTGGTTCCTTTGGAAAGGATTTTTGATAGAAACGATGTGTCGGTAAAAGAAGAAGTCTCAGAGGAGGACGCTGGTATTATTCAGTGCAACATTGGAACCGAGAGTGAGCTCAAGTATGTCAAATTATCAAGAAGTCTGACAGAGGAGTAGAGGTCCGAATAAATTGGAATTTTGGAGGAATTCACTGATGTGTTTTCCTGGACCTACAAAGACCTCAAAATTTATGACACCTCTGTCATCGAGCATAAAATTCCATTAAAGGAGGAGGCAAAGCCATTCAGGCAGAAGCTGAGACAAATCAATCCCATGTTGCTTCCTATCATGGAGAGGGAAGTGAAGAAGTTGCTTCAAGATCAGATCATTGTTCCACTGAGATATTCAGAGTGCGTGGCCAACTTGGTGCCAGTAAGGAAAAAGAATGGAGAGATCTGACTCTGTGTAGACTTCAGAAACCTAAACAGGAGCTCATGGAAGGATAACTACCCCTTGCTGAAGATGGAACATATACTTCAGAGGGTGATAGGAGCTTCCAGGATGTCCATGATTGATGGTTTCTCTAGCTACAATCAGGTCTCTGTTCTGCTTGAAGACAGGGAAAAGACAACATTCACCACTCCATGGGGCACAGTCATGTATGCCAAGATTCCATTTGGACTAATGAATTCAGGGGCGACATTCCAACGTGCCATGGACATAGCTTTCGTTGGGGAAAAGGATAAATTTGTGGTCATTTATCTGGATGACATCACAGTATTTTCAAAATCTGATAAAGAACACCGTCGCCATCTCAGATAAGTTTTCTTGAAATGTAGAAAGTTTGGCATTTCATTAAACCCCAAGAAGTCTATATTCTCCATGAAGGAGGTAAAGTTACTAGGCCACATAGTATCAACAGAAGGAGTCAAGATTGACCCCAGCAGAGTTGAGGCGATACAAGCCTTATCAATCTCGAGGTCCAAGAGGGAGGTCCAATCCTTCTTTAGTAAAATTAATTTTCTGAGGAGGTTTGTGCCTAACTTTTCTAAGGAGGTAAAGCTGATAACAACCATGTTAAAGAAAGAGAATGAAGTAAGGTGGACCCCTCAATCGTGGCATTCTTTTGAACAAATCAAGAAGGCCCTGACTGAAGCTCTTGTGCTTATCAGTCCCGACTAATGACAGTGGGCTAGAGAAGCCTATTGGTTATTTCAGCCGAGCATTGAGGGATGCCGAAGTTAGGTATGACACTATGAAGAAGCAGGCTTATTCTCTAGTAAAATCTCTTAAAGCTTTTAGAACCTACATCCTGCAGTCAAAGATCATCGCCTATGTCCCCTCGGATGTTGTTAAAGACATTCTTATTCAGCCTGACATAGACGAGAGAAGGAGTAAATGGATAGCCAAAATCCTGGAATTTGACCTGGAAATAAGGCCTACCAAATTGATCAAAGGGCAAGGTTTAGCCAAGATATTGGCTGAAGCAAACTGCCAAGCGTTGGGGATAAGTTTCATCAACGAATGCTCAAGTATTCAGCAAGATTGACTGCCTGATGTAGACCATCAAAGGGAGCCCCCATTGGCTCGATGTCCTTGGTATAAGGATGTCATATACTTTATGCAAGAGCTGTGGCCTCCAAACGGCCTGTAAAGAAGCAAAGCAAGAGCTCTAAAGCTCAAAGCAGTCAGGTATTGCCTGATCGATCAAGTGTTATATTGGAAAGACCCCCTGGGGTGCTTTTAAAATGCATGAGTCCACCAGAGGCCGAGATGATCGTTGCTGAATTACACAGCGACCTGTGTGGAGGGCACCATTTCTGGAGAGCCACAGCCCACAAAATCCTCAGGGATGGATACTACTGGCCTACCGTGTTCAATGATGTCTGCAAAAGGGTCAGAGCCTTCATCAAGTGTCAAAAATTTATAGGAAAGCATCATATCAGGTCTCCATCATTAAATCTAGTGGTGGTTTCAGGGCCTTTCCAGCAGTGGGGCCTAGATTTCATTGGAGAAATTCACCCTGCCTCCAGTGGGCAGCATAGGTGGATCCTGACTGCTACAGATTTCTTTACCAAGTGGATTGAAGCTATCCCCACCAGGAGTGCTTCCCACAAGGTAATCATTGGATTCTTGGAGGACCTCATCACAAGGTTCGGCTGCCCGAATAAGATTTTCACTGATAATGCAACCACTTTCGGGGCTGAACTACTAGCCCATTTCTGCGAACAGTTCGGGATCAAATTGATTCACTCCACCCCATATTATCCATAGAGAAACGGTCTAGTGGAATCCTCCAAAAAAATCCTGATAAGGATCATCAAAAGGTTGTTGGAAGACAACAAAAGGGCTTGGAGTTTAAAGTTGAAATTCGCCCTATGGGATGATCGGGTGACTACAAAGAGATATATAGGTCTCTCCCCTTTCCAGTTAGACTACAGAGCTGAATCTGTCTTCCCTTCTCAGCTGGCCATTCTCATGGCGAAGTTCTTCCAGGATTATCAAGAAGAGCCCAATGACATGATCAGAAGGATTCATCAGCTAGTAGAGGTCCAGCAGGCTAGGGAGCAGACAGTGGATAGGGTTCAGGACCATTAGTAAAAGATCAAGCAGGTCTTCGATAAGAAGGCCAAGAATGAGAGGTTCCAGATAGGAGACCTGGTGCTGAAATGGGATGCTCCTAAACAAGATAAGGGCAAACACAACAAATTTGAAGCCCTGTGGATTGGGCCTTTCAGAATCTCCCATATTTTCTCAAATAACACGTACAAGTTGTGAGGTTTGGAAGGCGAAGAATTTTTCAATAGCCCAATAAATGGGCACTTTCTTAAAAAATATTTTGTCTAAGCCTCCAGTGGCTCCTATGTTTTGTAAATATTTCCTTTTCTGTTCTTTGTTTTTACTTTTGTTTCGGCTTAGTAAGTGACTCCATAGCCCAACAACAAAGCACTGGAACTGCAAAATGAGTCCTTAGAGAATCACAGGGATGACTCTATCCCCCATGGAGTCTAATGTTAGCAACAATTGTGGTATCGAGAAACAAAGGTAAGCAGGTTTGTAGGATTGCGCGATAAGTGCCCAAGCACAACACACAAAAGAAATTTGTTTGGGGCCCAAGTCAAGCAAGCGAGCCTGATCATCGACATGAGAAGCAGCGAAAGAGATCTAGACCGCCCATCTCGGAAAGGATGCGTGGCGGGAGATCGACGTCAGCAGGAAAGTCCCGACAGGGAAGCGCCCATCGGGGAACTGGAAGCCATCGAGATATCGGGGATCTTGGGGACGAGTGATTTGTGCACTTAAAAATTGAAAACCGTGAAACCCCGATGGAGAGTAGGGTCAAAAGAAATATGGTAGTGGTCACTTGGACCAGGGCCTAGTCAAAGGGATAGCACGAAAGGCGCATCGGCAATCGAAAAATCGTGAGTCCCGTGGACACAAACATTGTGTCATCGTGAACGCCGAAACTCCGATGGAGGATTTGGCTACGGTCACACGAAGACAGGTCATATGGATCGTGTTCTAGCTGGTAGGGGATAGCTCATAGAGGTGGAGCTCATTGCATATCAAATATCGGATTTCGGGAAGCTGGCACCCCTTATTTCTTTCACTTTGAAACTCTGAACCCCGAATTTCCAATAGCACCCAGAATCGGGCCCACAGATTTGGCGCCTTGTCATCGAGAAGGAGGCCTGGGGAGGGGCAGTTATGTTTTTCATTCTGCTTCTCAGACCCCGATGACATGTATCCTCCATTTCATTATCTTTCACTCTTAGCCACCTCCGCCTTAGCTTATTGCCCCCTACCTTGTTCGGTCACCGAATATCCTCTGTTGTCCCCACGTCACCTTCTTGTGCCACATCACGTCTACACCTTTAGCTCCTAAGATCCCACGCATACCCAGTATCATGTCTTCCATGCCCATCACCTCAGCCTTGTCAGCTCCGTCCACATTAGCCAGCCGAGTCCCCCTGCAGAAATCCAGCAAAGCAGCAGATAGCCAAAGGTAGGCTACCACATCTCCCAAATGAATATTTGACCAGAGCCTCTCAGGTCCTGATGAATCAGTTAATGCAAATGAGGAAGGTGGGTGATACATCATCTCCTTCCTTAAATAGAAGGTTAGAAAGGAGTGTGTACAAAGACAGGTTGTTAGTTCCTCCTGACAAAGATTGCGTCTGACAGACGACTGCATGGGAATTATGCCCAACGTCTGCATGCATAGCCTAACAGAGAAGCTCCTCAATGTCAAGCATTGAATTCATGATATGATCATGCCTTCAGCGCCTGAGTCAGTTCCAAGTATATGTAGGCATTTCTGCCATTTTTGTGGGTATCAATGGTTGAGCAGAGCTCCCGGTTGTAAAACTTTAATGAATCACTGTTTTCTGGTTATTTCTAGACTTCTGAGACTTCTTACCTTATGAATGCCAGTTTATTTACATCTTTGTTATACTGTGTTAGAGCAGCTCAGAATTGGAGGATCCAGTCGAGTTGTAGTTGTTATAGGATGATGTTGTAATGGATCACTGTAATAGTTATGGAGTCTCTAATCAGTTCCTGTGATTTCAATAATGTTGAATGACTTGGAATTGGAGGATCTAGTCAAGTCTTCTATTCAGTTTCTTGAATCCCTGAACCAGGAGGATCCTGCATTCAGAGTTTTTCCCCTACAAACCGCTGTAAGCATGTTGCCCAGAGCTGTTTGTTCACCTTTCTTACTAAGTATTCCACCTGCTCATCTTTTAATCAACCCACTGGTTGAAGTTAGGATTCCAGACCTCCTTTGTTCTTTACGTACCAGATCCATTCCCCGAGTTAGAGTGATATCTCCTCGAGTCTCTACCCATTTGATCGCCCATTTATCAAACCGTGACATAAAAACTGATGGGCGTCGGGCTCTGCTCCTGCAAGCAAGCCAGGAGTGACTTTCGACGCTAACAAGTCCCACAACATGTGGCACAACTCGAAGAATTAATCCAGCAGCTTCAACAGTGCATCACAGATATGGAACTTCGTACCGTGCCCGAAACTACTCAAGAAATCATAGATCTAAGAGGAAATTGCTCACAACGTAGTTGGCATAATGAAAGCCCTTGCCCTAGAGTGCAAGCAGCTGAGCTCTAGGAGTGCTCAAACATATGAAAATATCACAAAAAATCTAGAGTTACAGGCACTGGAGTTGTATCTCCAGGAAGCAAAGCAACACACAAATACACTACAGGCGTAGCTAAAGGCCTTAACACTATTTGAAAAAATGAAGAGGTTTCTAGAGCAACGCACATCCCAGCAACAGATCCACATGATCCATACCAAAGTGATGAAAGTCTCTCAATGAATTCAACCAGTGCAAGAGAAGGCATGCCAACTTTTCACCGAAGTTGAAAGCCAAGGAGCAGAGCTTGAATAGGTCTTCATCATAGTAGAACAATGCCTAGAAGGGCTAGTCAATGAGGCACTCATCCAGGAGTTCACTAAGCAAGAGGCAGTAGCACTACAAAAAGTTGAAGTAGCTCGAGCCAAGCTCGAGGAATTTGAGACAGAATTGCTCAGACCAGAGTGACTCGGGATGAGTCACGGGTGAGTGTTGGGGGCATGTTGTCCCTTGACCAAGTTTTGGGAGCACTTGGTCATATTTTACCTTTTTTGGGACTTTGACAACCTGTCGAATATGGATCACCAGACGAAGCGGAGATTGCAGAATGTCGGCCCACTTTTGGGTCCCTTTTTGGGTTTTGGGAATATGTAATGGGAAAGGGATGTCGGACCATGGGTTTACCCATGCTTAGGCCCATTTTGTATGTATAAATAGAAGGATAGGCAAATGTAAGAATAGTAGGAAAAGGAATATTATATCTTTGTGATATAGGCTATGTGCCAAGTGGAATCGGTGTGATCGAGGTGTTGTGCATTCTATAGGCTTGCAGAGCTTAGTGAAAGTCCCTATGTGGAGATATAGAAGGATTTGTGTTATAAGGAAAGGAAGAAGGATCTAGCAAGCTGCGCAGATCTTCTATCGTATGCATAGTAGGTTTTGGTGGCTCCGTGCTTGTAACTGATTGAAGGTGCTAATAAAGAAGAATATTTGGTGGATGTAGCCCCAGAGTGGGGGTGAACCACGTAAATCTACGTGTTATGATTTATGCTTTGACTTGATGTGTTTATCCCTACTTTTGCAAAGTTATTTGATATATTTAGATGGATATACTTATGCTTTGTTCTTCATTAGATGTGTATGAATAATATATATGATATGTATGAAGATGCTTAGTGTTGATCTACTAGATTTGATCTGTTTTACTGTTGCTAAGTACTAAGGTACCTTAGATCTAAGTGAATGCTGCGATGCTCTGTGTTATTTGTGAAGTATAATAAGGGTTGAATATTGATGAATGATTAATGCTAAGTTCTCTGTAAGCGATATAATCACAGACCTGTGTCCCAGCTAAGGTTGCAGACAACTGAGTCTTGCGACCACCCCTACTTCTACCTTGGGTGAGACTTCATATGCTTCCCAGGTGTCATCGAAAGGGACGGTAGTTAGGGTTTTGTTGGTGCATTGTTGTATCATTCAACCTCGGGTATGCCCCTGTGCCAACACAGAACTATTTCCCAAAAAGCGTCTGTGTGCATCTATGGGAACAAGGATGAATCCATGAGGTCAAGGTTGAGGAGCTTTACGTGCTCTACCTTCCCTTTGATATCACCCACGATCTCAACCCGGGGGTCTCAGGGATCATCTGGTACCATTTCTTTAGTCATGGCACATCGACTTATTGTGGCTCTCGACATTCACACTTATGTGGCAGGTAAGAACTAGGGTTACGTCTGCAGCTTTTACAATGGTCCCAACTGGTTTGCACTACTGAGTTCGGAAATGGCTATGCTCTTTTTAGAAACAGTACATTCTCGGCTGAGTTCTGAGAGCCTTATACTTGGCTTAATGGGTAAGTTTTTAGCAATGACTACTACTCATCATGACCGTATGGATGCAATCCAGGTGTGAGCTGTCTGATGGGATGGTTTAATCAAGGTAAATTCTATTGGCGATCTTGGTATTTACTTATTTGAGTGGAATAGGGACGTGGTCGATTTGAGACCTTTATGTTTGACGGGTGGGTGTCCCAATGTGAAATTCGATGGCATCTTGGCATAATGAGGCTTTATGGATTAATGGGCATCAAACAAGGTACTGGAATGGAAATAAAGGTTGTGACTAGACTAGGTTTGCGTGGCCTATGACTCAGATTGGATTTGGATTCATGGCCCTTCCGACCACAAAGGTTTTCCCCGTCGTCTTTAATGACTGTCATTAATGGAGTCTCTTATGCTTCAGGTCTTGTACTGCTGGGTTGTCATTTCTGTATCAACCAACCCTTAGACAAAACAAATGAACTATGTGTTATGGTGCAATACTGAGCATATGAAATTTATTAACTGTATTTACAAAATTTCAGAAAGAAAACAAAACTCAAATCTATCTATTGTACAAGCTCCTTCAGATTGGAACGACTGTCCTTCTCTCTCAAGTTTGAGATAGGTAGGGCTTCAGTCGAGCACCATTCACCCATCCTGGTCATAGAACACCATCCAGTTACACGATTGTAACTTCTCCTGAGGGTTGAATCTCTGCAACTATGAAGGGTCCCATCTAGTGCATACAAATCTTGCCAGGATTCTTCTGGTATTGACTGTCATAGAGTAACACCTTGTCCCCTTGTGTGAATACCTTGGTATTAATGTGTCGGTCATGCCAAGATTTGTTTCTTGCCTTTTCAACCGATTGATGGAAGTCTGCTAGAAATCTGGTTTCCTCGAGTTCTTGTAGATCTGCAAGTCTCTGCGCCACTGATTCCTCTTCTGTCATACGTGTGGCTTGTGCAATATACAGGCTTGGAGTGATGAAATCTGCAGGCATAGATGCCTCTCTCCCATAGACTAATTGGAAAGGTGTGTATCTGTGGAGTGTCATATTGGTTGTCTTTTAGGCCCATAGTACAGCTGAAACTCTATCATCCTAGTCCTCCCGGTTTGCGCAACAGACCTTTGTTAGTCCGTTTTCCAGAATCTTGTTGAAGGCTTCAACTATTTTGTTGGCCTATGGGTGGTATGGAATGCTCTTGTGATGCTGAATTATAAATTCTGTTGTAAGTTTTGCTATAGTGTTGCTAATGAAATGAGATCCCTGATCGGTTGGTTAGGCTCCTGGGACATCCAAACCGGGTAATGATATTCTGGAAAATGAACCTGGCAGTAGTGTCTATCGAACAATCCTGTACCGTTGCTACTTCTTCCCAATGGGTGAGGTAGTCATTCATAGTAATGATGTACCTTCCCTTTGAATTTTTGATTGTGGGGTTGATTGGTCCAATGAAGTCAACTTCCCATTTCTCAAATGCCTGTAGAGATCTAACTGGTGGCAGTGGTAGTTCATCTCGTCGTGACGACTTTCCCACCCATTGACAAACATCACATGATCTAGCATATACCTTTGCGTCCTTGAATAGTGTGGCCCACCAAAGTCCTGCCTGTAGAAATTTCTATACCATGTCCTTTCCTCCTACGTGGCCTCCTGCGATTCCACTATGGAATTCCCAGAGTATATCCCGCCTTTCATGATCCAGGACGCATCATCTGAGGATGTTGTCTAGTCCTAGTTTATACAATTGTCCAATGATCAGCTGGTAGTATGCTGCTTTGGCTACCATATGGCATTTCTGGGTTGCAGAATATGTTTTAGGACAGGCCCCTGTACTGAGAAAGATTTCTATGTCTAGATATTCTGGTATGGCCTCGATCCTGAACAAGTCTGCATCTGGGAGCTGGTCATCCACTACTTCGCCACTTTCTCCTGACTCTAGCCTTGATATATGGTCGGGTCCGATGTTGTATCATCCCATCTTGATGATGACTTCAAAGGAAAATTCTTGAAATAACAACAACCATGTACAAATTATCCCTTCCAACATAGGTTTGTTAACTAGGTATTTCAGTGCGGAATTATCGGTAAAGAATTTGAAGTGAGACCCTAACAGATAATGTCTAAATTTCTGTAAAGCATAAATCATTTCTAAGCCTTCCCTTTCTATCGTTGTGTAGTTGTGTTATGCTTGTGATAGATTTTGACTCACAAAATAGATAGGGTGATCCATAGCTCCATCTCCAGGTTGTGTTAAGATAGCTCCTAAGGAAATTCCCGAGGCATCTACATGGACGCGAAATTCCTTCTCCCTGTTTGGGAATATCAGAATCGGTGGTGTAATGAGTTTCTAGTTAAGTGTCTCAAATGATTTATCACATTTGGGAGTCCATTGGAATGTTTCATCCTTTTTCAGGAGGTTTTCTAGAGGTGCAGTAATGTTGGCATATTTTTGAATGAACCTGCGGTAGTAGCCAGTGTGTCCTAGTGTGGAGCGCAACTGTTTAGCACTCATAGGTGGTGTCACATTTACAATGACCACAACTTTGGTTGGGTCTACCAATACTCCTTCTTGACAGACTATGTGGCCCAACAAATTTCCATGTGGCACACAGAAGATACACTTTCTGAGATTTAATGAGATTTGCAATTCTTTGTATTGTCAAACATTAGCCTTAGCAGTGCTACATGTTCCTTAAGCAGGCTATATATTGTTCAATCATCCATATAGACTTGTATAAATTTGTGAATGAATTCTCTAATGGATGCTATCACAATCCTGGAGAAAAATGCAGGGGAATTCTTTAAACCAAATGGCATTATGTTGTATGCAAAAGATCCCCATTCTATAGTGAAAGTGGTCTTTCTTTTGTTTTCTTCAACAATCATGACTTGATGGTATCCTGAAAATTTGTCTATGAATGAGTATGCTTCCTTCCCCGCAACTTGTTCTAACACCTCATTGGTAAATGGTGTTGGGAAAGGGTTGTGCACACAGGCAAAGTTGAGGCTTCTGTAGTCCACATAGACTCTAATATCCTCAGTGTCTTCCTTGCTTTGAATGACTATCAGGTTGATCCACTCTACTTCTTCTACCACAAAAATGAGACCTGCTTCTAACATCTTATCAATCTCCTTCTTAAATTTTTCTTTTACTCTTGGGTTAAGACGGTAAGGTCTATGTATGACAGGCTTGCATCCTAGTTTTAACTCAATCTTCATTTCTCCCATGACTCCTTTGATTCCCTTTAATTCTGAAAAAGTCTTTGGGAAAAAATCCTCATATTCCCTCAGTAAACTCTATATTTCCTGACTGGTTTTCTCATCCCAGTAATTCCCATCGTAGCTATCTTGGGTTGCTATGAAATCCCTATGTTGAGTCTACACAATTTTAGTGGATGATTGTAGGAACTATCGGTCTGGCTAGGTATGGTGTTTTGGATTTCTCTGCTCCCCTCTGTGTCTTTGATGGCTAGGTTTCTCAGTTCTTCTAATTCATCTAGGATTTTTGAATATTTTCTAATCTGATAGCATTCTATAGGTTTCTCAGTCAAGGGTATGTGTATTTTAGTCTCAATTTCTTGGGTATGCTTGGGGCACACTACAAATTTTGATCTCTTATTACTATTGGTTGTAAAAAGAAGTTATTTAATATTTTGTAGGGCTAGCTCAAGCTCAGGGTACTTACGTGAGAATGAGAAGTCCTTGCAAAATTGTGCTACCAATGTCTGCCATTCATTGGTCCATCTTCTGGTTTCCTCATGTATGAAACAAGCTTTTGGGATTGGGCCTAGAGAGTGGGGAAATACCTGAAACTAGAAGCGAGAGGGTATCTCCACATCCTGCCACTATGTCGCTCACTGTTCAATGTGTATTCTAGGATCTGATTCTCCATTTAATGGTTGCACAACTTGGAGGTCCGTAAGCATCTCTGATTCCAGCTGCTCCCTATTCCAGAACCTATACTTGATAGCTTGCTTCACGTTGTCCCAAGTTCTGAGTGCAGATTTATGGGTGGCCCACCATCTGGAAGGGGTGTTCTGAAAAGCTATATCTAAAACCGAGATTCTTTTATCTTCTCTCACATTCTCTTCCATATCCTGCAAGAATTTGTCTAGATCTGAGGTACCATCGTATACTAGGTGTTCTCTAACTTCGGTCCCAACCCATCTGGTCATTTTGATAGTTGCGCATCTTCTTGAGAATATTTTGTGTGAGCCTTGTTGCCAACTATCTAAATCCAGTTCTAAATCTTCGTCTGCTGACTGTATACTTCTCTAGCTTACTGATCCATCAACAGTAGGGTTTATATAATCATTTCTTGTCCCCATTGTTACAGTGTACAACTAGTCTAGGTCTTCTCCCTCCATATTATTGTCTGTTGGTACTGTGTATGTAGGTCCTACATATGAGTCCAAAGGTTGAACTACCTTGATTCCCTTAGCTTCAAAATTCATGGTGTCTTTCTTTAATTCGATTACTGCATAATTGTCATAGGCCCAATCGATGCTAAGTAGTGCAGGGTAGTGGTCTTTGTCTCCCATAATCTCAATGACTTCAAAGTCAATTACTATTTTTACTCCTGCTACATCGATTTCCACATTCTCTAGCCTTCCTATGGGGAAGATACAATATTGATTTTCCATCCTTAACTAAATTGGGGAATATGTCAGTCTTGGTTTTCCTAAGGCTTCCCAAGTCTTCTTAGGCAGAGTGTTGACATATGACCCTAGGTCCAACATGACATCCTTAATTTTGAAGTCGCCTAACTGGGCTACTAGTCGAAATTATTTTTCGGTTCACACTTTTCTTCGTTTCACTCTCTGAATACTCTTCTCAGGAAGATTATCCCTTATCCTTTCTTCTGAGGGTTCCTCATTCCCTAAGACTAGGTACAATGCATTGCACAACTTTTCTGTTAGTTGGTCATTCCCTAGAATGTCAGAGAATAATTGAAACCAAAGGTCAACTGTGTTCTGGGGTTTCTCAGACTGTCTTGGTATGACTACAGGGTTTCTAGGTGCAGGGGGTGAAGCAGGGACTTGTGCCTTCTTAGGGTAAACAGTCGACTGGGGGGGGTTCTCTTGCATTTCATGACTAGGAATATTCTAGAATACTTCTATTGCATATTTAAAGAACAACTTTTTCTTTAGGGGATCATACATGTCTCCCTTAGGTGCCACTTTCTGGATCTGAGGTAGAGTATCAGCATCAACTCCTGTCTTCGCTCCTCCTCGAGTAATGATATTAAGGTTGGGAAATTGTCCCTTATAAATCCTCTTGATCTCTGAACTGATAAGGTTAGTTACTCTTTGTCGTACTTTGTCTTCCCACTTTGCAATGAACTCTGGACAGTCTTCAGTTGTGTGTCTGTTGGTTCTACAATGAGATCACCATGACCACCTTGGATGAGGAAAATATATGGCCAAGTGAACTTGTTCATCGCAGTTATAACATCTTCTTGGTCCTCTTCCCCCAGTCCTTCCTCCTCTAAAATCTCCTCTGCCTCCACTTCCTCAACCTCTTCCTGGTCCTTGAGGGTTTTCATTCACCTTGAATGTTGTTTGGTTCAACCTGTCTGCAAATGCGTCCAATGCTCTGCATTGATTGGTCGTATGTTTGGTGGATGCGTAGAACTCGCAGTGTATTATGTTTGGTACCATCGAATATTTGTTCATGATTGGGAAATGTCTTGGCCCATGTCCATGGATTCGATAGATCTCATAATATTTCGTTGTTGGTTGTACTTGCTCTCCTAGGAAAGCATGATATAGGGTAGGGTTATGGAATGATGAATTCGTCAACACTTGCACAACTCCTCCCATGGGTCCTCATGGGGTTACAGTCATATTCTGAGGAGGTCCCAGTCCCCTCATTCTTGGACATTCCTTCACTAGATGACCTTTTGTATAACATCTAGTGCACCAAACTTGTGGTAATATTGGTCTGGGTATCGTCAACTCTTGAATCTTTTCTGTCAGTGCCAATATATGCCCTTGTAGTTGCACCAGATTCACATCTACTAGGGGTTGGGTTGCTCTCAGGCTCCTGGGGTATCCCACCATGGATTCAATCTTCATCGATTGCTCCAAGGCATTTGTTAACGTGGCTATCTGTTGTTGCGTTAGCGGAATCCAATTCAGAGGCAACAACCCCTGAATGTACCACTCCCTTTGATGTTCTTCGTGTATTGGATGTTCAAACCTCCCTATGGCATCTTTAAAATTCTGGTTGTACTCCTAGGTTGTTTCGCCTTCCCTCTGCTAGATCTCACGCAACTCAGACAGAGCCTGTTGTTCTGACTGGGGTAGTTTGAATTATCCTATAAAACTTGTCTGTACCTAGCCAAGTGTGAATGCTTGACCTTGCGTCCATGGCACTCCTGGTTCAATGATCTTCATGTAACACTTGAGAGCGCGACCTCTCAAGGTAGTCTAGAACTCGACTAGCTTATTCGCATCCGGAGTCCCTCTGGATCTCCAGATTGCTTTGCACAGGAACCAGTGTTGCTCAACATCTTCATCTCCCTTACCCAAAAATTTTGGGTATCAAGCAATCGAACCTCCCGCATGGCTAGCCATTGATAATCTTGTTGTTCGTATCAATGTGAACCCTAACGGTCCTTCTTGTGATCTACCAGGGGATCCCAATATCCTCCCTGTACCTGCACTTCCTGGTTGCCACTAACTAACTAATTGTATTGGAACAGAACTAGCATGAGAAGGTAGTATCGAACTTATTGATTGTATAGAAGACACTTGGGGTATGGGTGATTCGGGGCTGGCACCACTGGCTTCGAGGTGGTTTTCTTTGATTTGGGGGGTCTTTTTAGCTTCCACTGGGATGATCTCTTTGGATGGATTCCCGATCTCTCTTGTTATCGGGGCTGAATCTTCTCTTTCTCCTCCAATATTCATGTCGGCTTCCTCCTCCCTTACATATGTACTTTATTCTTCTTGTCCCGCTTTCTGGGGACTTCTTTCTCTCCTCACTTCTCTCTCATTTAATCTTTGACTGGACAATCATTCCTATCTTCTCATATTCTGTAGTTCTTCCATCTGTATTTCCTCTACTTCTCCTGATCTGCCTTTTTTCCTCAACTTTTCAGACTGTCTTGTGGCTGTATTGATCCTTTCGTGCCACCACTTCTCAACTGTGGAGGCTCTCTTCAAGGCTCGCTCATCTCTTGAGTCCATTTCTTGGTGTTTCCCCCCCATTTTTCAAATAACCCTTCCCCTCTCTCATGCCATGACTCTCACCCCGTCTCGCTCTACCCCAAGCAAGGGTGTTTACGTTGCCATCTCGATCGAGGAAATAATCAACATTCCTTCCTCCATCAAGAAAACCTTAATCCATAGGGGGATTTCTCTCAATAGTCTTCCCCTTGCACCTTTTCTTGAAAATTTCCTCAGCCCACGAAGAGGATTGGTGGTTCTCAGCTGCAAATTCGATTATGTATCCCTTTATGGTGCTAACCTAGAAATCCACATCTTGTGTAACTAGGCAATCCAGCCTCTGGAGTGCTGCTAAATTTTTGGTATACCATGCACATATATTATTGGCCCATCCCTAGAACTCTAGAGCTTCTTGGAGCCTCTTTATTCAGTGAAAAAAATCTTCCAGGAATTTAACCCAGAAAATCTCATATTGGTTGCTCGATCTTTCTGAGTAAAAGATTACTTCACGAGTGTTTTCCACTGATTTTCTCCTTAGTTCCACTTCTTTCCATATGAAGGCATCACAAATCCTTTCCCACCATTGATCAATGCCAGATCTATGGATCAGTGGCATCATTCTCCCTACAGGTTCCATTTTAACACAGGTCTCGACAACGAAACCATTTTTTTGGCATGAATTTGATCAGACCAGGGTCCTTCTCAGGTTACCAAAAAACGGTACCATGTAGTCTAGAGAGTTGGAATTTTCATCTCCTATGAAGAGAAGAAGTCTCACCCGAAGCGCTGCTAAGATAGATAGATAGGGAAGGGTAGGGAGAAGACTAAAGAGGATCCATAGAGAAGTCATAACTCATTCATGTTCTTGTGCAAGAAACATTAACATATATGAACCATATAGATGCACAAATCGAACCTACTTATGTTGCGAGAAATCATTTAAACGTTGAACCATAAAATAGAACTCATAAGCTATAAGGAAATATTGTAATGCATAAGTAAACATACAAAGACACACCATATTTTTAAATTTGGTCCTGCTTCCTATTATCTTTAGGATCTTTCTCTCATTACATACTCAACATTGTATTTCTTCGACTTACAACAATTATCAACAACTAATCCCAAAACCCTGGGCGACTCTGACCAACCTGAATCGAATTAACCCAGCCAACCAACTCATGAACTAACTTATGAACGAACAGACAAACAAGCAAACAAACCCTTTTACAATTGTGTCCAGTCCTATATATAAATGGGTTGTGTCTTCCTTCTCTGTTTGCATGCTTTCTTGTTCTGTTGCAACTGTTTGTTGCTTGAATGGCATTGCGCTGACTTCCACAATTGCTTTATGTTGCTCTTTCTCCTACCTCTAAGGGAGTTTGTGCAACTCGTGCTTAGTCAAAACTTGCACAATTCTTCCTCAAAAATGAAGGGCCCAACAATGGCTTCCTATCTATATATTAGAAAGTATGGGGAATTCCCTATATCTTCCTTGGGTGTTACTCTATCATCCCATAAGGCATTATGAAGTGAACTCTGCCAATTCCTCTAGTTGTATGCAACTATTTTCTTTAATATCCTCACTAGGTTCTTATTGGTTGATTCTGCCACTTCGTTCCCCTATGGATAGTAGTTTGCAGAGTATTTGATAATGATTCCTTTGTCTAAATCAAACTTTGTTAATAGGGTGGAAGAAAAGTAAGTGGAATTATCAAAAACAAGGATGGAAGGCATACCGAACCTTGTAATCAATTGTTGTTCTATGAATTGAATCACCACCTTTTCATTTACATGAGTCAAAGGGATGTCCTCTGCCCATTTCATGAAATAGTCTATGGCATTCAGTATGTATCTATGTTGTTTTGAAGAAATTAGTGTAATTTCTCCTATGATATCTAACCCCCATTGCTCGAATGTCCTGGATACGACCACAAGTTGGAGTGGGATAACGACTCTCTTTTCCCTCCCCACGCTTGTTTTACATCATTAGAGACAAGAATTATAAAAATATTGAATCAGATAACTTATCAACAGATTCAGAAACCCTTACTCATTACACATCCATTCATGAGATAAAGTCAGAAGTAATTCGACCTTATGATCCAATCACACATGCCTTTGATGTAAAACAGATACTTGTCTCTGGTCCTAAACATGACTTCTCAATTAAGGTAGTTCTGAAATAGTTCTTTACAATTCCAAAAATGAGGGTCTTTTCAAAAACCATCGACCTCTTCTAACATGTTCAGCCTCTTATTTATAACAAATTATTAACTAAAAATAACTATCAAAAGTGAAAGTTAAGTAAAACAAAACATCGCCATATGGCACTTTTCATCTGGCAGTCTTCTAAGAGTCATCAAATGGTTTCACTTGAGTGGATGAATCTTCTCATACTATGACCATTTGACGAAGATTTCCTCGCATGTGTTGGCATACAAGAATCTTTTTTGGTCCATCGAGGTTGAAAGGATCTCCTTTATTTCCACTGCCCATGCGCGATACTTGAATACTTTAACACTGAACTATTGCAACATTGTCTGAGCCTTGATCAGGTGCTCCATGAACTGTTGTAATTGACCTGGCACCATGTTTTCCACCTTTTCTATCTCCGTAGTCCATGATGAGTCTTGTTCGGCATGTAGTTTGACCATGTCATGCAAGTCGACAAAGTCCTCGAGTATGTTCAGTTCTAGGAGACCAATGTCTCTCATTGCCTGATTGATTTTTCTCCAGTTCCTTTCGCAACCGATCCATTTCTCTTGGATCTCCTGATAAGGTTCTTGGGACATCTTCACACAGTATTTGGTCGACTTCCTTATACGGTCGATGTTGTTGTCCCTTAGTACCTGAATGTCATTCTCTTCGACGTCTTGGCCCATTTGAACCACACTGATGTAATAAATTATTTCCACTGCTTGGTGGGATTTTTCATACCATCTTTCCATGTCCTTGCATGTTTCTATCTCCATAAGGGCATCTTCTTGGAAATCGGTTATCCCTGTAGTGAAAATGTGTCGCTCACTCGTGAATTTACTATAGGCATCCTGGAATTCGCTTCTCAAGAACACCGTGGCCTGGATGGAGTCTTGATAATATTTCACCAAATGGCATAGATGCTCCAAATCCTTTAGCACAGTGGCCACATCCTCTTTATCTTTCCTTTCTCTATCCAGGGTGGCATCTGTGATTTCCATCCCTGCACCAATAAGCTCAGATGTCTTGGCATGCTCTATGCTAATCAATTTATCCTCTATGGTTATTAGGATGGAATTGTCCAGATTAAGCCTCATCTTCTTAGTGGTTCTCTTCATGATGGATTTCCTCTTTCGATAGTAGGCGATGGTTTGTATGTCGATGAACTCATCCACAGGTTCAGAGATTTGTTGCTCTCCCCAAGTAAGAGTGTTTCCCAGGCTCTTGACGGTGTATATCTTTTCAAGAGTGGGTTCTTGAACCTCTTATATACATCCAGAAATCTCAGCCTTTGGTTGTTGCTCATCAGGAGGTAAATTACTGACCAAAATTGATGAATCGGGGGCAGACTCGGTACTTACTTGATAATCGACTATCAAGATGTCGATTTCCTGTTGTGGATTTTCTCCTTCTTGTTTGCTTAATCTTAGTTAATCCTTCGATACATCCATCGGGGTTCCTGTTGTATCGAGTAGCTCAATGTCTAAGACACTTACAACCTCCTGGTTGCTCTGTGGAAGGATTTGAATTAGAGCATCGAGAGGTTGGTAAGATACTTTGTTAGTTTCCTTTTCATTTGTAACATGCATTGTAGTCACCAGGGAAACCTCCATACTCTCTTCATCATCATAGATAGTTATTATGTCATGCAATGGGTTTGGTGCACTAGTTATACCTGGTGTCCTTGACATCTCAGGCTGAGTTGAAATTCGCACGGGTGATCTGACCTGTGGTGGTGGGATTTCAGGATTTTTTGGCCCAGTGATTCCTTCAAGTTGTATCAGCTCTGAGTCGCTTGGCCCTCCTCAGATTTTGATTGGGTTGTCGGCATGAACCCTCGTCATATATATAAGATCCGGGTCATTATGTAATTGATCAATGACTCTCTGTGCCTCTACCATCAAGAGAAATCCCCTTGTCTGGGCTTCTGGTGTCAAGAACAAACCCCTTCTCTACTCGTTTGTTGCCTCTGCAACTCTGATTTCTTCCTTGTCCTTGAGGGCCTCTTGAGATGACTACTCTATTGTTTCCACCTATTCATCCATGCTCATGGCCTTGAACCTAGTGATGTTTGGGTTGGACATCCTCTGCATGACCTCATCCCAGTACTGGGTGTTTTCTATGAAGAATTCATCCTCAGACTTATCATGAGCATACGGCCAGCAAGATGACACCTATGAAGCATGTTGCAAGACCAGGCCTTTTGGATCGTTCTTACGGAATCTTCCTGTCAGAAACCTGAATTTGAGTTGGCTCAACCCTTCTTGTTTGGCCCGATCGATATCCTTTACCAGATAGAACCCCACATGGAAACTATAGGGTATGAAGGCATGTTTCTTGTCTTTGAACAATGTGGCATTATATCCCTATAGGATGGTATGATAAAAAAATTCTCCCACGATGAGCCAGTCTGGGACATGAGCTGGTAGGAGATGTGGTGCTCTGGTGGCCTTGAACAACCTGATGTAGGTTGTGTGCTCATCCAAGTACTAATGGCCTACCTTGGGTATCCTTTTATTGGTTTCCGCCCATAGTCATGGACATTCCTTGTTAAAAAGAATAAAATAAATACGGGCGATGAATTCATCGTAGATGAGGGAGTAAGATTTCTTGTACTTGTTTTCCCATAGCACGTTGAAGTAGACATGGATCGGGCTCTCTGCAATATGCCAGCTTCGACGAAGATGTTCCTAGTGCACATGACATTGAGTAGGTACAAGGCCATGTAGAAAGTTGGTGCCTCTCCTTCCTTAGGCGTCTGAGCCTGCTGCACATAGATTCTTAATTATTTGGATATTATTTCCCCCTAGTTGAAACTGCTCCTGGTGATTGAAACTGTGTATGCCAACGACATCCAGGCTTCTGAGAACTTGGAACAATCCTTTTCTCTGTATAGCTGGCAGATGAGAGCCATCAAATAGATGTATGGATCTCTCAAGTTGATTGTATCATACCATCCATTTCTCTGATTGGTGAGTTTTTTGTCTTCCCTCCACCATGAATCCATCAACTGGATGGTGTCATGGAATTCATAGAACTTCACCGCGAAGTCTGTGTTGAGATGTTCCTCTAGGTCCCTGAGCTTGTAGTATTTCTAGACCTCTGTCAGGATGAAAACTCTGATGCACCCGCCATTCTCATCGTTGATAAAATATTTATGCCCATCTGTGTGGTCGATGAGCCACTTCAGGACCTCTATGCAGGGAAAAATGAAGGTTTTGCTCGCCACCATGTGTAAATACGACAATCGGATGTTGGGGAACACCTGTTCATTGAGAACCCTTATGTCTAGGTCGTTGTGTGGGATATACTCTGGGTAATCTTCTCTGCTAATATTGTTGAAGAGATCCCCCCACTGTGGGAGTGCTACCTTGGATCTGGTGTTTGCCTCTGTATCGCCAAAGACCAGAGGCTGGATGAAAACTTTCTATGTGGATTTTTTGATGATAGGCTCTGCGCTAGGGTGTATTCTAATTATCTCATGGTCCCTGGACAAGAACCTTCGCCTGTCTCTGGTTCTTTTAGCTTTGGTGCTCTTGACGAGCATCTGGTGGTTGAGTTTCTCGGTGACATTTTTCTTGCAACTTGAGTAGATTTTAGAGACTATGTATAAAACCATACGAACACATATAAATTATAACCAGTGCATTGATAGACTTGGATACATACCTATGAATATTTTTAAACCTGGTTTTTTGATAATCGTAAGGGTTAGTATAGTCTTTGTGTTGCTCATTTTGCTCCTTCGAATGCTCTGGAATTCTCTTACGTGCATAATGAACTTGTTCACAATGGTTCAAGATATTTAAACATGGAATATCTTACCGTGTCACATTAGCCATTCAATTCGGGTTATGAGTCAGATTTCAATAAATCTACCATCAAATATTTAGAACTTAAATGCATTGTGGTTTGACAACGGAGGCACGAGTGGTGATGTGGTCTATTGATGGTTTCAAAAATGATGTTTTAATTGGTGCACAAGGTAGCAACTAATGCAGGATTGGGTATTAATTAGTTCCTTTAATGTCCAAAATACGATCGTATCTAACACTGAAAACATCCCGTCCTGCCGCTCTTTTAGTGGGTGGATCGGCGGTCGGGATTATGCTATGAACATTTTCGTTGATATCATCCTGCAAAATATCTAACGCCGATCGAACTTACCGTACAGTGAGGACGTGGAAAAGTTGACTCGAAGGTGTGACTAGGACCTCAGGAACCAAGAATGACTCAAGATAGAACTAGAACGTACGACCCTCTTACCTGGTAAATACACATGGCGTTCACGACCAATGACTTAATTCTCTCGTATTAATCGGATTCCAGAATTTCCTTAAGCCATTCATTCTAAAACCAAATCATAGCTTGTCAATCCCAAAAAGTGTTAAGGGTCGGAGATCGATGATAAACCTACCCAAGTGCTCTTGGATCATTTCCCTCGACAGAGTCGTGATGTTGAAAATGCATCGGGGATTGGAAATCAGGGATAATTTTATATTGGTCAAAACATTTGTTTTGATCCTTACAGATTCTTCCCGATCCCGATAAAGTGCATCAGGCATCAACTATCGACAATTTTTTTTTCTTTGTTAACATTCATCCTCCTCATATTTTACCGATATCGAATGGGATCAGCTATCTCTCGAGCCTTTATGCAAAAAACTTACTCAAACCAAAATTTCCTTTTGTCGATGGCGATGATTATCGACGCTTGACGACTATTGTTTTCCAAGTGTTTCCTTTACTTACTTGAATTCTTTCCGACACCGAACTTGAGCACATTAGGTGCAGTGTTTGGTTGTCGATTCTTAATTCATGTGTTAAGGTATTTTAGTCATGGGGTTTCATACATTCAAACAAACCTGAATAGGTGATGAGAGTCATGAAAATAAACAAAGACAAAAGGTTTCAAAATGAAATCAAGTCAGATAGTGTAGAAAACAAGTGGTACCCAAAAAGTGACAAAATTTTGATAAGGCATTTTTTTTAGGGTGTGTTGACTGCTCAACAGGATGCACAAACAACTTTGGGATTGAAATTCTTAATATTTCCTTTACCCTATTTATTCTTGGCCCTAGTAAGCATTCACACTCAACAATTCAAGTCAAAGATGATTTCTCTGATACCAACATGATTCTGGATCTTTTCATCAATGTGACTTATTAAAGAATTGTATTAAATGAGCATAAATTGAAGTGCATCATAAAGAATGAATAAATCAATAATGAAGAGACATATGAATTATATATGAACATATAAAATTGATAATAGAGTTCTTCCCTGGTGGACTACATCTCTATGTCCTGATCTCAAATGGGTAGGCCTTTTTATTAACTCAACAAAAGAATTTGGAAAAATACATAAGTATACCTCATTCTGGAGTTAAGATATAGAATCTTTGCTCAGATCATAAAAAAAACAACACCACTGAATTTGTGGCATCGAATTACCCAAAAAAAAAAGTCTTCACGCCTCGATCTGCGTCTGTCACTTTCAGGCCCTTGAGAAAATTCGTCTTGGTTTTCGTGCCTACACTTGCAATTAAATTCTTGGGGAATTTCTCATTTTCCATGCATGTTCGTACGGTCTCGCACCCCCTGGTATGACCCCCAAACTTTGGCAAACTCATCTCTTAAGTAATTTTTGTAGGCAGATATACCAACATAGTCGTTTGGCTTGTTGGTTGGCCGATATATTTAAAGTGCTTTGGTTAAAGGAGGCTCCGGGGTCAAGCCTGCAGACCACCATTTTAATACAAGGCATGTATATATATGTGTGTGTGTGTGTGTGTGTGTGTGTGTGTGTGTGTGTGTGTGTGTGTGTGTGTTGTTTGTTGGGCTTGCTACTAACTTTGGTGTATGGTTTGGATTTGGTTGATCCTGGCAGATCTGGCGGTGGATTGTGTTGGGGCTAAAAAATGTCCTATTTTCATCCACCTTTCCCTTCATTATTATTCACATTTCATTGCCCCAATAACCTTTCATGACATCATTTACATAAATATACTTGGGTTTCACCTTATTATTATCCACTTTATTCATTTTAGTATTTAAAAGGAATTTATGATTAAATGTTAGAAAATTGACATGTTTTCATATATATCTCAAATATGTGTGAGCTTTGTAATGTGTAGGAGTATGTTAAGGATTAATTCAAAAGGAATTCTCGAATACTTCCTCCACCATTTCAATATTTGAGGAGATAATGCAAGCCCATTCCAAGGAGAAGATCATGGAGATTTGGTTGGAATATCTTATCCAAGATATATGAGAGATATGTGTGAGGATTTGAAGGGATTATATTTTGTAATAATGGGAAATAGGTTGAGAGAAAAGTGGATTTGTAATAATGAGATGGTTATCTTATCTTCAAGACTCTCATGTATAAAAGAGAGTTCTCTCTCTTCATGAGATTTCAGTTGTAAGTAGATAATTAGAGTAGTCATTAGGATTCGAAAGAGAAAGGGATTCTTAGATTTGATTCATGGTTTTGGTTTTCATGCTTTCATTATTTTGTTATGAAGATTGATTTGATTATTGAATATAAAATTGCTTCATTGGTGAGAGATCTCATATGTCATTATTCCATTCAACTCTTCACTTGTTGTATATGATCTTCCTTCATGTGGTTCTCCATTTCTAGATTAATTTCCTTTACGCAATTTCCCATTTTTAGAGTAATTTCATTTACGCAACTAGATTAATTCAATTTCAGTCGTGTGTTAGATTAATGATTCTAATTCAGTCGTGTGTTAGATTAATGATTCAATTTCAATTGTAGCTTAAACATTAGATTAGATTAGTCTCACTTCAATCTTGCATATACTTTGCATGTGCTTCGTCAGTTTACGAACCCCGGGTTGACAAATTAGATAGTTGGGCAAGTACTACAACTCAATTAATACAACATTAGTTCAGCCCAATATAATGACTGTCGTTCCCTTGTCACGATTGCTATTCATTTTGTTGTTCATTTGAACAGAATGATTGTTGTTCCTTTTGTTACGATTGTTGTCCCTTTGCAGGGGTTGCATCTCTGCAGCATGGGTATTGAAAACAGAAGGTAAGAACCTATGTAGGAGACAAGTAAAACGCTTGTGCCAACGCCTACCTTTGGATGATGCATAGAGGTTATATTTTAAGACATCTTTAGAGCCCAACATTGTGGTGCCATTGCCGGGGAAGCACGATGGATTGAGGTATTAGTTTCTTTTTCATTTTAATTTATGCAAGTGTGCTCTAAACGTGTTGGTAAGGGGTCATAGAAGCTCGTGACATGAGACCCCTCATGTTCTCCCTACCAACTAGGTAAAAGTAGTTTCAATTTCTGCAAATTTCAATTTCCGCAAGATTAGTTTCAATTTTTGCAAGTGTGATCTAGACATGTTGGTAAGGGGACATAGAAGCTCGTTTGAGGAGACTCCTCACGTTCTCCCTACTAACTAGGTAGAAGTAATTTCATTTTTTGCAAATTTCAATTTCTACAAGATTAGTTTCAATTTCTACAAGTGTGATATAGACATGTTGCTAAGGGGACATAGAAGCTCATGAGAGGAGACTCCTCATGTTCTCCCTACTAACTAGGTAGAAGTAATTCCAATTTCTGTAAATTTCAATTCATGCAAGAGTAGTTTTAATTTTTGCAAGTGTGATCTACATGTGTTGGTTCTAAGGGTCGTAGAGATGCTTCAGTGTAGATTCCTCACTGTCCCTACCAACTATCAGGAACGTTTTAATTTCTGCAACTGTGAAGAGTAATTATTTTCCGTTTCAATAAGAGTTCTTTTATTCAAGTTTTTTTCATTTAGATTTCAGTTTTCGGTGCTATAAGAATCCATTTCTTTTTAAGATGATTTAACAATGAATTTAATCTTGGAACAACTCACTCAGATCCTAGAAAAATTCGAGGTCCCCTCTTCTCTGAAAGAAGGGATCTTGACAGCAGCCGAAAGCTTATTCACTCGTCTCGAGGTGAATGAAGAATCAACATGCGAAGAACCTTGAATATTTAATGAAGAACCATTAGGAGTGCAAAAGGTCGAGGAGGACAGTGAGGAGCTACAGCATGATCTGAGTAAGACAAATTACACCTACGAAAGCCTGATCAAACATTGGTTCCAAGAAAGTACTAGATTAGTTCCACTTAATTTTCCTTTTTATTTTTGTAATTTAAAACTTCAGCAACTAATTTCGCACGGCCATACATATTCTCGATTGTCAATTGCGAAATTGAAAAATAACATTTTTTTATTATTGTTGTGTGCATGGCTACATTGGTTGTTTGATTATACGTAACTAATCTCTCATTCCTAATTAGCGTAGTGTATGTAGGGTTTTATTTTCAAGTCTTTTATTTTTGCTAGAATAAGTATTCTCTCCTCTGCGCTTCGTGCGACCACGAGGATCAGAAAGCAGCATGACTGATTGACTGATTTTAGGGATATTTTTTGTTTTCCATTTGCTGGTAAATTTTTAATAAGCTTGCGAAATAATTTTTATTTTTTATTTTGAAAACATAATAAAAACATAAATAAAATTTGCGCATCCTCACACATAAAGCCTGCAAGATAAATTTTTATTTTTTTATAATAGAAGAAATGAATGAAAAGTTGCACATCTTCCATTTGCAAATAAAAAAAATAAAATAAAACAATAAGTACGCTAGAAAAAATATATATAAAAAAAATATCATAGAACCCAACACTTTGAAATTATCTGAGGATTGAAGCATTCAAGAGGGATCTAGCCCATACCATGGCATTTGAACTCATCCAAAAGAATAAAACATATAACCGAGATGGAGTTGTTGAGAGCTCTGACCTATTGCACCAAGTCTTCAGGCATCTTGATGATCAATCTCGCAGTAGCCGCCTGCGTCTGTAGAGTGTGGCGTCAGGAAGCCATGAATGATAATGTGTGAGAACTGGTTTACACCAAACACTGGCCTGACACTGGGGATTCTATTAGGCGTCTCGGATCGATGGTAAATGCCATGGGAGGATTCAGACATTTATATACGAATTACCTACATCCTCTTCTGTCGAGAAAAGGTAGACGTGGATGTAATCCCAATTCATACTCGTCTGCATCCAACAAATCTGAGACGAATATAGTACGGGGAGAGGACCGAGTTCATCTTTCTTTGTCACTGTTTTCTGTTGAGTATTACAAAAGGTTTGGGGTTTGAAAAATCTCTTACGGCCACCATATGAGTGACTACAATTACATGGCCGATAGGAACATGATAAAATCTGATGACAATGCTGTGCTAAGGGAATTGAAGCAACGAACTAAATTTAAGCTTGTTTACAAGGTGAACAAAAATCGTGTTACAATTCCAGATTCAATCATCAAAGAAATCAAACAAGTTGTTGACACCTTAAGATTAAATATGATTTGATTGATTTTCATCAATATTCTTCCATATTTAACGGTGATTGGCTAAACCGTCAACGTCCATATCTGGTTTGTTTCCCTCCCAAAAATAGAAAAAGATATTCTAACAGTAAATTTTGAGTGTATTTCTAACAAAATGCAGGGATTGCAATTGGAATGGGTTACGAGTTTGCCACGTTTATTTTGCTAGCTACGCCGGACAGAATAATACAAATATTCGACTTTTGCATGCATTGAAAGATTTTGGGGCTCGACACATATTTGAAGCTGTTGAATGGGTTAAAAGAAATAGTAGTGATTTCAAGAATAAAGTTTATGGTCCAGTTCTTGTTGAGATCAATGTTTCTAACAAAGTTCATGCGACTTACTTGGAAGGCCATGTCCCAAATTATATTTGGAAGTCGTTTATCACTCCAGATTTTTTTGATCGAGACTTGCTTGTTAAAAACATGAAACAATTTGATATTCCTGTTCTAAATTATTATCATGGTATTAAACAATTTGATTGGTCATCTTGTGCTGCTGACAGGAGAAAATGGAGAAACTCGTGCACCAATTTTAATTGATTTGCAACGAGACAGTTTAGTTAGTAGTAGGGCAATAATTCTCCAAATTGAAAACAAGTCTTAAATAGTTTCTGCCAGTGCACTTTGTCACTCCCTCCAAGATAGGCTAAGTAAAGGGTAAGGAAGAAGTTGTGTGGATGGAATATATCTGAAGCTTCGCACAAGCACTTCTCCACCATTAACATTGATTGATTTTCCTGGACTTGATGAACAGATTGTGGATGATTCAATGACGAGTGACTATGCAGAACACAATGATGCAATTCTATTGGTAGTAGTGCCTGCATCACAGGCACCAGAAATATCTTTGTCCCGAGTTCTTAAACTGGCCCTTGAATTCGATGTTGATGGTACAAGGACTATTGGTGTTATCAGTAAGATAGATCAAGAAACCACTGACCAGAAAATCCTTGCTATTTTTCAAGCACTTTTGTTGTGACAGGCACCACGCATGATCCTAAGATCACACTACAAAGATACGACTAGTACTTATATGATGGCCTCCTTGGATTTGTCTGCAATTTTGGACTTTGTTCATTCCGGCCATGATTTGATTCTTGTTGTAGACACCACCACCTCTGATCTCATTCGTCATTTCGTTGCTGACTACAACGTTGATTTTGATGAAGACCTGGGTGCTTTGGTTATTGATCACACCAGCTATGTTGTTTCGAAAATTGACAGTGATCATACTTTGTTGTGTGTGATTGTTCACAGGATCAAGTAATAGAAGTTCATTTTTCATTTTTATTTTAGTTCCTATGGAAATTGCACTGGCTTGGGTTCGAACATTGTCATCCCTTGCTCCCTTCAGTATTTTTGCAGATTTCTGCAGTATTTTGGCTATGGCAATTGTTATCAAGGATGATTATTCTTCATTTCAAGGGCTGGACAAGGGTACGTTGCATATGGAAATGAAACCCAAGATATAATGACTATCAATTTTCCTAGTGATTGGTCTGCAATAGCTGTGAAAGTTGGGCTTTGCATGTCCCTTCTCTTGACATTTCCTATTATGATGCATCCTATTCATGAAATGTTTGAGATAAAACTGATGGAAAGCTACTGGTTTCAAAAAAAATCTCTTTTGCATTCCCATGGATGGAAATAGTATTATTCAAAATTCATCGTGCAGGTTCTGTTGTTATCCTTGCAGTGCTGGCCTCATCCATGCCTGGATTTGGGGTCTTTATCTCTTTGGTGGGAAGTGCGGTCTATGCATTTCTTGCATTTGTTTTCCCAACATTGTTTCACCTTAGAGATTTTAGAGGTTGCCTACATTTTTCACAAAAGGCCATTGATCTGTCCATTTTAGTTTGTGGAATAGTTTTTTCCATTTATGGAACATATAGTACATGTATTGATGTCTACATTAACCAATCTGTGACCCAAAGAGATTCAGTCTAGTACAATGCAGATTGCTTCTAAGGAAATCCAATTGAAACACCAAAGGATAAATGAAGTCAGAATTGGGCATTGGATCATAAATAAAGCAAGGCCTGGATCTTATTTCAGGGTACGATTGGCATTATTGGTAGACCAAGGCACACTGGCGTCATGGTTGGTATGGGGAAGAAGGATGCATATGTTGGAAGCTCAATCAAAGCATGTCATTCTATCTCTCAAATATCCAATTGTTGGGCGTGATCTGATGGATTCATCGATGAAGATTCTTACTGAGTGTGGGTACTCTTTTACGATGGCTGCAGAATGTGAGATAGTACGAGATGAGAAGGAGAAGGTCGAGGATGAAATACGTAGGAGGCAAGAGGCAGGAGGAGGAGATACAAAATTGGAATAGGAAGACACTGGAAATTCGGGAATTGGCAGCCAGATAGAGTGGCAAGAAGATTATGGATAAAACCAAGGAAGTAGTGCATGATCTAAATATGTCTCTCTTGGACGTCGTAATGGACAAAATAAAAATTGAATGATGGCTATGAAAAATAACATTTACTTTCTGGCATAATCGCTCTTTTAATTGCCTCTACATGCATGCACAAAAACAACCAATCTAATCCAATCAAAGTTGTCTAATTTTAGGGTTATACCACCCTTGCGGGACCTATCTATTGCCAGGTCTATTGCCCAACTTTCAATGGTAGCCCTTGCAGGACCAACGTGCCATTCATCGATCCCATGCATTGATCGCTATGGACTATGATGTGAAACCCTGAATCACGATCTCTAAATTAAATCTCTGGATCACGATCTTGGTCACAAACTTCTCCTATC
>JZKD02S0788803.1:62476-81007 GCA_000966675.3 Picea glauca | reverse complement strand
GGTAGTTTGGATGTGTATTCTTAGATGGCTCTTTTATTGATTTGATTTACTCATCATGATGCATTTGACTTGAGATCCTTGGAGGGCGTATTCATTATCTTTGCAAGCCCTAGTTGGTGGACAATTTTGGAAGAACAAGCCTAGCTTGGGTTTCCTTGGGGATTGAATACCATTGGTTGGATACTAGATCTCACACACTAGATGATGATGACATGTCTTTGGAGGCCTAAGAGACACCACATAATATCTCACCTATCCCCTACAAGCCAAACGACTTGCCTTTGGAGCCCAAAATGTCACCTTTAAGGGTTTGACGTCACCCTAGGGATAGGGTCTTGGTGGTGAAGGTACATTGGCACATTTTGATGGAAAATACTTGGATTTAAGGAAGAAACCCTAGTGCATGAGAAGGAGTCCCTATAGGGCCCAAATATTACATTTTTCTCCTTCAACGACTTACTAAGAGTTCCAAGACGTCATCCCTAGGGCTGGGGTCTTGGTGGTGAAGGGACATTGGCACATTTTGATGGAATAGACTTGGATTGAAGGAAGAAACTCTAGTGCATGATAAGGAGGCCCTAGAGGGCCCAAATATTACCTTTTTATCCTTCAACGACTTACTAAAAGTGCCAAGACTTCATCCCTCTAAGGTTACATTTTTCTCCTTCAACAACTTACTAAAAGTGCCAAGATGTCACCCTCTAGAGGGATGACGTCACTTTAGGATTTCTATTATATGTTTTTAAAAGGATAATTGAAATTTATATTGTAAAGGGGAAAATTAAGGGTTTTTTTCCCCTTGCTTTGTCGTTTACCCTTTGAATGTGGACAAACTATGTTTTAGAGGATTTGTATAAATAGAGATAATCTATATTTCATTTTAACATAACTCTCCCATTGTGAGAAGTCTTCTAGATTAAACTTGTGCCCTAATTGGGAAATATATCTCTCTTGTTCTTTTGATATGGTTTTTATTTGCTATTGGTGGAAGAAGTAATGCATTATCTCTCTTGGAGATATTTGTTTTCATTTTGGTTGATTAATCTTGCTAAAGAAGAGGTTTATCTTGTTAATGCTTGGACTAGGTAAGGAATTTATCTTGTATTATTTCTTTTCTTGGTTACAATTTTAATTTGATATACTTCTTAGGGAGTATAAGGGCATACAACCTTATTAAGCCCATCATTTTTTCCTTGAAATAATTGTTGCATAAGGTTTTACTAGGATAAGTAAAAGGGTTTACACCCTCCTAGTACTTCCTAGCTAGTTTTTCTTGCCTCAGGGAGTAAAAGGATTTACACCCCCAAGGAGATATCATTCCTATATCTTTTTGTTTGACTCCTTAGCCCAATATTTAAAGACACTAATCTTAAATGCATTGGATAAATAAATCTTTGCAATGGAAAACGTGAAAACACAAGATTTTGAGATTGTCTAAATTGGAAATTATTCTATGTGCTTAAGGCATCCTTGAGCCCTTAAGGAGTCTTGTTTATATTAGAACTTATTGATGTTCTTTTAAAAATTAAACTACAACCACTAGGGCTACAGAAAAACCTAAACAAATCTCTATGTAACTCACAATCCAACCGTCATAAGTTGCTAATAATTTACCCCTATAATCTACTAGTCCTAGCACATCTTTTGGGTGGATTCTTTGCAAGTTTTGGTGGCTGATTCTTCTATTGTAACAACTTGTTTTCTACATACATAAGGCTGCAAATATATCTCTTCAACACTTTTCTATAACAACCTTGCATTGATGCTAAACTCCATGCTTTTATATTTTAGTTATACTAGTACTTGCTAGCCTTTCTCTTGCATCATTTACTTGACTTTAGCATCTTGTTTAGAAGCTATAATAATCCTTTCTTTGTTGATATATATATTTTTTGGTTGCTTAAAATAGGGACAAAAATATTAACATGCTTGTCCACTTAACATATAGCTTGTATACTTGGTGTTTCTTGTGTCCTAGACATGTACTATCATCATCCGTAGGTACTCAAACTTCTTGGAAACATTAACCACTATCAAGACTCATTTCAAAGATAAATCCCATTTAGAAACTTGAAATATAGTGGAATCCACTCATAAGTATAACTTTCCATTTCATTTCCCCTTAGGGTCACCCAGGATTCCCCCCTTGAGGTGATCACTTCACCTCTAAAGTGATGAGAGAACCTATGTGAGGTGACAGTGGGTAGGTATTCTCCTAGTTGTCGTCATCTTGTGGTTTGGGTCAGGATTTTCCCAACCTACATTTTGTTCAATAACATTTTGGCATCATTTCCAGGGAGGATTTTGAATCCTCTTTTGTTCCCTAACAACACTTTGGAAATATATCATTCTGAATCCTTTACCCCTAGCTTGCCTAGCGACTACACTCGAAGGAAATTCCACTTCCTCCCTTGATGAGCTCATATTTAAGTTCATATGGAAACTCCACCTTCCCAGAATATATCTTCCATTAATACTTTTCCCCTAGGGAGATTCAAACCTTCTAAGGTTTACCGAAGAAATCCTCCCCTCAAATCTCTTGTTGTCAAAACCTTTTTCCAAGGTACCCTTCCCCTTGCTCCAATGGCTCACCCTTGGGAAAATGATCTCTACAATCCCTTGAACATGGCCACCATTCTTGAATATCCCAATACCATGTCACAAGAGTCTCATAAATGGTTGCCAAAGTTTCTAGGAAATAATGTGGTCATTGTTGATGATCATCTCTATGCCATGGGCTGAGACATGGATAATGAAGAAGTGGAACATAAGGATGTGGCAATGAAGCTACTAGAATAATCATTAACCGAAGATTCTCAGAGGTGGTTCAGAGGCTTACCTGAGAATCACATAGCATCTTATGAATATTTTTCCAAGTTATTCAAGAATAGATGGACATTGAATAAAGAAAACATAATGTGTGTAGCACAGTTCAATCAGATAAAGAAAAAGGAGAATGAAACAGTAAGTGAATTTGAAAACAGGTTTGACATATTGTAAGTCAAATTCTAACATATCTATGTCCTACAACTACAGTTGTTCATATCCTTTACATGAATTCTTTCTATGGGAAATTGTATTTCATCTTGAAGGACAAGAAGCCCACCACGTTTGCATACGCCAAAGAGTATAGTGTAGAAATTGAAGAGAATATTCTTGACTCAAAGGTTGATCCTTTTCAGTGTCCTCGTTCCAAGGAAGAGACAAAGACTAAGGCTTTGAGTAGCAGTGCTCCTGATCCAATTTCCCTCTTGAATCAAAAGATAGATCATATGAGTACCCAGTTTGTCCAAGAACAGAATAAAATCATGGGTCGATTAACCATTGTGGAATGGAATATTATTTAATGCTTATTGGATTATTATATTCCATTAAATTCCATTAAATTCCATTAAATTTAATTAATGAAATCTTTGGGTCGAGTACTCAGTTTGTCCACAATATTGCATTAGTGAATCTTTGCATTATATTCCATTCCACATTATATTATTATTTAATGTGTTGTTGATAACTTAACATGCAAAGATATACAATATTTGATCAATCACACAGAATACACAAAGACACTGATTTTCATGAGGAAACCCATAAAGGGTGAAAACCTCTTCTTCTTAGGATGCCAATCAAGCTCCAACTTTTATGTACATCACAGTCTTTGAGCTCCAAATCAAATATGAGGCTACAGCTTGCAGAGAGCACCAACTCTTATATTTCTCTAGCACCAACTCCCAGGTTTCTCTAGCAGCCATTAGGTGGAAGCACCAACTCCCAGAATATCTTCTAGCACCAACTAGAATTTAGAGAACTGCAATCCTCCCTAGCACCACCCTAGCACCCTGATTGAATCTTACAAAACTTACTTACTTGCTCTGTCTCTGATCTGATTTGTTACAACTCCATGTCTCTTCTACCTTTTTCGGATTCTATGCTCTATTTTGTTTCTATGCTCTTCTCTTTCTCCTCTTGAGCAACTCTCATATTTGTTCAGCTTCTCTTCTGCCTTTATACTATGTGTTGCCTCTGCATACAATTTTTTGCACCTATGTTCTCTACTTCAGGTCATGCACAATGTCTCCTTCTGCCCACATACATCACCTTCGAAAAAATCACTCACTCTTTTATGTTTTACATGCTCTTCTCACGTTGAGTTCTCTGCCAGATGATCATAGCAACTCTTCATATTCTCAGGCGGTTATACTGAATCTGTTCATCATTAGTGGTCATTATCCTGAGATTATTTGGCTTCTATGGTAGTCACAACTCCTCATCTTCTCTGTCAATTACAGCCAGTCATTTTTTGTTGCTTTGGCTTCTAAGCCCCTTCCTTCACGTGATCACTAGCAGTGACCATGTGCCTATCCAAAAAGGTGCTTCGCAGTCTCGGGCTCCAAGTATTTAGTTGCGAGTCACTCCGAATCTCCCAACTCTTGAACACCTAAACTAGAGCCTAGCGCATGCTATCACCTTCCTCTATTTTCTCCTGACATGACCACTGGCTGTGACTTGGGGCCAATATTCAGAGCGCTTCGGGACTTCACATTTCATGTCTCTCGAGGGAAGTCTACTTCTTTTCTCAGAAGTCCAATATGTAAACTCCCTCCAAGACCAAATCTACAGTCCACTCTCTCCCTTCGATCGATGGTTATGACCAAATAATGACCTCGCATGTCAGGTGTTTGGATGTGATCCAACCCTCACTCTTCCAACTCCCAATATCCAAAATACTCCATGTCAAATCAATGTTCCACAATCCTTTGTGATCTGACAGGTGTGATCAACTCGTGAACTCAGACCTCGCGACCTCCCGCAACTCTGCCTTTGACATTCCTAATTTGTGAGTCACTGAAATGATGATATCCCACCACGTGTCCTTCCCAGCATCAATGTCTAGGATTGCCTCATGATTTCTGACTTCACGAGTTTCCATTTTTATGACTTGTAATTCTTCCAAAGTTCGAATCCTCAAACTCTAATATCTGCTTCCACCTGTCAACCCTGACGATGGTTGGTTATGATGACATCGGAACTTGTATCGTGCACTTTCCTTGGGATCCAACAGTTTTTGGTCCATGCACTCAAATCTAACGGATGAGATCTAATCTCCTCCTTTGCGCACTCCTTGTGTCTAGACTCTGATCCAATGGTCGAGTTGCTCTTGTCTGGACTCTGATTCGACGGCCACTATTGCTCCTCCTCCTGAGCTTATGATTTCGTCGTTTCTATTATGTTTGCCATAATTGTTTCCAATATGCCATCGTTGTTGTTGTTCTTTCCATCAATGAAAAGCACACTCTTCATGTAAACATGCCAACAATCTCCCCCTTTGGCATTGATGGCAACCGTGAAAGGATGCACTATTCTTCCTAGACCTCCAACTGTAGCATACCACACCTTTTTCTCCCCCTTTGACATCAATGTTAAAGAGAACTAAGAGTGACTCTATTCTCCCCATGAAGCACTCTCCTCCTTATTAGATATACTTTGAGCACTCTCCCCCGGATCAGATAGACTATTTTAACTTGATAACAGGATCACGCCCAACTTCTGGCGTAGCTACTCAAACTGAGATTTTGCAAGCAATTTAGTGAAGATATCAACAGTATGATCTTTGGATGGAATATAATGCAAAGAAACAACAGTGTTGGATACCTTTTCCCTCAATAAGTGATACTTGATGGGTATATTCTTGGTCTTGGAGTGAAATACAGGATTCTTTGACACACTAATTGCACTAGTATTATCACAATGAATTGGAATCGGTCCAGTATACTTGACCTCCAAGTCTGCAAGTGTCTGAATCATCCACAATACTTGGGTACAGCAAGTGGCAGCTGCAATGTATTCAGCTTCTATAGTTGATAAGGAAATGGAACCTTGCTTCTTGCTCAATCATGCTACAAGAGAATCTCCTAAGAAGAATGCACCTCCACTCGTTATTTTCCTTTCATCCATGAAGTTAGCCTAATCAGCATCTGAATAGACCGATAATTGAAAATTTTGATTCCTAGGATACCATAGGCCATAGTTCATTATTCATTTCAAGTATCTGAATATTCTTTTGACAACTAGCAAATGACTCTATTTAGGTTCAGACTGATACCTTCCTACCATTCCAACAACATGCATTATGTCTGGACGAGATGTTTTGATGTACAACAGGTTGCCTATCATAGACCTATAAGAACTCTGATCAACATTAGGTGAGCCATCATCCTTGATTAACTTGCATCCAGTGACCATAGGTGTGCTCATAGGTGTAGAATCTTCCATTTGAAACCTTTTCAACATTTCTCTTAGATATTTATCCTGAGAAATAAAAATTCCTTCAAACCTCTAAGAAATTTGCAGACCAAGAAAAAATGACAGTTCCCCTATCATATACTTTTCAAATTCAGAATGAATGGCAGAAGCAAACCATTGTACCAATGAAGCATTATTACTTCTGAAGATGATGTCATCTAAATAGACCAACACAATGAGAAAATCATTATCCTCTGTTTTGATATATAGATTGCAGTCAAATGTTCCTCTCTTGAACCCTTTGTCTTGAAGATACTTATCTGATATGTAATACCAGGCACGAGAAGCTTGTTTCAACCCATATAGGGATTTCTTAGCTTACATACAAAGTCACGGTTATCTGACAATTGGAAACCCTCTGGTTGTTCCATATAGACTTATTCTTTTAGATATCCATTTAGAAAAGTTGACTTGGCATCCATTTCATAGACTTTAAAATTCTTATGACAAGCATAGGCAAGAAACATTCTAATAGCTTATAATCTTGCTACGGGTGCAAACTTTTCATCAAAATCCAGTCCTTCTATTTGAGCATACCCTTATTTATTACAATATTTACTTGCTCATTCACCTTATTTTTGTAGACCCATTTGGATCCTATTACATTTTTATTTGTTTGCCTAGGAACGTGTTCTCAAGTGTCATTCTTTTCAATCTGATCTAGTTCCTCATTCATTGATTTTAACCAATTTACTTTTTTACTGGCTTCATGAAAGTTCTTGGGTTCCACCATGGATATGAAGGATATATGTGATTGCTCAGTATCTTTGATTATCCTTCTCCCGGTTTGTACACCTTTGTCTTGCTCACCAATTATCTGACTTGCAGGATGATTCTTTTGAGTAATTCTAGAGGAAGGATTTGATGTTGATTGTTGTCTTGACTCTTCTTGTCTGGGTGTCTCTTCTCCACCTGATTCATCATCTTCTTTTGACTCTAAGATTTGTGTTATTCATCTTCATTATTCTCATCCTTTTCTTCATCTGACTTGGTGCTTACTCTCTGTTGATCTTTTATAGGAGCTTCTTCATCAATTCGAACGTCAATACAGTCTATTAATTTGTGCATTCTTTTGTTGAAGCATCTGTATCGTTTACTATTTGTTTCATATCCTAAGAACATACCTTCATCATCTCTACCATCAAATTTTCCTAGATTATCATCATTATTTTTGATGTAGAATTTACTTCCAAATACTTTGAAGTTCTTGATTGATGCAGGTCGACCAAACCATAGCTCATATGGAGTTTTATCACTGTCCAACCTTAGATGTGCTTTGTTCATAACATGAATAGCCATGTGAACATCCTCCACCCAGAAGGTTTGTGAATTGTCCCTTTCACTCATCGTAGCCCTTTCCATCTACTGAATTGATCTATTTTGGCATTATACAACTCCATTTTGTTGGGGAGTACCTAGAATAGTATATTCTCTTTTAATTCCATGTCTATCACAGAATTCTTTGAAATCTCTTGATATAAATTCTCCTCCTTTGTCTAAGCGAATTGCCTTTAACTTCCTTCTTGTCTGATTCTCAACTAACGCCTTAAACATTTTGAACTTCTCAAACACATCAGATTTTTCTCTCAGAAAGGAAACCCACGTAAGTCTGGAGAAATCATCAATGACCAGCATAAAGTAACGTTCTCCTCTAGTTCCCTCCTTTTGTGATGTTCCACACAAATCCATATGAAAAATTTGAAGCAGTTTCTCTGAAGATGTGAAACTCTTTGATTTGAATTGAGCACAAGTCAGCTTCCCCATTTGACAGGATTTGCATACAAAGTTATGAGGCTTAGATATTCTTGGAAGATCTTTCACATCACCTTCATTATTCAGTTTGACAATATGATAAAAATTCAGGTGTCCAAGCCTTCTATGCCATAACCAACTTTCATCAAATTTTCTTAGATGACATTTCTCCTTATTGTCCTTCAAAACATAGACATTGTTTTCAGTTCTAACCCCTTTTGCAATCATCTCTCCTGTGTTCACTGTTTTTATTTTACAACCCTTGGAAGTGAAAGTGAATTAACATCCTTTGTCACATATCTAACTGACACTAAGAATATTATGCTTTAAACCATCAAAAAATAATACATCTTGAGCTTTGCCTCCTCCATTACTTAAGCTTACTAGACCTTTACCTCTAATATTTCTTGGAGCATCATTTCCAAAAGTCACACTTCCTAATTTACTTTCTTTGAGTGGTAAGAACTTACTTTTGTCACCTGTCATATGGCTGGAGAATCCACTGTCAATATACCAGGGGTTATTTTTTATTTGAGTTGACAACACTAATCCACACTTTTAATCTTCATTCTTCTTCCAAATCTTGATGTTTTCAGTTCTGTAATTTGAATATAGTTTATAGTTATTTAAGAGACATTCTACTGTGTTATGTCCATAATTATGGCAGATGTAACATTTTGGTTCATGGAATAAAGGATCATAACTATTGTTATACTTAATCTGCGTATTTTTCCCAGACATCACATGATTTGGAGTTTGTGGTTATTTTTTATTTGGTTGTCTCATTCTTTGTTGTGGCAGATATTTATTCCTTGGTTGTCTTGATTTCTCATGTCTAAATCTTAAAGAAATTTTTACATCTTTGTGGCCAAAGTTAGAGCAGTAAAAACAATATCCATAGAAAAAATATTTGTACCTGGAAAATGGTTGTCTTCTTTCATCAGGTCGATTTCTTCCATGCCAATGATTTCCTTGAGCAGAGGGTGTATTATTTCTTTGTTCTACAGATTCAGTTCTGGTACCTTTTTCTTTATTTCTCCTTGGCGGTTGATTATCTTCCTTTGTTTCTGCAGGTTTGTTGTTGTCAATGGTTGTAGATTTTACAAACTTGATGGATTCTTTGTTGCTTGGTTGACCACTACTTGATCCCTCTTCATAACCCAAAACAATTTTAAACTTTGAATTCCTTTGTTGATTCAGAATGGTGGCTAATCCTTCTGAGGCTTTTATACTTGTCATATTCTGATGATATAAGGCCTGAAATTTCTATATATGTTTTCTAACAGACACTACTTCAGCTTCCAATTTTTCACCTTTTGTTTTGACTTCCTTCAATTTTTGTTTGAGGATGTCTTCAATCTTCTTAGCTTCTTCTAAATTAACCTTCAACAGAGCAATTTTTGCAGATGGTTCATTGCATGTTTTCTCATACCTGAGCAGTAATTGTTTTTGTTTTCTTTTCTTTTCTCTGAGTCTATCAATCTCTTCCATGGCACTGACAAGTTCTCCTTCAAGATATACTACTTCTTCACAATCATCGAACTCACTTCCTGTATCTTCAGTGTTTAGATCTTCTAAAGATATTGGCATGATATCATTTATTTTATCTTCAATAGAAGAGTCAATGTTTTCATCATCTGAAGGATCATCATCATTGTTTACACAGAGGCTTTTCTTCCTAAAATTATTCTATTTATAGACCTTTTTTTGTTTGTGCTTCTCTTCATCATCATATGTATGATCCTTTCTTTTGTGAGGACACTTAGATGAAAAATGACCTATCTTACCACAATTGAAACATTTGAGGGGCAATTTACCTTTGTATTTACCTAATCCTCTTGTTAGTCTTCTCACAAAATTTACTTCAATATCATCTATATCTGAGTCTGTGTTTTTCTCTTCTTTAAAATATGCCTCTCTTGTAGTGGATTTACCTTTGGTGATTCTCAGTTCATAAGCAATTAGGGTTCCAAGAAGTTGATCTAGTGTCAACGTTTTGAGATCAACTATTTCCTCTATAGAAAGACCTTTGAGGTAAATCTATCAGGAAGAGATCTTAATACTTTCTATAGTAGAAAAGGTTCATCTATCTTTTCACCTAGACCTTTCATAGTGTTGACAAGTTCTTCTATATGTAAGAAGTACTTACTGATAGTTTCGTCTTCATCCATATTTAACTGCTCAAATTTCAGTCTGTGAGTCTGAAGTTTTGCGTCTTTCACCTTTTCATTACCTTCATAACTAATTATCAACTTGTCCCACATATATTTTGTTGAATCACGGTGCATGATTTTGAAAAACTTGGCTTCTGCAAGTCCACTGAGGATGACATTCATTGATTTTGCATTAAATCTAAACTCCAACTTATCATCTTTTGAGGCCAAGACTATAGGCTTCACATATCCAGTTTCAACGACATCCCAAACATCAGCACCCAAAGACATTAAATATGTTCTCATCCTTACTTTCCAGAAGGAAAAGTTTGTTCCATCAAATAGAGGGGCTCTATTAGTTCAACTTCCTTCATGACTAGTCATGTTCAAGCTTATCAATCTACCTTTGATCAAAGGCACCGGATCTGATACCAATTGTTGGAAATATAACTAAGACTGGGGGGTGAATCAGTTATACATATAAGCTTGAAATTCTTTCTAGATTATTATTTAATGTGTTGTTGATAACTTAACATGCATAGATAAACAATATTTGATCAATCACACAAAATACACAGAGACACTGATTTTCATGAGGAAACCCATAAAGGGTGAAAACCTCTTCTTCTTAGGATGTCAATCAAGCTCCAACTTTCATGTACATCATAGTCTTTGAGATCCAACTCAAATATGAGGCTAAAACAAATGATATCAAGCTACAACTTGCAGGGACAACCAACTCTCAGATTTCTCTAGCACCAACTAGATGGAAGTACCAACTCCCAGGTTTCTCTAGCACCCACTAGATGGAAGCACCAACTCCCAAAATATCTTCTGGCACCAACTAGAATTTAGAGAACTACAATCCTCCCTAGAACCACCCTACCACCCTGATTGAATATTACAAAACTTGCTTACTTTATCTGTCTCTTATCTAATTTGTTACAGCTCCATGTCTCCTCTACCTTCTTCAGCTTCTATTCTTTGTTTTGTTTCTATGATCTGCTCTTTCTCCTCCTGTGCAACTCTCATCTCTGGTCAGATTCTCTTCTTCCTTTATACTATGTGCTTCCTCTGCATACAATTTATTGTGCCTCTATTCTCTACTTCGGGTCATGCACACTATCTCCTTCTACCCACATACATCACCTTCTAAAAAAGAACTCACTCTTTTATGTTTTGCATGTTCTTCTCACACTAAGTCCTCTACCAGATGATCGTAGCAAATCTTTGTCTTCTCACATAGTTATAATAAATATGTTCATCGTCAGTGGTCATTATCATGAGATTCTTTGGCTTCTCTGGAAGCCGCAACTCTTCATCTTCTCTTTCAGTTACAGCTAGTCGTTTTTTACTTCTTTAGTTTCTAAGCCCCTTCCTTCACGTGATCATCAACAATGACCATATGCCTATCTAAAAAGGTGCTTCACAATCTCGAGCTCTGGGTATTTAGCTACCAGTCACTCTGACTCTTCCGACTCTTGAACACTCGAACTAGAGCCTAGCACATGCTAGCTCCTTCCTCTATTTTCTCCTGACGTGACCACTGGCTGTGACTTGGGGCCAATCTTCAGAGCGCTTCGGGACTTCATGTTTTGCATCTCTTGAGGGCAGTCTACTTCTTTTCTCATAAGTCTGATATTAGAACTCCCTCCAAGACAAAATTTATGGTTCATGCTCTCCCTTCGATCGACGGTTATGATCAAATCGTGACCTCGTGTGTGGGGTGTTTGGATGTGATCCAACCCAGCTCTTCCAACTCTCGATATCCAAAATACTTTGTGTCAAATCAATGGTCCACGATCCTTTGTGATCCGACGACTATGATCAACTCGTGAACTCGGACCTCGCGAGCTCCCGTAACTCTGCCTTTGACATTCTCGATTTGCGAGTCAGTAAAATTATGATTTCCCACCACGTGTCCTTCCCAGCATCAACGGCTAGGATTTCCTCGTAATTTTTTACTTCGCAAGTTTCCATTTTTCTGACTTGCAAGTCTTCTGAAATCTGAATCCTCGAACTCTCGAATCTGCTTCCACCTGTCAACCCTAACGATGGTTGGTTCCGATGACTTCAGAACTTGTCCTGTGCACTTTCCTTGGGATCCAACGTCTGTTGGTCCACACACTCAGATATAACATCTAAGATCTAACCTCCTCCTCTGTGCGCTCCTCCTATCTGGACTTTGATTCGACAGTCGCGCTCCTCCTGTCTGGACTCTGATCTGACGACCATTGTCGCTCCTCCTCTTGAGCTTATGATTTCATCATTGTTATTCTGCTTGCCATCATCGCTGCCAATATGTCATCATCATTATTGTTCTTGCCATCAATGACAAGCACACTCTTCCTGTAAACATGCCGAAAATTATATAGTCGAGAGTGAGCCGAAAAGCATGTGATGGACCCCAACAGTCCTGATTATACAAGTGAGGGTGAGTTTGATGAGGTTCCAGAAAACATTGAGTATGATCCACAAGACTCACCTTTCATGCAGGAGGACAACATAGATATGCTACTCCCAAGGATAGATGATTACAAACAAAATGTTTCTAAGTTCCAAGGGAAAGAACCAGGGTCGATCCAGATATTGAATAAAGAAGATAAAGAATGAAAAGAACATGAGGAATCCATAAGAAACACAAGACCTCCTTCATATCCTTACATTGATAATATACCTTACATCAACTATATTAAAGGAATTATTGCGTTCATGTGGTACAAGAAGAAGGGAAAGCCTAAATATGACTAGAAGGATGAAATCGATTGGCTTGGTCTTTACATCATCAAGAAGAAGTCTGAAGAAGATAAGTATTACTTGACAACTTTGGATGGGAAAAATATGCCATTACCAGTGGATGGGTCTCTTCTCCGACCCTACATTCAGAACACTTGACTTATTTAGGGCCCAGGGCCTAGGTAAGTAGGTAGGTCATTTTGATTTCACGCATTTTCATATTGATTGCTCATGATAGTTTAGCGGAATTTCATATTTCATTTTTTTCTACTCTCTTATTGTTTTCATCATATTACATGTTTAGTTTAGGAATTTTTGATAAAATTCTAAAATTTTATTTTCTAGACTAGTTGTCATTTTTGGCTTTTGATATTTATGGACGAAGGGTGATGGAACCACCCTGGATTTAACGGTTTTATGTTTTAGTGTAGGAACAGGTCCACCAGGATATGTTGTGGTTCTCATGCACTCTACAGTGAGTACATGTCCACAAGTAGGAGCCAGATGTTTTCCCCATATCCTAGGGATAACTAATGATATGATGTCTCGAGGCCCTCACGTTTCATACATGAAGTACCGAGAGACAACATGACCAATAGTGTCCACTTGCACTGATAGAGACCCACCTCACCACCACATCTCTAGGTTCATCATGACGACATCCACCACATCAGTTTACTTCTGGAAGACATTGGGTCTTACTCCATGAGGTATAACTCATGTATTATGGTGAGTGTCATTTCATTATTTGAGGAATTTGAGTTTGTTACATTTTAAACTGCTTTTGATTATGTAATGTTTGCTTGGAAATTATGTTTGTTTCCATGTTTCACTTTGGTGGTTGACATTGCGCCCTAGTAAGTGGGTCGCCCTTAGGGATAGGTTTTCTACTAGGAGGCCCTCTTCATAATTCATCATGCCATTCCTTACCATACTTGTCACTTTCTACACTTCATCCCCTTATCTCCTTACCTTTTGGGACTTTTGGGTGTATTGGACCAAGAAGGGGTTGTCCCCCATTTCATGGGAATAAGGGATTGAAGGCATGGAGGCTTGTAGCTAGAAAAATATAAAGAAAATCATGAACCTTCTAAATGCTCACCCATGGATCCCAAGGAAAATGAAATATCTCTCGTAAGAAATTAATGGGACTTGTGAAAAATAGTTAATACAAGTGCCAACTAAGGTGGAGCATGTGTGGGCATTGTTTTTCATGCTTAGGTAGAATCCCCACATATGTTTTCAACTTGGGGAAGCAAAATGTGACCAAGGTAGAGTCAAGGTGGGAATTGTTTTTCATGATTAGGTAGAATCCCCACCTTGGCTTCAACATGGAAACATCTTAAAATAATAAAAGGCAATAAATAGGCTTGGAAAAAGGTTGCATTGAAAATGAAGGGGCAACACACAGTATATAAAGGCACCCATAAATGAGACACTACAATCCCTTGTATGTCATGAACCCCATGCCCAAGAGTATTACCCCCATTCATGTCACTTCATCCACATGAATTAAAGAAAGGTTCACTTGGGAAACACTCCTAAACGTGAGGTATGATTCACTCAATAGCTCACTTTGTCAACCCTCCATACCTAAATTGTGAAAATTGTATAGGGTATTTGAGAACTTGTTTATTTTGATGAGGTAGTTTTGATGTACATGCTTATATGGCTCTTTTATTGTTTTTATGTAATCATCATGATGCATTTGACTTGAGATCCTTGGAGGGAGTATTCATTGTCTTTGCATGACCTAGTTGGTGGACGGTTTTGGAAGAACAATCCTAGCTTGGGCTTCCTTGGGGCTTGAATCCCACAGGTTGGATACTAGGTCCCACACATCGGATGATGATTACGTGCCTTTGGAGACTTACGAGACACCATGGAGGATCTCACCTAGCCCCTACAATCCAAACAAATTTCCTTTGGAGGCCAAAATGTCACCCTTAAGGGATTCACGTCACCCTAGGGATAGGGTCTTGGTGGTGAAGGGAAATCAAGGCATTTTCAAACAATCTATTTGATGTAGATTCCACAAGTGCAGTGGGTATGGGTGAATTCTAAGAATGTAACATACCCAACCACCATGGCAGGGTCACGTCACACAAAAAAATTCTCTTTATCAGCTCTGATACCATTTTAGTAATGTACCTAGCCTCTAGCTAGGAAACGATACGTGTGGAATACACATAACACAAAACTTCTACTAATTAATCCATTATTTTGTTTTTATCCATTTTCCCATAGCCTACAACTACAATTTATAACAAATTTAGCTATGGTAATAACCATAAAACTTATGCATCTCAAGCATGCTAATAATCAACATGAGAAACAACTAAATCGTTCATTACGCAAAGTTCATGCACAACAATAAAAAATGTAAATAACTCAGTACAAGATAAAACACTTATCTTAAATAATAATCGTGCACCCAACTGCTTGGGGCGGATGTTCCACCCAATTGTAGACTGATTGTTCCAAATCTCAACAATCAATCACCCTCGAGATGAGGCTAGCAATCCAAAAATGAGGGTGGTCTCTCACAGTCCACTCACAGATCATAAGTCTCTCAACCCAATTGATATTCTCCTACATCTATCCCAAATTTTACACCAATTCTCTTCCTATTGACCTTCCTAACCCAAGGAATGCATCATTATTTTATCAGAGATCACCTAAGGGATGTATCATCCATTTATCAGGGTAACCCAAGGGATGTACCATTTTTTTATCAGGGATAACCCAAGGGATGTACCATTTGTTTATCAGGGATAATCTAAGGGATGTACCATTCATTTATTTGGGATAACCCAAGGAATGTGCCATTCGTTTATCAGGTTATCTCTAGCACAGGTATCTAGGAATCTCTCAGCTGGGAACTCAAGGGAAATTGTTGCTAGGAAAACTATCAGCAAACCAACAACAACACTTGTTGTTTTAGTGCAACTCATGCAGGAGTTCACTCTTCCGAACTAAAAACCAGTCTCTTCAGTTATCCAACTCCAATTCGCTATAATTATGCTTCAGTTACACTCCAGACTTCGCCCTCCTATGGTTGCACCCACTCCAAGCTCTCTTTTCTTTCCCAACTTAACTAATTGCCCCAAACTGCTTGAACTGATGTTACTTATTGTCTCAACCCATACAAAATTCCTCTTTTTTTCTTGCCTTTCTTGACTCACAATCTTCCCCAAGTTGATCGTACTCAACCCCCATTTTCCAAATAACTTCGGGATGTGACAACTAACACCCACCCTCTTACATGTATTCAATGATTGGATTTGGAAACACTCAATCAGAAATGGGAGGGTTCATATACAATAACAGATTTAAGAAAATAGGTTAAATCCATAAATATGGGTAATTCCCCCCTTGGAAACCTCTTGTCCATTATCCTAGATACTCCCCTCTCTTTTGCATTAATTCATACCCCATCTCTTGTCCATGTCCCCTTATTAGCTCGCATCACATTTTATTATTAAAACATTGAAATACAATTCACATATTACATCGTTTGTTCATAGCCACATATTATATATAAATAAGCATTAATCAAACTGGGGATTATAATGGGGATGTTACATTTCCCCTCCCCTACAATTATGCGTCATCATTAGTGCACTATGTGAAAATTTTCATCACAATACTTTAAAAAAAAAAACTGCAATTTAACAACTCCAGCGACAATTGCAACCAAAATCTCATGTTCCTCACAACTCACCGACCCAAGGAATGCACCATTCGTTTATCAGGGATGTACCATTAATTTATCAAGGTTAACCCAAGGAATGTGTCATTCATTTCTTAGGGTCCCCAGCATAGTTGGATGAGACTCTGAGATGTGGTTCAGGAATTCTAGTTGCTCAAAATGGAGTCTTGCATTATATCCTCCTCAGAACTATCAAAACTTTGTGGGTATTATGTCTGCATGTTTTCTTCATGCTCCCATGTAGCATATTTAGGACCGTGGTAGGTCCATTGAACCTTCACCAACCCTATGTCTTTGTTCCTGAGAAATTTGACTTTATGGTCCAGGATGTGTACCCGTTCCACCCGAAAATCCCCTCCGTGCTCCACCTAGGTCACATTCCAAACAATGACATGATTAGCATCAGGTACATACTTTTTAAGTAATGATACATGAAATACATTATGAATACACATTGATGCAGGTAAAGAAATCATGTATAAAATTGGCCCCATCTTTTCTAATATTTCAAAAGGACCACAATATCTTGCTGTCAACTTCGAGCAGCTTCCTAATCTTAGTGAACTTCTCTTTGCCTTCACTTTCAAAAACACATGTTATCCCACTTTAAAATCTATGAAAAAAAAATTCCTGTCTGCATAACTTTGCTGCATATCCTGGGCATCCTTCAAATTCTACTTAATATTTACCATTTTATCTTCCATTTCTTTTAGCAATTATGGCCCAACAACTGCTCTATCTCTTGGATTATCCCAACTCATTGGGGTGTTACATTTCCTACCATGCAATGCCTCAAATGGAATCATTTTCAAGGAGGCTTGATACCCATTGTTGCATGCAAATTCAACTAAATGGATATAATCTTCCTTTGATGGTTGATCCATCCCATACATTCTAAGCATGTCCTCAATTATTTTCTTAGTCCTTTTTGTTTTCCCATCGGACTCTGGGTGATACGTTGTACTAAGATTTAAATTTGTCCCAAATCCTTTGAACAAACCCTTCCAAAAATTGGAAGTAAACTTTGGATCCTTGTCTAAAACTATTGCCTTAGGAACTCCATGTAGCCTAGCAACTTCTCTCATACAAGTTTTTGCAATATTTGTTGCCTTGTGTGTAGTCTTTATTGGAATCAAATGTGTTTCTTTAGTCAACTTATTCACCACCACCATGATGAAATCATGTTGCTTCACTGTTATGGCCATATTAGTAATAAAATCAACTGATACAACTTCCCACTTCCATTATGGAATGGGTAATGGATACATAAAACTTGTTGGGTGTCTATGTTTTTTATTTACTTTTTCGCATTCTAGACACCTGGCTATGCAAATAGACACTTCTTTATTCATTCCTGGCCAAAAATGTTGGCTTCTTACTTCTGCAATTGTTTTCTAATGTCTTGGGTGTCTAGCATATGGCACATTGTGCATCTCTTTCAGCACTGCATTTTTCATCTCACTGGAATTCAGCACATACACCTTACCTTTGTACATGAGAATTCCATCTTCTTTCAACTCATAATAATTAAATTTGTGCTGAAAATTTCATTGTTGTAATGTCTCTTTTATTTTTAAATAATTCTTATATGAATTTGTTGTTGAAATAACTTTGTCTTTCAGATATTTCCTATACATGTTAATGGTTGCAATATGCACTTCATGAGCTCTCTTTCTGAGTGCATCAGCCACTTGATTTTCCTTTCCCTTTGTGTGCTTAATTTTGAAGTCATGTTCACACAGAAATTCCAGCCATCTAGTTTGCCTAGCATTTAGTGTTGGTTGTCCAAACAAATGCTTCATACCACAGTGGTTTTTCCTTAGCTCGAATTTCTTACCCACAAGGTAATGCCTCCACATTTTCAATGCATGTACAATC
>JZKD02S0788803.1:20311-56139 GCA_000966675.3 Picea glauca | reverse complement strand
CTTACTAAACATGGAACATCTTTTGCAAAGGGTAATTGGTGCAGAGATGATGTCCATGCTTGATGGTTTCTCAGGGTATCATCAAGTTTTGGTAAAGGAGGATGATCAACTCAAAACTACTTTACCACCCCTTCAGGAACCTATAAGTATTTATGAATTCCTTTTCTACTTGTTATAGAAAAAGTTGTCTGTTGGGATCAGCTCGACCAAACCACAGAACAAGTGCTACAACTTGGGAATCCAACACTCAATGTCACCTCGATGTAGGCCCCGCACTTCAAGGGTGACTAGGTCACTCTAGGGAGGCGATCTCGGTGACCCTAGGGGGATTGATATGGGTATTAATATGGATGGAAATGAATCCCCAATAGGTCAAGTCTAAGTGGAGTGAAAGGTGGAAATATATGCCTTGCAAGTCAAGTAATTTTTTCCCCACAAGTATAACACTTCTCAGGATGATTGTACCTACCCGAGACATAAGAGAAGACACTTTTCAATGGTATATGTTAGATGGATCAGAAATTTAATCTTGTTGTCCCTAATTTGCAGAAATAGATAACAATATATATCAGCAAGAAAATGGTACATACTATGCTCAATAAATGTTAAATATCAAGTTGAAAATGCAAGAGAAAGACTAGTAATGACTAGCTAAAATCAAGATGAAAAACCAATACTCTTAGCATAAAGATAAGGATGTTGTAAACACTTTTCTGCAGCAAATTATATCCACATTATGGCTGTAATATTCAATGCAATACAGAAATAAAATCAGCCACTGAAATATCGTCAAAATTTTCAAAAAAGTGTGTTAGACCAAGGAGAACAAGTGTGCAAACTTTGAGCAAAATCTAATGGTTGATAAGAGAGTTATTCAAGCAAGTAAGTTAGGGTTTCTGCAGCCCTAATGGCTGAATATGAAATTTTATAATAGCATAAATAAGTACCCCCTATATGGGGACACCCTAGTGGTTTTGAAGTTCCCAAGGCACAAGGAAAACAATCCACTTTGCAAGAAGTAAAAATGATCGAAAATCACGTTTCCCAATGAAATATTTTATTTATCCAATGCAACATATCAATGACTAGTTCCTTTACTATTGGGTTAATGTAGTCACAAGGAGATTATAGAAGCTACCTCCTTGGATGTTTAAGCCCTTTTACTCCCCAAAGAAAGTTTCTCTAAGCTAGGGTTTAAGCTAAGAGGGTGTATGCCCTTATACCTCTCTTAGAAAACCCTTAGTCAATGAGATGAAGCAAATAGAACGATGAAGGCTATGGTGGGGGTGTATTCCCTTATACTTCCCACCTAGATCCTATCATAACAATTCTTGACTTGAATAAAATGATAGCAAGGGAGAAAAAACCATACCAAGATCAAAAGAAATGCTAAGACAATTCACGACATGAGCTAGAAAGGATCATCCAAAGCTATTACTAGGCCTCCTCCATCAACCATTCATAAACATAGCCATAAAAAAGTGCACAAGAGCTAAAATATCCAAGGAGGCCGAAAATTTCAGACCAAGTCTCTCACAAGAGGGAGAGTTATGATTGAAATGAGATCTTTTGATCTCTATTTATACTAAATGTAGTTAACATAGTTTGTTCACAAATTAAGGAGTAAAACACAAGATTAGGGGTCAACAACCCTAATCTTTCCCCTTTAACAAAGTAATATTAAACAATTCACTTAAAACTTCACTTTTGCACAAATAAAACCCTAATTTAGAATGACATCACCCCTTTAGGGGATGTTTTGGCATTAGGAGCAAGTCATTATAAGAGGAGGGTGTCTAGGCTTGCCAAAGCCACGTGTCAAGCATCCAAATATCTTCCTTCAAGGTCAATACCTCAAACCCCTCAAAACGTCCAAGTGCCAAAGCATATTATCTCACCACCATACCCTAGACCCCAACACATGATGTCATGCTAAAAAAGAGGATGTTTGACCCCTTCTAGGAAAATCGTTTGGAAAGTGAGGGATGGGCTATGTCGTCCAAGTCATCATTAAGGACTTCCAAGTCTGATCTTTCTCATTTGGCATGCGGTCCCCTAACATCTGACATGTGTGCTTGTATCCCCATGGAAGCCCAAGAGAGGATTTTTCTCCAAAACGTATCCACCAACTAGGTCCTGCAAAGACAAATGAACACGCCCTCCAAGGATCTCAAGTCATAACATCATAATAAGTGAATCCAATCAATAAATAATCCATACGATCATGTGCATCAAATATCACTATATCAAACAATTAACAGCTCTAAGACACTATGCGACTTGTAAATCCTAAATATGGGAGGGTTGACAAGGTGTCCTATTGGGTAGATCTTTCCCTAGGTCAAGGAGAGCTTCCAAGAGGTCCATCTCTAAGCCATGTAAAGAGTATGAGGTGGATGGGATCAATACTCAATGAGCATAGGGATCATGACATACAAGGGGTGATAGTGTCTCATACATGGGTGCCTTTGTAGAGGGTGTGTGGTACCTTCGTCCGCAATGCATTTTTTCCAAGCCCATCAATTGCCTTTTATCTTTCTTTCTTTATATCTTCTTTCATAAGAGCATAAGGAGATATTGAAGGTCACTTCCCTAGCATTGTGACCAGGTGATGGAAATGTCACCCACAAAGACCTAATGTAAATGAGAAGGATGGCTCATGATGAGACCCCCTTTCTCTCAACCATGCAACTGAGAGCCATTTCCCTGGTTGGTGACCAGACGATGACAATGTCATACCACTAGATATCCATGGGCGTGATAGTTCGGCTCGTGATGAGATATCCTATCCTTCAACTAACCTTTCAAGCATTTCTTTATTATATTGTGGGTCCCCTTCATTTCTTTCTTGGGTGATCCCTGGGTGATGCATCTGGAAGGTTTATATAAGGATTTTATCTTTTACCCAACACCTGCAACCCCTCTGGGAATTTAGCCCCTTCTTTCTATAGAATGAGGGACAACCCCTTCTTGGATCAATATACCCTAAAATTCCAAGATATAAGGAAATGGAGGGGAATGATGATGGAAAGTTGTAAGTATGGTCGGGATTGGTACAAAGGCTCGTAAAGGGAGTTCCCAGTAGCAAACCCATCCCCAAGGAAAACTACTTACTAGGGCACAATGTCAACCACCAAGGTGAAGCAAGGAAAAATCCATAGTGTCCAAGCACATATCAAGAAATCTAGATCAATCTAAGATACAACATAATCAAATGGATTGAGTATTTAAGTGATTCTCACCATAATACTAACTTGTACCTCATGGAGTAAGGCCCACTGCCTTCTAAAATCTAGCTAGTGTGGTGGATGCCATCTGCAAACCTATGACCATCTATGGTGGTGAGTGGGTTTTCCATATGTGCAAAGGGTATTGTTCGTATTGTAGTCTCTCGGCACTCCATATATACAACCTGAGGGCCTCGAGACATCATCTCCTTAGTTATATACAAAATGGGGATAACATCTGGCTCCTACTTGGGGACATGTTCTCAGCGTAGAGTGCATGAGAACCACGAAATCTCCCGGTAGACCTGTGCTCACCGTAGAGTGCATGAGAACTACGACATCTTCTAGTAGACATGTGCCTGCAAGGAAACATTAAACTATCAAGTGTAGGATGGCCTACTCATCCTTGTCCTCATATGATCATAATCAAAACCAACTAAGCTAGAAAACAAATTTTTGACAATTTTTTAATAAATTTCTAAGCTGAGCATGAAGTCAATATGCAACTAGAGGAAAATGAAAATGAAATGCATCTAAACTAATATGAACAATCAAGATGCAAATGAAGGAAAAACAAAATGACTTACCTGGGGACTTGGGGCCATGAAGATCACGTGTTGGATGATGTTAGGTGAAGTCATACAACTAGTGCAACCATTTGATCAGCTCATCAAAGTATCCCCCTTGTGCTTAATCATATAATACAACAAAGATAAGTTAAGAACATAATAATCATGAGTATAAACATACATATAATTGATCATGAAAAAAAAATCATGAATATTGGTGGGGGGGTATAAAATCCTTCTCGAAAGAGAATCCATCAGCCTGATCATCCATCTTGAAAGTGTAGACACAAGACCAATAAATCCATCTCTGAATGGGGATACTATATGTAGATGAAGGTTAATATACATCCATGCATAAAGACCCACTGCTTGTTGACGGTTGAGAGGGAATGAGAGATCATAAGAATACTGCATGGTCTCTTGGAGAAGAGTGTAAGAGATAAGGAACAATCTTAGGTGTAGAAAACACTGCCTCTTCCCCTGTGAATCTCCATGGAAATGTCCAAGATGAAAATACTTCCACTTTGAAGAATGAATCTATGATCGCTCCGAGGTGGCCTTGTCCTGTTATTCCTCAAAATATGAGTACACTGGTTGGAAGTGCTCATAAAACAAATATGCATCCTCAAAAGGGTATGTACTAAAGGATGATTGAGGATCACTCTGAGTAAGTTGTGGCAATTCATCCTCAAAGGGGTGGAACAAATCTGTAACCATTTCATCACCAGGTAGCCAAACATATGAATCATATATGTATGAGGACCACTCCTCTAATGATGACACCCCCTCTTCCTGAGATCTACCCTCAATGTCATAAATGGAGTCTCTATCAAATTTAAGACAATTAAGATCTTGTCTACATCTGTCAGTCTATATGAAAGTGTCTATAGGCTCATCAACCATATCGAAGGGTACTTTCACAACACCATTAGTATGACTAAAAATGACCATCTGTTTGTCTTTGTGTGTAGGAGGAGTAGAGGCATGGACATCTTCAACTGGACCTTCAAATTGTTCATCATCAAGACTGATCGCTTCTTCAACATTAGGCAGTGAAAAAGGTTGGAAAAAATCACCTTCATCAATCGGAATCAAAGATAGTGGTCCCTCAATATGTTGTGCTTTATCATAATTCTTCTTTCTTTTTATAGACAATCCCTTCCATCGCCTCTTCATCACAAGAGGCTCGATTCTTAGTGCATAGTTCTTTGCTTTCTTTTCTTCAAGGGGATCTATCATATCCAAGGTTTCCTCTGATAATTCTTCACTTTCAAGGTCATGGAATAAATAATTATCAAGGTATTCTAAAGGGTCACAACTCATTGTGTTCTCTTCTTGATGAATTTCTTCATTTTTATGTTATTCGAACACTTCTTCATCATCAGGGTCAGGAAACAACTCTCTTATGATATTCATCATTTCCTCAGTAGCTTTATTGGCATCCTTTTCCTTTTCCATCTGTAAAAGTTCCTTCTTTGAGGAAAAACAATTTCTGGATAGAGGTTCATCCCATGGTGCCATATTTCCATTGACTAAAAGGACACCTCAATGGAGTCATCAGATGAGATCAAGGCTCATCAAAGGATGGAAAAGGGGAAAAAGGGAAAGGTAGGTTCTGGGAAGGTAGATTCGCCAGATGAGTTTCAAAATGAACTCATCAAGGAAGGTGGAAAGGGAACGTCCCTCGGGTGGAGTCACTAGGCAAGCTAAGGGAAATTCTTTGGGATAGCTTACCAAAGTGTCATTAGGATACGCAGAATATTCAAAATCTTTCCCAACAACGATGTTAAAATGTTATAGCACAAGTTGTAGGTTGGGAAAATCCTGACCCAACCACGGAACAAGTGCTACAACTTGCAAATCCTACACCCGATGTCACCTCGATGTATGCCCCACACTTCAAGGGTGACTAGGTCACACTAGGGAGGCGATCTTAGTGACCCAAGGTGGATTGAGATGGATATTAATATGGATGGAAATGAATCCCCTATAGGTCAAGTCTAAGTGGAGTGAAAGGTGGAAATAGATTCCTTGCATGTCAAGTAATGTTTGTCCCATAGGTATAACACTTCTCAAAATGATTGTACCTACCCGAGACACAAGAGAAGACAGTTTTCCATGGTATATGTTAGTTGGATCATAAAGTTAAGCTTGTTGTCCCTAATTTGAAGCAATATATAATAGTATATATCAGAAAGAAAATGGTGCTATAAGCTTCTCAATAAATGATCAATATCAAGTTGAAAATTCAAGAGAAAGAGTAGTAAATGACTAGCTAAACTCAAGATGAAAAACCAATACTCTTAGCAAAATGATAAGGTTGTTGTAAACACTTGTCTACAGAAAATTGTATCATTCTTATGGTTGTAACATTCAATGTATACAGCAAGAAAATCAGCCACTGAAATCTCCTCAAAATTTTCCAAAACGTCCATTGGACCAAGGAGAACAAGAGTGCAAACTTTGAGCAAAATCCAATGGTTGATAAGATAGTTATTCAAGAAAGTAAGTTAGGGTTTCTGCAACCCTAATGGCTGAAGATGCAATTTTATAACAGCAGCAATAAGTACCCCCTAGATGGGGATGCCTTAGTGGTTGTTAGGTTCCCAAGGCACAAGGAAAACAATCCACTTTGCAAGAAGTAAAAATGATAAAAAAAATTGTGTTTCCCAATGCAATATTTTATTTCTACAATGCAACAATTCAATGACTAGTTCCTTTACTATTGGGTTAATGGAGTCAAAAGGATCTTAGAGAAGCTACCTCTTTGGGGGTGTAAGCCCTTTTACTCCCCAAGGCAAGTTTCTCTAAGCTAGGGTTTAAGCTAAAAGGGTGTATGCCCTTATACTTCTCTTAGCAAACCCATAGTCAATGAGATGAAGCAAATAGAATGATGAAGGATGTGGTGGGGGTGTATGCCCTTATACTTGCCACCTAGCTCCTAGAATAAAAATACTTGACTTGAATCAAATGATAGCAAGAGAGAAAAAACCATTCCAAGATCAAGAGAAATGCTAAGACAATTCACCACATGAGCTACAAAGCATCATCCAAATATAGCACTAGGCCTCCTCCATCAATCATTCATAAACACAGCCATAAGCAAGTGCACAAGAGATAAAATAGCCAAGGAGGCCTAAAATTTCAAACCAAGTCTCTCACAAGAGGGAGAGTTATGATTGAAATGAGATATTCTGATCTCTATTTATACTAAATGTAGCTAACATAGTTTTTCCACAAATTAAGGAGTAAAACACAAGATTAGGGGTCAACAACCCTAATCTTTCCCCATTAAAAATGTAATATTAAACAATTCACATAAAAAAAATCGTTTGCACAAATAAAACCCTAATTTAGAATGATGTCACCCCTTTAGGGGACGTTTTGGCATTAAGAGCAAGTCGGTGTAGGAGGAGAGTGTCTAGGCTTGAAAAATCGACGTGTCAAGCATCCAAATATCTTCCTTCAATATCAAGACCTCAAACCCCTCAAAACATCCAAGTTCCAAATCATATCATCTCACCACCATGCCCTAGCCCCCAACACATGATGTCATGCTCAAAAAGAGGACGTTATGCCCCTCCTGGGAAAATAGTTTAGCCAGTCAGGGTTGGGCTATGTCATCCAAGTAATTATCAAGGCCTTCCAAGTCATTATATTTCTCATCTAGCATGCGGGCCCCTGGCATCTGACCTGTGGGCTTGTAGCCCCATGGAATCCCAAGATAGGCTTGTTCTCCCAAAACTGTCCACCAAATAGGTCTTGCAAAGACAAATGAACATGCCCTCCAAGGATATCAAGTCATAACATCATGATAAGTGAATCCAATCAATAAACAATCCATCTAAGAATGTGCATCAAATATCACTATAGCAAACAATTAACTAATCAAAGACATTATGTGACTTGTCAAGCTTAAATATGGGAGGGTTGATGAGGTATCATATTGGGTAGATCATTCACTGGGTCAAGGAGAGCTTCCAAGCGGTCCCTCTCTAATCCATGTAAAGTGTATGAGGTGGATGGGGTCAAGACTCAATGGGCATAGGGATCATGACATACAAGGGGTCCTGGTGTCTCATACATGGGTGCCTTTGTAGAGGGTGTATGGTACCTTCTTCCACAATGCACTTTTTTCAAGCCCATCAATTGAATTTTATGTTTATTTATTTATATTTTCTTTCATAAGAGAATAAGGAGAGATTGAAAATCACTTCCTTGGCGTTGTGACCAGGTGATGGAAATGTCACCCACAAAGACCTAATGGAAATGAGAAGGTTGGCTCGTGATGAGACCCCCTTTCTCTCAACCATGCAACCAATCTCCATTGCCCTGGTTTGGTGACCAGATGATGAAAATGTCATACCACTAGATATACATGGACATGATAGGTAGGCATGTGATGAGACCTCTTATCCTTTAACTAACCTTTCAATCATTTCTTTATTATATTGTGGGTCCCATTTATTCAAAGATAAGTGTTTCATTTCTTTCTTAGGTGATCCTTGGGTGAAGCATATGGAAGGTTTATATAAGTATTTTATCTTTTACCCAACACCAACCCCTCTGGGCCTTTATCCCCTTATTCTGATAGTGTTGGCACAGGAGCAGACCCGAGGTTCAACACTCCAAGAACGCGCCAACAAGCCCTAGCTATTGGCCCTTTCGGCAACAACTGCGAATCAGATGTAGTCTCACCTGAAGCAACTATGAGGGGGTTGTAGGACAGAGATGTCTACAACTGGGAGAATATCAAGGGGATCTAGTAGAACAACAACACAATATGCACCTATCACTTATCAAGCTAGATCTATCTTGCGCAGTTATAGATATGATCCAACACGGCAATATAAATAACAAGATAACAGCAACAGATATCAAAGCATCAATCACACATACACAATGCAAGATAAACGTGGTTCACCCTCCCTCTAGGGCTACGTCCACAGAATTGTGCTTATGATTTATTAAGGTAAAGCATACAGTTATTGTCTGTGCTCTCAGCTAGTATATCTTCTTTCCTCTCTCTCTTTATCTCCCCTCTCTTGTGCACCCAGCTGCAGGACTTTATCTTTGCACATAGCTGAAGATATTACAATACCAGAAGGTTCTCTCTCTCATCACTTCTCTCTCTCAATACAATAATCTCTCCCACAATAGAGCTGGATAAACAAAAATATTGTGTCAATACTCAATGACCCACCCGACCCAGGTCCTCTTGACCTTTATTTATACATTACAATACCTCACCGACAGCCTTAGGCCAAAACCTAAGTGCCCAAACCCTGGATACCAAAACCCTAGGTGTCTAAAAACCTATGTCAACTTGACCCGCTTTTTTCGAGCTTCGCCAGCTTGCCTTCTCTTCCTTCTCGCGCGGTGCTCCAAAGCATCCAACGATGGATTTTCCACTTCTAATTTTTCCTCTATCCATCTTCCTTGTCGATATGTCATCCTCGATCTCCTCATCTAACGGATTTCTTTTCCACACTTCACTCCATTTTTCTGCTCTTTTTCTCACTTCGACCTAGTGACAGTCACTATGTCTCCCGTGAAGCTCGCTTTTTACCTTTACTTCTTTGTTCTTCACTTAGTTCCATAACCAAGGGCCAACAGGCCCCCAACACTCACCTGTGACTCATCCTGAGGCACTTCGGATCTAGTTCCTTTGTTTTGCTTCAACTTGGACTGCATAGTGCAGCCTTTGGTTTTCACTTTGTTCCTCCTCTCCCTTCTTATGCAGACTATATTTTCTGTGTCTGGTGCCCAGTTTCAATTGCACTTGGTACCTAGACCCTTTTCTCCTTTCTTCTAATGAGAGATGCGAAGCAGCTGGTTTTCATAGTACAACTTCAGCTGACTCCCATTCACCAATTCTTCCTTCCATTTTCCATTCAACGTCTTCAGTTGCACAGCTCCTCCTTCTGTAAAATAGGCTATCTCATATGGTCCAAGCCAATGTGTTCTGAACTTCCCAGGGTGTTTTATAAATTTATTGTCATACACCAACACTAAGTCACCTTGCTTGAATGCCTTCTTATTGATGTGCCTGTCATGATAGGCCTTCTCTCTTTCCTTCTGAATTTGTTGATGGAACCCAGCAATGAATATATCTTCTTCTAGTTCAACCAACTATGCAAGCCTCTTGCAAATAGTGCCAATATCATCCATGTCTATAAACGCAGCAATCCTTAATCTTGGTACCAAATATTCCATATGGATAACAGCTTCAAGACCATAAACCAACTTGAAAGGGGTCTACATTGTTAATTTCTTCCAAGTAGTTCTATAGGCCCATAGTACTGCAGGTACTCTTAGATCCCAATCGTCCCTATTCACAATGCAAATTTTTTTCAATGTTGTCTCCAAGATCTTGTTGAATGCTTCAACCGTTCAGTTTTCTTATGGATGGTAAGGTGTACTCTTCTGGTGGTGGACTGCAAATTCTTCAGTGAGGGCTTCAACTATCTTATTGATGAAGTGTGTGCCTTGATCACTCATAAGGATCTTGGGGCATCCAAACCTGGTTATTATGTCATCAAATATAAAAAGCGCAGCTATAGTTTCACTACAGTCCTTGACTGCTCTGGCCTCATCCCATATGGTTAAGTATTCGGTGGCAGTGATAATGTACCTTGCTCATGTGCGCTTTCCTGGTGGGTTTATAGGTCCCACGAAGTCAATGGACCACTTTTCAAATGCTTGTAGGGTCATTTGTGGTGATAATGGAATTTCATCTCTTCGGGATGGTTTTCCAACTCTCTGGCATACATCACATGCTCTGGAATAATATTTAGCATCTTTGTGTAAGGTAGTCCACCAAAGGCCAGCTCGCATGACCTTCTGCGTAGTTTCTTTCCCTGCATAATGTCCTCATGCGATGCCTTCATGAGATTATGCGAGGATCAGTGGGCACTCTGTCTCCGTAACGCATCTTCTTAGTATCTCATCAGGTCCCATCTTGTATAGATGACCAACGATCAATGAGAAGTCTACAACGCACACCACTAGATGTTTCTTCTGGGTAATTGTATACTCTCTAGGTGCCATTCTTGTTGACGGGAACTGGACTATGTCTATGAAGTGGTCATCGATCTTTCTAATGGTGAGTAGTTGTGCATCTGACAGTGTATCCTCCAAACTGGTGGGTTCTTCTCCATGTTCCAACCTTGACAAGTGGTCAGGGTCCTTGTTCATTCCTCTTGGCTTGACTATGATTTCAAAATCGTATTCTTGGAACAACAGAATCCATATGCATATTCGCCCCCCCAAAACTGACTTGTTGACTAGGGACTTCAGCGTGGAGTGATCTGTGAACATTTTAAAGTGTCCTCCCAACAAGTAGTGGTGGAATTTTTGCAGCGCATACACCATGGCTAATCCTTCTCTCTCTATAGTGCTATAGTTGATTTTTTCTGTAGATAGCTTCTTTCTAGCGAAATCTAATGGATGGTCAATATCCCCTTCTCCAATTTGTGCCAGTACTTATCCTAATGCAATAGAAGATGCATCGACATGCACATGAAACTCCTTGTTCCAATCTGGAAAAACCATAATCGACCCAGTGACCATCTTCTGTTTCAGTGTGTCGAAGCTCTGTTGGCATTCGTCTATCCAGCCAAACTGACAATCCTTCTTCAAAAGATTCTCCATTGGTGTTGTGATTTGAGCATAGCCTTTAATAAATTTCCTGTAATAGCCAGTATGTCCTAGCACAGTGCACAATTATTTGACTGAAGTAGGAGGTGGAAAATCAACTATAATTTCAACCTTTGATGGATCAACCAGCAATCCCTTCTTGCATACAATATGGCCTAATAGTACTCCAAATGGTGAGAAGAAGATGCACTTCTTCAGATTTAAAGAAATTTGACACTGCATGCATTTATCCAACATTAGCCTTAGACATTCAATATAATTTTTCAACAAACTAAACACAAACCAGTCATCAAAATAGGCTTCTAAAAATTTATGCAAAAATTCTTTGGACGCTTCGACCACCACCCTGGAAAAGATGGCTGGGGAATTCTTCAGTTCGAAGGGCATTACTATATATTGGTAGGATCCCCATTCTATGGAAAATGTAGTCTTTTGGTGGTCCTCCTTGGCAATTCAGATATGATGGTATCCTAAAAATCCATATGTAAAAGAATATACCCCCTGGCCTCCCATGTTGTCTAATACTTCATCAATGAATGGTGTAAGAAAAGGATCATGCAGACATGCATCATTCAACTTCTTGAGGTCCACACATATCCTAATTTCTCATGTGTTCTTGTCTTGTACTACCATAGGGCCGATCAACTCCGAGTCTTTGACAGGTTCAATAATACCTGCTTCCAGCATTCTGTCAAGCTCAGTCTTCACTTTTTCCTTGTATTTAGGGTTCAATCTGTAGGGTCTTTCCTTGACTAGCTTTGCATCTAGTTTCAAAGGTATTCTCATCTCTCCCATAGGTCCTTTGATACCCTTCATATCAGTGAACTTGGTTGAAAACAAGTCCTGATATTCGTGCAACAATTTTGTAATCTTGTCAATGGTGGTAGCATCCTAGTAATCTCCGACATTGGCAAGCTTCGGTGTCCCTCTATCCCAATGTTGACCTTTTTTATCTTCATGGGATGAACAACAAATGGTAGCTCAACTCCTGGTCCTTACACATCTTTGTGGCCTTCTGTCTCAGTGATGTTTACCTTCCTAGGATTGTCATCATCATCGGTATTGATGTTTTAGAAACTCTGCAATTTCTGGAGAGGTGCAGTCCATTCGTCCTCTTCTTCTTCCATAGGTAGGTTGGATGCCTCTTTGAATACCTTCTGTCTCATAATATGTAATTCTTGGTCTACATAATGATGTTCACTTTCAAATAAGAAGGTGGTTACAAAATTCTGAATCATACCTTCCCAATCTGGAGTGACGAGGCACAACTCCACTTGAAGGTGCCAATTGATAAGGGTCGTGTCCAGTGTGTTAATGAATCTATGCACCCATTGTTCTCGAGGGATGTCACTCCAGACCTCTTCGCATATTCACACATGGTCCTTTGGGAAACTTTGACCTGTGTACCTTACTTCATAGCTTACTGCTTGTGCTGAGAACCACGTTGTCATCAAGGTTCAACATTGTGTCCAGTCTTGGATGTTTCTTTTATGCGTTCCCCACCATATTGTTGGTGTGTCTTTTAGGGCCTCATCCATAGCTAACAGCCTTTGTTGTGTTGGTACGATTGCTTCAAAGTCTGTCAAGAAGGATTCTAAAGGATTCATACCATCGAAGTTAGGTAAGTTACGTATGGTTGTACCAATCCTGCGAACCTCTCTGGTCAGACGAGCACATATTCTTATGGATACTTCATACTTCTAGTTCTGTCAGTTCTCCAGCACTTATTCTGAATCTGATGAACATGCGTTGTTACTTTGCCAACTCATATTCCCATCAATTGTAGGGTTGATGTAATCCTGTTGACTGGCTGTCATCTTGTAGATGAATTCCAATTCGTATGCATGATCTTCTTCTCTGATAAGCTATGTATATCGAGGACCTTCATCTGGATCTAAAGGTGCAATGACCCAAAGGCCATCTTTTTCAAATGTCATACGCCTCTTCTTTAGGTCGACAACAGTAGAATTGTTGAAGGCCCAGTCAATTCCTAACAATGCAGGGTAAGGGCAGTTGTCATCAACAATTTCAATTACCTCAAAATCTGCAAATGTTCTAACTTCGTCGATGTCCACAGGGACATTCTCCAATATTCCAAATGGACTGATAGCTTGCTAATTAGCCATGTGAAGCCTGATAGTGGAATAGATCATCTTGGGTTTTCCCATTAGCGCCCATGTTTGCTTCGTCATGACATTGACCTCCAACCCTAAGTCGAGGACCACATAGTCTATTACATACTCTCATATCTGAGCATTCAAGTGTAATTATTTATTTTTCCTTATCTTCTTACCAATTTGGTGTACTTCCCTATTCAGTAAGGGGTCTACTTTCCCTATCTCATACTGTCTGATTAAGTTCTATAATTCTTGTACAGTATTTTCATCCTGAATCAACTTAATACAAGTGTATAAAAATTTGATGAGCTTACTTACTTATTTTCCCTCTTTTGGCGAAGCTGACTGATCAAATGCGTGAGGCATTCCATATTCTCTTATTTCTAGTTGTGTCTTTCATGAAGATCCTTGATCTCCTTTTAACTCTTTTCTTGTCTCCTCAAATATCTGTCTTTCTTTCTTAGCATCGAACGTTGGGGTCTTCTCCGCAGCTTTCCTTACTCCAGGGCCTTCTACAGTCTTTCCTTGGGTTTCTTTGTCTTCTCCTATAACAATGCCTCCTTGAGTGATAACAGTGACTCTAGGGTATTCTCCACGAGGTTCAAAATATATTAGTTTTACTTGTGAGTTCTACTGAGGTCCTCATCTTTCCTGAAGCTTCACTAGCAGTAAAGGATAGTCCTCAATGACATTCTCTAAGGAGTTGCAATAACGGCAAGTGGTACAAGGGTTCTGACAGTCTCTTGCTAGATTTCCTGGTTGTGCGCAGTTATAACAGATTATTTGTCCTCAGCCTCGGCCCATACCTCCTCCTCGTCCTCTTCCTCTGAATCCACCACGAGGATTGGAGTTTCCTCTTCTTGGGGAGTTATATTGTGCATTGTTTCCTTATTGATGTACTTCGCCTTGGATATTGTATATGTCTCTTGATCTTTCATGCATGAGATCGTAAGCTCTACAATCTTTTTCATCATGCCCTACTGATTTACAGAATGTGAAATACAAGTTCATGGGTGTCTGAACTTACTTATGCATATAATAGCACTCACCAGGGCGCTTTCGAGTTAAGAATACTTCGCATCAAGGTAATGTGACTTGTTTCAAGGGCTCGGAGCTCCAAAAGCCAAATATTCATGAAACAGAGGACAATGCTCCTTGTCATGGCCTTCTGATTTGCATATAATGCACCAAATGTCTTCCCTTTTGTATTTTCCTTTGTCCTTTTTCATGTCCTCGACCTGCAAAGACAAACTAGTTAACTGACTCATGATCTGGCTCATACCTAAGCTGGATTCTCCCATGGGGGTTGATTCAAGATTCATATCAATCTCCAATGCTTCTGCTTGGGAGGAAATATTCTACTGCATCAGTGGAACTCTGATATGTGGTAAAAGAGCAGCAATAAACCATTCTTTGTTCTGCTCGTCCGGGATCTTGAAAGTCAGTCGGCCTGTCAGGGTCTTGAATCTCTGATTGAACTCCCAAACAAGTTCGTCTACCTTTTGCTTGATCTCCTTCATCTCTGTAATACATTGTGACTCCGACTTAGGTTTCTTAAACTATGAAATCAGCACATTCTTGATATCATTCAGTGGTTTAGGCTGCACAAGTCCTTGGACAAGCTTCATGTACCAACTCAACGTGCGATCCCTCAGTGTAGTTCTAAATTGGTTTCTCTTAACAACTTCGTCGGTGATGTTTTTAATGTTCCATACGGCCTCACATAGGAACCAGTGTTGATTAGGATCTTTAGATCCATCTCCTCTAAAGATAGGGAGCCTCATCTCATCTACCATGGAGTTGCCTAGGTTTCATGTCTGAGTATATGTTGAACTACAAGTAAAAGTGCTCCGAGGTCTCTGGTGCTTTCGAATATTCTATTATTTAGCATTTCTAAAACAACAGGAGGATTGATATTACTTACTTCAATGGTCTGCGTAGTTCCTGATGTTTCTGGCTTGTCTCGACGAAGTTCTTCAGCGGCTTCTTCCTCTGCCCTAGTGGGTTATGAGCGCTCTTCGTCTATCAGATCTGCCTCTTCTCCACTGTAGAAACCCTCTTCCCCATAGTTTTTCTTAAATAGGTTCTCAAGGTGAATCATGCTGAATAATTTTCCACTGCCCGTATGTCCAGCTTTTGTGTCGTTGTCGCTGTCTGAATTCTTGAACATTAGCCTTTTCAGATCCAGCTGGTCTACTGTATCTTCAAGATATGGTTTTCATGCAAGACCATCTTGATTCTTAACTTCAGAAAATGCAAAAATTTCCCTCTGGATCCTTTGAAAAAGTATTTATCGGCTTGGTTATATGACTCTACTCTGTCAACAGCAAATTCAGTGATATATCCTCCAATGGTACTATCAATCCAGTCATCTACCGCTCTAGATATGGCGTTATCAACTCTCTTAACCTTCTGGATCAGCGTCGACGTCCAAACCACAGGAGGTCTAGATCTGATCTCAAACTGGGTATCAGCTAACCTAGCCAACCATTCATGTAGCTCCTGATGGATTCCTCCAAAGAAGATCTCATGAATGTGGGTGAAGATGTATCTTTGTATCCAATCTTCAGTACTCAGTTTAGGGTTTTTGTTTTGGGCTTCCGCGAAGTCCGGCCCTTGATCCTCTATTCACTTTTGAATCTATGTCTTTGATGGGAACCACCTTGACATTCCCTCAAGAAGATTCCTATCTTGACAATGGAACCATTTGTTGGCACAGGGGTAGACACGGGGTTCAACACTCCAAGAGCGTGCCAACAAGCCCTAGTTATTGGCCCTTTCGGCAACACCTGCGAAGCAGATGCAGTCTCACCGAAGCAGCTATGAGGGGGATGCAGGATAGAGATGTATGAAACCAGGGGAATATCAAGTGGATCTAGTAGAACAACAACACAATATGCACCTATCACTTATCAAGCTAGATCTATCCTGCACAGTTATAGATCTTATCCAACATAGCAATATAAATAACAAGATAATAGCAACAAAGATCAAAGCATCAATCACACATACACAATGCAAGATATACGTGGTTCACCCTCCCTCTAGGACTATATCCACAGAACTGTGCTTATGATTTATTAATGTAAAGCATATAGTTCTTATATGTGCTCTCAGCTAGCAGATTTTCTTTCCTCTCTCTCTTTCTCTCCCCTCTCCTACGCACCCAGCTACAGGACTTGATCTTCGCACACTACTGAAGATCTTACAATACCAGAAGGCTCTCTCTCTCAGCACTTCTCTCTCTCAATACAATAATCTTTCCCATAATAGAGCTGGATCAACAACAATATCATGTCAATACTCAATGAACCACTCGACCTAGGTCCTCTTGACCTTTATTTATACATTACAATACCTCACCGATAGCCTTAGGCCGAAACCTAAGTGCCCAAACCCTAGATACCAAAACCCTAGGTGTCTAAAACCCTATGTCAACTTGACCCACTTTTTTCGAGCTTCGCCAGCTTGCCTTCCCTTCCTTCTCACGCGGTGCTCCAAAGAATCGAACAGTGTCTTTTTCCAATTTTGAGTTGTCCTCAATCCATATTCCTTGTTGATCTGTCATCCTCGATATCCTCGTCTAACGTCTTGCTTTTCCACACTTTGCTCCATATTTTCTGCTCTTTTGCTCACTTCAACCCAGTGACAGTCATTGTGTCTCCCGCAAAGCTCACTTTTTACCTTTTCTTCCTTGTTCCTCACTTCCTTCCATAACCAAGGGCCAATAGATAGAATGAGGCACAACCCCTTCTTGTTTCAATATAGCCTAAAATCTCAAGAGATAAGGAAATGGAGGGGAATGATGATGGAAAGTGGTAAGTATGGTTGGGAACGATACGACATCCCATTAAGGCAGTTCCCAATACCAAACCCATCCCCAAGGAAAACCACTTACTAAGGAACAATGTCAAGCACTAAGGTGAAGCAAGGAAAAAGGAACAATGTACAAGCACATATCATGAAATCTAGAGAAATCTAAGATACAACATAATCAAATGGCTTGAATATTTAAATTATGCTCATCATAATACTGACTCATACCTCATGGAGCAAGGCCTACTGCCTTATGGAAGCCAACTAGTGTGGTGGATGCCATCTGCAAACCTGTCACCATATGTGGTGGTGAGTGTATTTTCCATCTATGAAAAGTGTACTTCTGGTCATTTAGTCTCTTGGCACTCCATATTTGCAACCTAAGGGCCTCGAGACATCATCTACTTAGTTATCCACAAAATGGGGATAACATATGGCTCCTACTTGGGGAAATGTGCTCATCGTAGAGTGCATGAGAACCCCAACATCTCTTGATAGATATGTGTCTGCAAGAAAACATCAAATTGTCAAGTGCAGGATGGCCTACTCATTCTTGTCCTCATATGATCATAATCAAAACCAACTAAGCTAGAAAACAAAATTTTGACAATTTTTTAATAAATTTCTAAGCTAAGCATAAAGTCAATATGCAAGTAGAGAAAAATGAAAATGAAATGCATCTAAACTAATATGAGCAATCAAGATTCAAATGCAAGGAAAACAAAATGACTTGCCTACTTACTTGGGGCCTTGGGGACCTAAAGATAATGTGTTGGATGATGTCACGTGAAGTCATACAACCATTGTAACCATTTGATCAGCTCATGAAATTAAACTCATGAAGATGGGTGGGAGGGAGGAAATCCTATTGGAAAGAGAAACCATCATCTCGATCATCCAGGCTAGAAGTGTGGCCACGAGAATTATCAATCCATCTCTGAAGGGGGATACTATATGTAGACGATGCTTCATATTCATCCACGCATAAATACTCATTGCTTGTTGAGGGCAGAGAGGAAATGAGAAATCGGAAGAATATTGCATGGTCTCTTCGAGAAGAGGGTAAGAGATAAGGAACAGTCTTAGGTGTAGAAAAACACTGCCTCTTCCTCTATGAATATCCATGGAAATATCCAAGATGAAAATACTTTCTCTTTGAAGAATGAACCTCTGACTGCTCTGAGGTGGACATGTCTTGGTATTCCTCAAAATCTAAGCACAATGGTTGGAAGTCCTCATAAAACAAATCTGCATCCTCAAAAGGGTATGTACCAAAGGATGACTGAGGATCACTCTGAGTAAGTTGTGGAAAGTCATCCACGAAGGGATGGAACAAATATATAACCATATCATCATCAGGCAGCCAAACATCTTAATCATATATGTATGAGCACCACTCCTCTGATGATGACATGCCCTCTTCCTAAGAGCTACCCTCAATGTCATAAATGGGGTCTCTATCAAATTTGAGACAATTTAGATCCCATCTGTGTCTGCCAGTCTATATGAAATTTTCTATAGGCTATCTTATCCCCTAGCCTAGGGATAACTAAGGAGATTATTTCTCGAGGCCCATGGGTCCTAGACATGGAGTACCGAGAGAAATATTGAATTGAGGTTGTCCCTAGAGGGCCCATCTTTCTTCTTCAATTCCCCCATCCTGTCAGCAGCAACAACATCCATCCCATCGGCCTGGTCCTTAAGTAGCAGTGGGTCTTGCTCCATGAGGTAATGAGTCTGGGTATCATGGTATGTGTCAATCTGATTCTCAAAACATTTGAATATGTGCATTTAATTATTTTTTCTTCATGACGTGTGCTTGGAATTTATGCCTTTTTTACTTTTCCATACCTGGGGGGGATGACATAATTCCCTAGAAAGTTGGTTCCCTTGGGAGTGAGTTTCCACCAGGTGGGTTCATGAAAGGTCATCGTCCATTCCCACCATACTTATCACTTTTCATCATCTTCCCTCTCATCCATCCCCTGCATTGGTTCGGGCATTGGGTTTTCAAGCTAGAAAAGGGTTGTACCTTTCCTTTGTGGGAAGAAGGGGCTAAAGGCCCAGAGGGTAAAAGTAGCTTGCTAAATATAAAATCCAAAACAACAAAACCTTCATATGCTTTCTCCCAGGGATCCCTGAGAAATCAATAAAAGGCTTCTCAGCAAGAAAATGAGGGACCCATAAAATAAATAAACTCAAGACCTAGTTGGAGGATAGGGGGTCTCATCACGAGCCAACCTATTAGGTCCATGGGCACGTAGTGATATGACACTACCATTTATATTGTCACCACACCAGGGTAGTGTCTCTTGGTGGCATAGGCAAGAGAAATGGGGTCTCATCATGAGCCATCCTTCTCATCTCCATGAAATGCTTGTGGGTAATACCGTCACCACTGGTCACCACGCCAGGGAAGTGTCCCCCAACTATTCTCTTGAAAGAAAAATAAATAAGATAAAAATTTAAAAAGGCATTGAATGGGCTTGGAAACATTTGAATCCATGACAAGGTGTATCTCACCCTCTTCAGAGGCACCCACAGGTAAGCCATGCATTTCCATGTCATCACTGCACCCATTTGCCCAAAAAATCCCCATACCATCTCATGCACTTACATGACCTAGATTGGTCTTCACCTGGAGACATCCCACGTCTAAGGAGAATTAACCCAATAGGACGTCCTGAAACCCTCTCCAAACCTAGCTTGTAGAATAGCATAACATCTTTGATCACTTGTCTGGGAAAGGGGGGTTTTATGCACATGTTTATATAAATTGATTATTAGATGTGATTGACATTGCTATGATCCCTGTGACTTATGAGCCCATGGAGGGCGTACTTGTTATTGCTGCAAGAACATGCCCGATGGACAGTACACATGGGGAGATGATTAGCTCGAACCTCCATAGGGATAAAGGCCCACCAGATGGATGTTGACACCCCAACAAGGGGAAGACATATACCAGAGGCTTACACCAAAGAGAGAGGAGGTCATTCCACCCGAGACATCTTGGCAGGCCTAGAATCAGGGGGGTATTTCCCTCCCACCATTATGTTGGCCCTTGAAATCCATTAACGTCATCATTCAGAGCCTTGATGTCACCTAGTTGAGGTGTCCAACTTGAGGACGGTTTGGGTTGGCACGTGTGGTAGTTCCTGAGGGGTTTTGAGCCTCAACGTTTCACTTGGAGGGCTAGCATTCTAGCAGAGAGGCTAACATCACCCTAGGAGGGGCATGACATCACCCTAAAAATCTCAAATTAGGGTTTTATTTATCAAATTTATGTAAAATTGGATTTTCTCATGTAAAATGGCCATGTCGGCCTTTTTGACCTAATTTTGTAATTAAAGGTCATTGTGATTGTATAAGTAAGGGTTGTCCCCTTTTATTTTTTGATCATTCATTCACTCACTAAGTGAGGTCTGAAATTTGTACCCTACTTAAGGGTTATTGGATGAAATTTTAGGCACACTTCTAAGAGGAGGCTTAATTTGGTGTTTCTTGGAATTTTTCTTGGTGGAAAGTCTTCAACTAGGCTAATTTCTAGATTATTCTTGGTGAATGTAAGTGAATTTATGAAATCCTTCTTTTCTTTGAATGGTTATGGTACATTTCCTTTTCATTTTTTCCAAGATTATGAAATTGCTAGTTTAAAACCCTAGGAGAACAAGCACATGTTATTGTCCTTATCTTAACAACTTTTCACCTACTAGATTGTGCTAGACACCCTACCTTTGAAGCATTGTGTTAGAGACCTGCCATTGCAGCACTCTAGTATTATTTTCTTTATCAAGCCATTGTTTGCTTCAATCTTGAGCTAAAGAAGAAGGAAAACATCTAGGGCCTAGGGTTACCTACTTAATAGTAGTCATTTTCCTTCTAAGGCTTGTTGATTGAGGCCTTAGGTTACCAACACCTCAATCATCATCCTTCTTTTTCCTTAGCTCTTACATTATCACTTGTTTCCTTCAAGTTTGATGCTGTAAAATGACTCCATTATCCCTAAAAGGCACTAATTCAGAACATGAATTTGATTGATTGATGAAACCAACCCTTAAATATTTTACCTCAAGCAACCTACTAACCTTTCCTAACCCTAGATTAGAATAATTAACTAAAATTCTTGTTGTTGTTACAAAATTAAGCTACAACCATCTATTACATCAGTAAAAGAACTTTAAAATCATTTGCAAAAGTTGATTTTTACACTGCCTAATTATCTTCCGACAAGTGCTAGTACATTGCTATTATTGGGTTATTATTTTTTATCATTGTGAAGCTCTTTTAAAGAATTTATTGTGAATCTATCATCTTGTATACATTGTTGTTATAAAATTTTGTTTTCTTCATCTTGCATCAACTTATTTCTCTTATTGACAAGTCCAAGGTTTTATGAAGCACTAACATCATATTGTACTTGCAAAAGATATTGTTTTCTTGTTGCTTTGTTATGGGCAAGTACATCTAAGCACATCATTGCTTCATTGATTAAAAATTTTGAATTTTTGATTGGTGTGACTTGTGAGAGGGGATACCCATTATTAACACTTTAACCTTTTCCTTTTCAAACCCCCAGGTCACCAGGGACGTCTCCCCTGGGTTATCATCCCTAAATAGAAAGAGGTGCCTTATTAAGGTAACAGTGATAGGATAACCTCCTGTTACGCCAATTTTCCTTCCCTTCGAGACAAGTACAAATTGTGTGATAACATATTAGCACCATTTATGGGGAACACTGAGTCAATTTTCCTCAAAGATGACACTTTTTGGTAATCCTTTCCTCAAAAGCCCTTATTTTACAAAGCTTACCTGGTGACTCCACTAAGGGTGATCCCCTCTTTTCCTTTTGATGATCCCTAGAAGGATTATATGGCGACTCCACTAATGAAAAATCCAACCATGGCCTTTCCCTTTGGGACAAGTACAAATTGCACAATAACATATTAGCATCATTTCCGGGGAACACGGAGTCAATTCTCCTCAAAGATGACACTTTTCGGTAATCCTTTCCTCAAAAGCCCTTATTTTACAAAGCTTACCTAGTGACTCCATTGAGGGTTATCCCCTCTTTTCCTTTTGATGATCCCTAGAAGGATTATCAAGCGACTCCACTAATGAAAAACCCAACCATGGCCTCTCAATGGGACCCAGGTAATTGTAAACACTTAGACATGAGTAAAATTTTGAGTTACCCATGATGGATGCCTCCGAGGTATGAAAAATGGCTCCCAAGATTCACTGGGAGTGATGAGTAAAATGTTGAAGACCATATGAGTAACATTTGGGGCTTCTTTCAACTCCATCATGTTAGTGATGATGTTGTAGATCTGGCAATGAATCGTTTCTCTGCCACTCTTCATGATAATGCTTGGAGATGGTATAATAACCTCCCTAATGCTAGTATTACATCTATGGATAAATTGGAGGAAGTGTTCCTCAGAAGATGGAGTGTTAAGGTGAATCCAAACATATTTCTAATGAGACTTAATTTCCTCACAAAGGCTGAGAATGAAATTTTCCAAGAATTCCATGATAAATTTGAAAGGATAGTACAACAGATCCTAGTGAGCCATCATCGTTCAAGTAGTTTCCTTACCTTTCTCTAAACCAAGGCATTCTCTAGACAATCGAAATTTTTATTTGATATAAGGAATCCAAGGACAAGAAGCTTTTGACATATCCACATAAGTAGAATCCAAAATTCCCTCATCCAAAAAAGAAAAATCCATTGTTCTAGAAGTCAAGATTGATGAAGTCGTCCAAAATCTTATTCCCTCTGCACAAAAATAAGAGGATGAGGTTAGTCACTTTTCTTTTCAGGTTTTTGATGATACCTTATTCTATGATTCAGAGGATGAGGTTAGTCACTTTCCTTTTCAGGTTTTTGATGATACCTTATTCTATGATTCAGAGGATGAGGTAGAAAGGGAATCCTTGTACAAGCTAGAGGAAAAGGCGTTGGTAATTGATCCTCTGTTTGATGAAGTCATCCAAATATTCGAAGCTCCTGCACAGGAAGAAGTAAGTAGGGTGAGTTGTTTCCCTCTCCAAGATTTTGATGATGCATTATTTCATGATTTGGGAAGCAAATAAGTACTTAAGGAGCCCTTGGTTTTCTTAAAACCTTCATGTTATAATGAAGAAAATAGCTTGGTTAATAATATTGACAAGTTCATACATGTTGGGAGACATAAATGGGATTAATTGGTTATTATATGGATCCCACTTATGGCATTGAGAATCATTTCCAAGTATTTCCTTTACAATTATCACAACAAGTTACTCTTAATCCTGACATTGGGCAACAAGGAGATGATATAATTACAAATACTTTACAAACACCAAAGGATGACCTAGTTCTATACTCTCTGGATGATTTTCGGTCATACCTTGAGGATTTTGATGAGTACTCCTTTGATCATTCGGATTTATTCTATGAAGAAAATTATCAACCATCATTATTATCATATCTTGATAAGAGTGAGGAAGTTGCTTTCCTGAAGAAGGATACTTGTGATAAGATTTTCCACCTCCCTTTGATTACTTTACCTTGCTATGTTACTGAGGGTATGGTTTGGAAAAATGTCCCTTATCCCAAGTCTTATGTAGGGAAAATCCTCCTTTTGGATTTTAGAAGAAGGTTGAGTACCTTAAGAAGAAGCTTATTACCACAGTCTTCCAGCTTCCCCTTAAGGAATTTTTAGTCATCCTCTAGGTTCTTGCTAGTCCCTTCCCAAGCCTTATATTGTGAAGACGTCTAAGGTAGCCAACCTTCAAACTCTTTGAGTCAATCTATTGAACCTTTGATTTTTCACAATCCCTTTCTGAGATGGATTGATTACCTTCGTGAGAGTATGACTTGGCACCATTTTGTCCCTCCCACCCGGCTCCATGAGCTAGACTTTACGATTTCCAATAATACAATACATTATTTAACTCATGTTATTTTTGTGCTTGACTTATCATTGTTTTGGTTTATGATGAAGCACAGAGGCAGGTATTATGAGACATTGCTAGGATGGTTTCACTGAATATTTGACTACACCTAGCATTCGACCAATAGGTAAGTAGAGGTAAGTAGGTAGGAATTTTTCATTCATTGTATATACCATCTTCATTTCATGCTAGAGTAGTTGTATTTCCATTTGTATATATTATTTCTTACTTTCATTTTATTGTACCATATATGAGCCAGGGGTGATACCACCACCCCAAATGATTACTAATAAATTTTATTGAGATCTATTAGGACACAGGTCATACCAGAGATGTTGAGGTTCTCATGCGCTCTATGGTGAGCACATGTCCCTAAGTTGGAGCCAGATGTTATCCCCTAGCCTCGGGATAAATAAGGAGATTATGTCTTGAGGCCCACAGGTCCTAGACATGGAGTACCGAGAGCCATATTGACTTGAGCCTGGCCCTGGAGGGCCCATATTTATTCTTCATTGCATCCATCATGTCAGTAGTAGCAACATCCATCCCATCGGCCTAGTCCTTCAGAAGCAGTGGGTCTTTCTCCATGAGGTTATGAGTCTGGGTATCATGGTATGTGTCACTCTGATTCTCAAAACATTTGAATATGTGCAATTAATTATTTATGATTCATGATGTGTGCTTGGAATTTATTCCTTTTTTACTTGTCCATACCTGGGGGGGGTGACAAAATGCCCTATAAAGTTGGTTCCCTTTGGAGTGAGTTGCCACCAGCTGGGTTCATGAAATGCCATCATCCATTCCCACCTTACTTATCACTTTTCATCATCTTCCCTCTCATCCATCCCCTGCATTGGTTCGGGCATTGGGTTTTCAAATCTAACAAAGAGTTGTACCTATCCTTGTGGGAAGAATGGGCTAAAGGCCCAGAGGGTAAGATTAATTGGCAAAAGATAAAATCCAAAATAACAAAACTTTCATATGCTTTCTCCTAGGGATCCCCAAGAAAGCAATAAAAGGTTTCTCGGCAAGAAAAGGAGGGGCCCATAAAATAAATAAACTCAATACCTAGTTGGAGGATAGGGGTCCTCAACACGAGCCAACCTATTAGGTCCATGGGAATGTAGAGGTATGACACTACCATTCAACTGGTCACCACACCAGGGTAGTGTCTCTTGGCAGCATAGCTAAGATAAAGGGGTCTTATCACGATCCAACCTTCTCATCTATGTGAAATGCTTGTGGGTAACATTGTCACCACTGGTCACCACGCCAGGGTAGAGTCCCCCAACTATTCTCTTGAAAGAAAAATAAATAAGATAAAAATGTAAAAAGGCATTGAATGGGCTTTGAAACATTTGCATCCATGACAAGGTGCATCTCACCCTCTTCAGAGGCACCCACAAGTAAGCCATACATTTCACTGTCATCATTGTACCCATTTTCCCAAACATCCCCATATGATCTCATGCACTTACATGACCTAGATTGATCTTCACCTGGAGACATCCCACATCTAAGGAGAATTATCCCAATAGGACATCCTGAAACCCTCTCCAAACCTATCTTGTATAATAGCATAACGTCTTTGAGAACTTGTCTCAGAAAGGGGGGTTTTATGCAAATGTTTAGATAACTTGATTATTATATGTGATTGACATTGTTATGATCCCTGTGACTTATGATCCCATGGAGGGCATCCTTGTTTTTGTTGAAGTTCCATGCCCAACAGATAGGTACACATGGGGAGATGATTAGCTCGGACCTCCATAGGGATAAAGGCCCACCAAATGGATGTTGAGACCCTAGCAAGGGGCAGACATATACCAAAGGCTTATGCCGAAGAGAGAGGAGGACATTCCACCGGAGACAACCTGGAAGTCTTGGACCCAGGGGGATCTTTCCCTCCCACCATGATGTTGTCCCTTGAAATCACTTGATGTCATCATTCAGAGCCTTGACGTCACCTAGTTGAGGTGTCCATCTTGAGGATGGTTTGGGTTGGCACGTGTGGCACTTCCTGAAGGGTTTTGAGCCCCAACGTTTCATTTGGAGGGCTAGAATTCCAGTAGAGAGGCTAACATTACCCTAGGAGGGGCATGAAGTCACCCTAAAAATATCAAATTAGGATTTTATTTGTCAAATTTATGTAAAATTGGATTTTCTCATGTAAACTGGCCATGTTGGCCTTTTGACCTAATTTTGTAATTAAAGGTCATTGTGATTGTATAAGTAAGAGTTTTTCCCCTTTTATTTTTTGATCATTCATTCACTCACTAAGTGAGGTCTGAAATTTGTGCCCTACTTAAGGGTTATTGGCTGAAATTTTAGGCGCACTTCTTGGAGGAGGCTTAGTTTGGTATTTCTTGGCATTTTTCTTGGTGGAAAGTCTTCAACTAGGCTAATTGTTAGATTATTCGTGGTGAATGTAAGTGAATTTCTGAAATTCTTCTTTTCTTTGAATGGTTATGGTACATTTACTTTGCATTTTTTCCAAGATTATGAAATTGATAGTTTAAAACCCTAGGAGAACAAGCATGTGTTATTGTATTTGTCTTAACAACTTTTCACCTACTAGATTGTGCTAGAAACCCTACCTTTGAAGAATTGTACTAGAGCCCTGCCATTGCAGCACTCCAGTGTCATTTGCTTCATCAAGCCATTTTTTTCTTCAAGCTTGAGCTAAAGAAGAAGGAAATTCACTAGGGCCTAGGGTTACCTACTTCCTAGTAGTTGTTTTCCTTCTAAGACTTGTTGATTGAGGCCTTAGGTTACCAACACCTCAATCATCATCCTTATTTTTCCTTAGCTCTTACATTATCATTTGTTTTCTTCAATTTTTATGCTACAAAGTGACTCCATTAGCCCTAAAAGGCACTACTGAAACCAACCCTTAAACATTTTACCTCAAGCAACCTACTAACCTTTCCTAACCCTAGATTTGACTATTTCACTAACCTTTTGTTTGTTGTTACAAAACTAAGCTACATCCATCTATTACAGAAGTAAAGGCACTTTAAAATAAATTGCAAAAGTTGAGTTTTACACTGCCTAATTAGCTTCGGACAAGTGCTAGTACATTGCTATTATTGGGTTATTATTTTTTATCATTGTGAAGTTCTTTTAAGGAATTATTGTGAAGCTATCATCTTGTATACATTGTTGTTATAAAATTATGTTTTCTTCATATTGCATCAACTTATTTCTCTTATTAACAATTCCAAGGTTTTATGAAGCACTAACATCATATTGTACTTGCAAAAGATATTGTTTTATTGTTGATTTGTTCTGTGCAGGTACATATAAGTACATCATTGCTTCATTGATTAAAAATTTGGGACTTTATGATCGATGTGACTTGTGAGAGGGGATACCTTTTATTGACACTTTAACCTTTGCCTTCTCAAACCCCCAAGTCACCGGGGACATCTCCCCTGGGCTATCATCCCTAAATAGAAAGAGGTATCTTATTAAGGTGACAGTGATAGGATAACCTCCTGTTACGCAAATTTTCCTTCCCTTATCCTTTCCCTTCAAGACAAGTACAAATTGCGCAATAACATTTTTGTGTCATTGTCGGGGAACATTGAGTCAATTCTCCTCAAATACGACACTTTTCGGTAAGACTTTCCTCAAAAGCCCTTATTTTACAAAGCTTACCTAGCAAATCCACTGAGCGTGATCCCCTCTTTTCCTTTTGATGATCCCTAGAAGGATTATCTTGCGAATCCACTAATGAAAAAACCAAACATAGCCTCTCAATGGGACCTAGGTAATTTTAAACCCTTAGTCATGAGTAAAATTTCAGGTTACCCACGACGAATTCCTCCGAGGTATGAAAAATGGCTCCCAAGATTCATTGGGATTGATGAGGAAAACGTTGAAGACCATATGAGTAACTTTTTGGCCTTCTTTCAACTCCATCCTATTAGTGATGATGCTAAAGATCTAGCAATGAATATTTTCTTTGCCACTCTTCATGATAATGCTTGGATATGGTATAATAACCTCCCTAACGCTAATATTACATCTATGGATAAATTGGAGGAAGTTTTCCTAATAATATGGTGGGTTAAGGTGAATCCCAACATATTTCTAATGAAACGTAATTGCCTCAGAAAGGCTAAGAATGAAACCGTCCAAGAATTCCATGATAAATTTGAGAGGATAGTACAACAGATCCCAGTGAGCCATCATCATTCATGTAGTTTCCTTACCTTTCTCTACACCAAGGCATTCTCTGGGCAATCAAAATTTTTACTTGATATAAGGAAGCCAAGGACAATCCAAGAAGATTTTGACATAGCCACAGAAGTAGAAGCCAAAATCCCCTCATCCAAAAAGAAAAATCCATTGTTCTAGAAGTCAAGATTGATGAAGTCGTCCAAGATATTATTCCCCCTACACAAAAAGAAGAGGATGAGGTTAGTCACATTCCTTTTAAGGTTTTTTATGATACCTTATTCTATGATTCAAAGGATGAGGTTGAAAGGAAATCCTTGTACGAGCTAAAGGACAAGGCATTGGTAATTGCTCCTTCATTTGATGAATTCATCCAAATATTCGAAGCTCCTACACAAGAAGAAGTAATTACATTGAGTTGTTTCCCTCTCCAAGATTTTGATGATGCATTATTTTATGATTTGGGAAGCAAAGAAGTACTTAAGGAGCCCTTGGTTTCCTTAAACCCTTCATGTTATGATGAAGAAAATAAATTGGTTAATAATATTCACGAGTTCATACATGTTGGGAGACGTAAGTGAGATGTAATTGGTTATGATATGGATCCCACTTATGACATTGAGAATCATTTCCAAGTATTGCCTTCACAATTATCACAACAGGTTGCTCCTAATTATGACATTGGGAAACAAGGAGCTGATATAATTAAAGATAATTTCCAAACACCCAAGGATCAATCATTCTTAAACATCGCCATAAACAAGTGCACAAGAGCTAATAGATCCAAGGAGGCCGAAAATTTTAGACCAGGTCTCTCAAAAGAGGGAGATTTATGATTGAAATGAGATCTTATGATCTCTATTTATACTAAATGTAGCTAAAATAGTGTGTCCATAAATTAAAGAGTAAAACGCAATATTAGGGGTCAACAACCCTAATATTTCCCCCTTAATAAAGTAATATTAAATAATTCACTTAAAATTTTACTTTTGCACAAATAAAACCCTAATTTAGAATGATGTCACCCCTTTATAGGACGTTTTGACATTGGGAGAAAGTCATTGATGTAGGAGGAGGGTGTTTAGGCTTTCCAAAGCCACATGTCAAGCATCCAAATATCTTCCTTCAATCTCAAGACCTCAAACCCCTCAAAACGTCTAAGTGACAAAGCATATCATCTCACCACCATTCACTAGCCCCCAACACATGACATCATGCTCAAATAGAGGACGTTATGCCCCTCCTAGGCAAAACAATTGGTAAATGAGAGTTGGGCTATGTCATCCAAGTCATCATCAAGGCCTTCCAATTCTTATCTTTCTCATCCGGCATGTGAGCCCCTGGCATCTGACTCATGGGCTTGTATCCCCATGGAAGGCCAAGCTAGGCTTGTTCTCCCAACATTTTCCACCAACTAGGTCATGCAAAGACATATGAACATGCACTCCAAGGATCTCAAGTCATAACATCATGATAAGTGAATCCAATCAATAAATAAGCCATATAATCATGTGCATCAAATATCACTATATCAAATAATTAACAACTCAAAGACATTATGTGACTTGTCAAGATTAAAAATGGGAGGGTTGATGAGGTGTCCTATTGGGTAGATCTTTCCCTAGGTCAAGGAGATCTTCCAATAGGTCCCTCTCTAATCCATGTAAATTGTATGAGGTGGATGGGGTCAATACTCAATGGGCATATGGATCATGAGATATAAGGGGTCATAGTGTCTCATACATGAGTGCCTTTGTAGAGGGTGTGTGGTACCTTTGTCCGCAATGCACTTTTTCCAATCCCATCAATTGCCTTTTATCTTTCTTTCTTTATATTTTCTTTCATAAGAGAATAAGGAGAGATTGAAGGTCATTTCCCTAGCGTGGTGACAAGGTGATGGAAATTTCACCCACAAATACCTAATGAAAATGAGAAGGTCGGATCATGATGAGACCCCCTTTATATCAACCATGCAACTGAGAGCCATTGCCCTGGTTTGATGACAAGATGATGACAATTTCATACCACTAGATATCCATGGAGGTCATCGGTGAGTTTGTGATGAGACCTCCTATCCTTCAACTAACCTTTCAAGCATTTATTTATTATATTGTGGGTCCCCTTTATTCAAAGATAAGTGTTTCATTGTTTTATTGGGTGATCCTTGGGAAAAGCATATGGAAGGTTTATATAAGGATTTTATCTTTTACCCAACACCAATGCCTTTCGACCTTTAGCCCCTTCTTCCCATAGAATGAGGGACAACCCCTTCTTGGGTCAATATACCCTAAAATCCAAAGAGATAAGGAAATGGAGGGGAATTATGATGGAAAGTGGTAAGTATGGTCGGGAATGGTACAATGGATCATTAAGGGTGTTCCCAGTAGCAAACCCATTCCCAAGGAAAACCACTTACTAGGGCACAATGTAAACCACCAAGGTGAAGCAGGGCAAAAGGCATAATTTCCAAGCACATATCATAAAATCTAGAGCAATCTAATATACAACATAATCAAATGGCTTGAATATTGAAATTATTCTCACAATAACACTGACTTATACCTCATGGAGCAAGGCCCACTACCTTCCAGAAGCCAACTGGTGTGGTGGATGTTATCTGCAAACCTGGGACCATGTGTGTTGGTGAATGGGTTTTCCATTTGTGCAAAGGGCATTTTTGGTCATGTAGTCTCTCGGCACTCCATATCTGCAACCTAAGGTCATCGAGACACCATCTCCTTAGCTATCCACAAAATGGGGATAACAAGACTCACCAATGTAGGGGCTAATTTTGAATGAGCCATGGACTATGATTTCAGAGATCTAATTGGAAAGCTCATAGAGATACATAAATATGACATGACTTCCATTTCTAAAAAGAGGGAACAATACATTCAACACTTAAGAACTATCTTCCAAAGATTTAGGGAATATGGCATTTCTCTCAACCCTAAGAAATCATTTTTTGGTGTTGGCAAGGGAAAGCTATTGGGACACATCATTTCTAAAGATGGAATCACAATAGATCCTGCCAGGGTTGAAGCCATCCAAAAAATCCCTCTTCCTAAAGACAAGAAATCCTTGCAATCCTTCTTCGTCCAGATTAACTTTATCAAGAGATTCATCCCAAACTTCGTCGAAATTGTTAAACCCCTTAACAAGTTACTAAAAAAGGACGCTTGTTTCGAGTGGGAAAGTGAAGGTAGGTTGTCTTTCGAATGTATCAAGGAGGAAACAATTGTCGTACCAGTCTTAGTTAGCCCAAAATTTTCCACATTTTCTCTTTTTCTTTGAAAGATACCATTGCATGTGTGTTGTTACAAAAGAATGATCAAGGGGATGAACAACCAATCGCTTTCATGAAAAAAAATATTAGGGACTTAGAACTGAATTACACCATTATGGAAAAACAATCTTACACCTTATTCAATTCTCTCAAACACTTTCAAACCTATGTGGGAACAACAAGATCAAGGCCTTTTTCCCCTACCCCGCTGTAAATGATGTTTTATCACAACAAGATTTCCTTGGATCAAGGGGAAAGTGGGTGTCACAAATTCAAGAATATGATTTTGAAACAAATCCAACTAAGATAATTAAAGGACAAGGGATGAAAAATATGATGACAGAAATAAATCAAGAGGCCATTGAGGTAGGACAGAAGGAGAAAGTCAACATCATCGTAAGTAATATTGAAAACAAGGAATGGTATTCATACATTATTTGTTACTTGAAAAAATTCACATGCCCTGACCATTTGGTGGAACATAAGAGAATAGACATGAGACTCAAAGATATGAAGTATTGCGTAACAAATAATGGTCTCGGGTGGAGGAACCTAGATGGGGTAATCCTTAGATGTGTTGATAAAGAAGAAGTTTATAAGTTAATCATCAAACTTCATGCAAGACATTGTGGAGGTCACTTTGCAGCATGCACCACTGCCGATAAGATTTTAAGAGCGGGATACTATTGGCCTATTATCTACTCTGACACACATCGATATGTTAGATCTTGTCATCCATGTAATTTTTTTATCGGCAAGCAACACCTCCCTGCCCTTCCCCTTAAATCAATCATTGTGGAAGCACCTTTTCAACAATGGGGATTGGATTTCATTGGTGAATTCATAGACAATTCTACTAACGGATATCGATGGATTTTGACCACCACTGATTACTTCACTAGATGGGTGGACGTTATCCTAACCAAGAAAGAAATGGAAGAAGTCGTGATGAAATTCCTTAAGGAAAGTATTATTACTAGATTTGGTGTTCCTGCTGAGATAACCATCATAACGCCAAAGCCTTTAGCTCAGTGGCAGTCAATGAGTTTTGTTTCAAGTAGGGATTGTTTTATCACACTCTTTGAATTATTGTCCTCAAGGGAATGGATTCGCAGAATCCAGCAATAAAAACATCATGAACATTGTGAAACTAATTGTTGGGTAGAACAAGAAGTGTTGGGACAACAAGATAAAATATTCCTTGTGGGCCGACTGCACAAACACCAAGACTTCCACCGGAAGGACTCCTTTTGAGTTGGTGTACGGATTTGAAGCTCGCTTGCCTATAAATCTAAAAATCCCATAGTTACAAATATCCAAACAATTCAGTACATATAAAGAATCATTGCAAGGGCGAATCAATCAACTCGTAGAATTGGATGAGACTCGAAGAATGGCCTTCGATCAAATGGAAAGGAATCAATAGAAAGTAAAATGAACTTTTGATCAAAAGGAAATACAAAGAGACTTCAAAGAAGGGGATCAAGTTCTATTGTGGGACAAAAGAAGAGAAAAACCATGAAGGCATCAAAAGTTTGACAATCTTTCACTAGGCCCCTATAAAATAGAGGAAGTTTTTGGGCCAGATTCTTTCTACTTATCCACGACATAAGGGAGGAGGATGCCACTACCAGTAAATGGATCTCTCCTCAAACATTATTTCCAAGATGGAACATGACTTCTTCAGGGCCCATGCCCTAGATAAGTAGGTAAGTCATTTTAATTCCCTACATTTGCATATTGATTTCTCATATTAGTTTAGATGCATTTCATTTTCATTTTTCTTGACTTGCCTATTGATTTCATGCTTAGTTTAGAAATTTTTGAAAAAATGTCAAAATTTTATTTTTCTAGCTTAGTTGGTTTTGATTATGATCATATGAGAACAAGGATGAGTAGGCCATCCTGCACTTGAAAGTTTGATGTTTCCTTGCAGGAAAATCTCTACCAGGAGATGTTGTGGTTATCATGCACTCTACAACGAGCACATGTCCCCAAGTAGGAGCAAGATGTTATCCCCATTTTGTGGATAACTAAGGAGATTATGTCTCTAGGCCCTCAGGTTGAAGATATGGAGTGTTGAGAGACTACATGACCAGTTGTACCATTTTGCAAAGATGGAAACCCCTCTCACCACCACATATGGTCACAAATTTCAAGATGGCATCCACCACATCAGTTGGCTTCTAGAAGGCAGTGAGCCTTTCTCCATGAGGTACAAGTTAGTATTATGGTGAGTATCATTTCAATATTTAATCCATTTGAGCATGTTGTCTCTTATATTTCTCTAGATTTCATGATATATGCTTGGGAATTATTCCTTTTTCCCTGCTTCACCTTGGTGGTTGACATTCTTCCCTAGTAAGTGGTCTTCCTTGGGGATGGGTTTGCTTCTAGGAACTCCCCTAAAAGAGACATCATATTTCTTGGGGTTTTAGGGTGTATTGACCCAAGAAGGGGTTGTCCCTCATTCTATGGGAAGAAGGAGTTGAAGGCCCAAAGGCATTGATGTTGGGTAAAAGATAAAATCCTTGTATAAACCTTACAAATGCTTCGCCCATGGATCACCCAAGAAAGAAGTGAAACACTTATCTTTGAGTAAAGGGGACCCACAATATAATAAATAATGCTTATAAGTCTAGTTGAAGGATAGAGGTCTCATCACGAGCCAACCTATCACGTCCATGGATATCTAGTGGTATGGAATTGTCATCATCTGGTCACCAAACTAGGTCAATGACTCTCGGTTGCATGGCTGAGAGAAAGGGGGTCTCATAACGAGTCATCCTTCTCATTTCCACTAGGTGTTTGTGGGTGACATTGCCATCATCTAGTCACCATGCCAGGGCAGTGACCTTCAATCTCTCCTTATGCTATATTGAGAGAAAATGCAAATAAATAAAGATAAAAGGCAAATGATGGGCTAGGAAAAAGTGCATTATGGACGAAGGTACCACACACCCTCTACAAAGGCACCCATGAATGAGACACTATGACCCCTTGTATGTCAAGAGCCCTATTCTCATTGATTCTTCACCTGTTGACGAGCAAAATTGACCGTCCGTCAACTAGGAGAGTGGAACCGGTCCGGGGTTGTCTAATAACCCAAGCCGTTTGGAATGGACCACCCTGACGAGTTTAACGGCTCCGTTGGCTGCCCTAAGGTATCATATGGAAACCAAAGAGAAGTGATCTGAGTTAAAAAATCTAAAGGGAAACTAGAAACTAATAAAACAAAGACAAAGAACTACACTAATAAAGGAAACTAGAAACTAATAAAACAAACTAAACTAACTACACTATTCTAATTATGAACTACTAACTATTATATATACAAAATACTAATTATGATTATAATAACTCAAATCAACTACCTAATTATCAGCTATGATATTCCTAATTCACAAATGTACAATATGAACAAACTACAGATTTGATTAAAACCTGCAAAACTCATGTGATCGCTGCCCTGAGACAGCCAAGGGTCTCTTTTTGATTTTTTGTATTTATGAAAGGGAAAGAAAGCTAACTGAAATTAGACAATCTAATATACATTACTGAAATAAAACAATGTAATATAAATCTAACTAAACTATCATTTATATTATACTAATTAATCAAAGCAATAAACATCTAACTAATTGACCTGGAAACGCTCCAAGTATGTCCTGTGCAAGATGACTTCTTAAGTTGGTTGGAGGAAGAAATTCACACCATTTAGTCCTTAAGCCTCTCGAAAACGATCAGCTATGCTGCTTCTTAAAGTATGTTACAGGACAAACAAGACATAAAAGAAATCATAACAGTTTTATGATGATAAATCTACTACAAAAGGGAAACCTATTATGCAGAAAACTTATATAACAATTCAGCCTACAAGGAAGACAAAGCTATCATTCATAAAATGAATCAATCAACTGTTATGTCCTTTATCTCTTTAGGAAGGAACAAGATATGTATAACTGTAAGAAATTATATCATATGCATGTGATTTAGATAACAAAGTAATACTAAACCATAAACAAAATGATAT
>JZKD02S0788692.1:215467-237435 GCA_000966675.3 Picea glauca | reverse complement strand
ATAAGAGACTAGGAGGTATAATTACAACTAATGGCCTAAAGCCGACATAAACAAAATAACATTACTAATATAATATGCCCCAATTAAGGGGTAATGAGCCAATATTAGGGCTTAAAATGTAGACGTTGTTTCCAATTCTCTAAACCTATATCTAAGTCCAAAGCACATGATGTGATGCTTCTCCAGCTGAGTACTCCATCTACAGTTGGGTTAACATAATATTCTTCTCGAGCGATGGTTTTGTACAACTGGTTTATTTCCTCCAAATCCAGACAGGTGGGTTCTACAAACCTTTCTCCTTCTGAAGGATATAATGGTGCAATGAATCTATATTCACTTGATTCAAATGTCATTTTCCTTGTCTTCAAGTTGATTATGGCCTGGTTATCAAATTCTCAATCCATTCCAAAAAATGTTGGATAAGGTGTTGTGCCATCTACTATCTCTATTACTTCAAAGTCTTCCTTAGTGCGCATTCCTTGGTGCTAATTTCAAATGGAAAGGTGAATAGCCTAGTGTGGTTTCTCCCATACACTGCCATGTCTTATTAGGTAAAACATTTACTTCATAGCCTAAGTCCAATATAATGTCACCCATGTTGAAATCACCAATGTTGGAATTCAATATGAATTCCTGCTTGCTCTTCTTATTGAATGGAGATGATTCACTGTTTTTTGCTCTAATTTTCCTTTTTCCTCTATATTACATCTTTCTAACATATTTTTCAAGATATTGATAGATGATGGGTTGTTCAATAGTCTAATACAAGATTTCAAAAAACCTTTTATGTTACTTACTTTCTCTAGGGGTTGTGCTTCACTGGTATAGTCCATTGAGGAAGGCATCTCATACATAGGAGAGTTCTGATTACTGCACAACTGACGTAGATGCAACATTTTTCTTGAGAAAATCTTTTCTTACCTCCTTGACTGTTTCCTTTTATTTCCACACATCAAATTGCTTCTGTGGTTCAATATTTTTCTTCACCCATTGATTTTGCGCTAGGTCTTGTCTTACTGCATCAATTCTTGTCTTAGCTCCTCCTTGTGTGAATATGTTGATATTTCTTCCATCATAACTGGCTTCTATAGAAATCCACTAAACATTCTGGTTGTTCTGGTTCCTCTTTTCTTGGTTCTTTCCCAAAAGTGTTGGACATTCCTCTATATCATGGTCTGTTGCATGGCAGTACATGCATGTCACTGGTGGGAGTTGACATTCCCTTGCATAATGTCCTGGATGTTGGAATTTTTGGCACACTACCAACCCTCTGCCTCATCCAAATCCTCCTCTACCTTTTCCTCCACCTCTATATTCAGCTCGATCGCCTAGCAGTGCGTTGTATTGAGGTACCTGATTATACTGCACTTGGTTATACTATGGTTGCGCCTTGTATTGAGGTTGCGTAGTGTTATACCATTGTTTCACATTATTATATGGAGGTGGTACCTGGTTGAACTGTGGTGTATCTTTCCCTGTCATCATTTTTTCTTGCACCCTATAAGTTTCTGAAGTTCTTTACCTCACCAACTCCATTGTCCTACAATCTTTATCATCATGACCAACTGACTTGCAAAAATTGCAGTATGAAATCTTGGGTACTATCTGATACTTCTGCATCATGGGACAATGATATGGATCATGCCCATGCATTTTACAAATCTTTCACCACGTTCCTCCTGTTGGAAAAGGGTTTGGTACTCTTGTTTCCATATATTGCGCGGAAGTTTGACATTCATTCTTGTGGTGTCATTCTATCTTGCATGTCGTACACCAAACAAATTTTCTTTTCTCTTTTCCCTTATTCTAGTTAAGTTGAAATGTGAGGTTCTTTAGATCCTCCTTCAGATCCTCTATTTTTGGATATGTCTTCTGATATTGGTTCTCTTCCAGTTTTAAGAGTTCCTGTAGAGCCTATGCCCGAGTTTGAAACTTTTTTTGTATTAAAGGGTATTTCAAATGTGGTAACAATGAGTTCACAAATAAATTCCTATGTTTCATGTCATTCATAACATACTTCAACTTATCCTTGAGACGCTTAAACCTATGATCAATCTCCCAAACAGAATCACCTGGTTTCTGCCTGATTTCGATCATTTCATTCATGTACTAATATTTTGCGCTAGGATTTTGAAATTCATTTATCAATAGTTTCTTCACATCTGCAATAGTTGTTGTCACTCCTGGTGGAATGTTTACAACTAGCATCATGTACCAATGTAGTGCATGGTCTCTTAGCGTGATGGATAATTGTGCAATTTTTGTATCTTCATATGTGATCTACTTTGCTTCCCATATCTTCTCGTAGATGAACAAGTGTTTTTCAGGGTCCTTTGATGTCTCTCCCTGAAATTCTGGTAAACTGATGATGGGATCGTGTCCTGGCATTTTAAAATTTGTTGACCTATTACCTCCACGCGGTGTAGATACTTAATTGTTAATTCCTGAATTGGCTCCTCTAGTTTCTTCCCTTTGTTTAGATGTGTTTCCTGCTATCTTTCTTACACTAAAATTCGGTTGTCTAAATGGTGGTGTTCTTTGTGGTGTACTAGTCACACATGGGGTTATGGGTTCCACACTGACACTAACCTGGATTGGAGTTCTACCTTATGTTCTTTCTCTTGGACTACATGTCTTCCTTTCATATGTTGCATGCAAGATTTCCTCAATCTTCTCCACAACCCAGAGATCCTCTACCCCTTCCTCATCACTTGTCAAGCCCTCTCTATTAGCTATGGATCTCTTCTTGTTATTCATCTTATATTGGTAGGGTACTCCATTGTGCATCTTTCCAATTGTTTCCATTATCTTATTTATCTGGTCTTCCTCCATCATGATTGGGTCCATGTCCTCCTTCTTCTTTCCCTTATTTATTTCTTCCTTCATTTTTCCACCTCTTCTCAGTGCTTCCCACTTCCCCCATGCATGCAAGGAGGTTTAGTTGTTTGATTTCATGGTCATCACACCATTGTTATATAATAAAATATTGATTGAAGTATACAATGATCTAATATACCTACCTATAGGTCCTTTAGAAAATCTTTCTCTGCTACGCTATAATACTTTGTGGTATCTACTGACCTGCAACAATACTGTCTAACCAGAAATCCACTCTACGTGTAAATGTTTTGTTAACTTGTTGTAACTGCACGATATCCATAAGATTCCACTCCATCTGTTGGATTCGATTTGTAGGGTGGCTGTCTTTTAACCTCAATATCCACTTCTACAATAAATGCGGGAAATCACAGAAAAATACCTCATGTAAGTCGTTAAACACATATTTGTCAAGATATTTGTGTGATGTTAACTTAGGGTTTCTGTTATCTTTCTACGCAAACTCAATTTCCTTTGTCTTGAACCATATTTCGATCTCTTCCTTCATTGGATTCCATGGTTTGAGCATTCCCTTTTATCCCTTATTCTCCACATGCTTCTTCTACGGATCTCATCTACTCAATCCCATGCAGTTCCAGTTGGAAACAAAACCACTTTTTGGGTTTAGTCTCTTTCTTTTGATTATTGGGATGACCCAGGTTCATATTTGAACAGGTTTCCAACAAAACCCTCTAAAACTATTGACCCTCCTGGTAAACCAGAGGGAAACACAATGCACATAATGAACTACACAGTCTCACCCGAGATAGTTCTATGGGTGACTACAATGTGAATATTATTGCAATATAGGAATGAGTGGGTATTTGGGATTGTATTTTATCTTCTCAAGCCTTAAACTGATTATTCAATCTATTATTCCTAGGATTCATTCATCTTTTAATCCCATGCATGCATTCTAATAGATATAACTTAACCATTCATCCATCCATTCATAAATCACTCATTAACATAAGGTAAATAATATCAATCACTAACAAAGTAAACATGCACTAAAAAACACACATAACATAGGTTTTATCGTGGTTCACCTCCTCCTGGGCTACGTCCACAAAGATTTGGCTTCTCTTCTCTTTTATTAGGTCTACTACAAAGTATAGCGTTGCGCACATTACATATTTCTCCTTACAGGCATAAATAGGTTTAAGACCTTCTATGAGGCGAAGTAGATCACACCAAGCTCCTCAGCCTATTATCTAACCCTCAATATCTGACCTACTTGACTCTTCTACATCTCAACAACTTAAAAAATTATCAAAACTACAATAGTTGAATTGAACTGAACTAGGAAATTCAGACCAACAATAAAAACAACATCATCCTCGATCTAGACCTCTTAGGTTCTTATTTATACTATTTTACAAGCTTATTAGTCGTTACAATCTCTACCAAAACCCTAACCCTAACATGGTTAGGTCTAACTGCTTGCGCGCCTTGCATGCTGCTTTTCCTCGCATGTGTTTCTTTTCCTACCAGTTGTTCTTCTCCAAAATTATGTCGTTCCCTCCAAAATTAGTTATTTCCTCAAAATAGGATAATGCCCAACAATTTGATAGATTCATGAGGGTTCTAGAACAAAATTGTTTCTCCATATAAGTGACTGCCATATAAATATTAAAAATGATTATATATTTCCCTGACTGAATGATTTTAAATCTCATCAAAATCTAATTTGGATTCTAAAAGGAGTATTCCATACTTACCAACTGAGGGTTCCAAAGAGTACATAGACCCCTTGATGTGCCTTGAGAGTCTTCCACTATTCCTTTTTGACAATATCTACTATTGCTTTCCAATTTTGATTGCTTCTGAAGACTTCATTTTAGTCTTTTAGATCTAGAGTATTTCCCTGACCAAATGATTTAAAATATCATCAAAATATAATTTTGAGTCTGAAAGGAGTATTCCATACTTACCAACTGAGGGTTCCAAATATTACATATACCTCCTATGTGCCTCGAGAGTCTTCCGCTATTTCCTATGACAATATCCACTATTGTTTTCCAATTTTGATTTCTTCTGAAGACTTCATTTTAGTCTCTTGGATTTGGAATATCATAGGCTTTTGTGTTTTGACAAGGTCTTTTAACACAACATATTTTGGGATGCTACCTAAACCCCTACGATTCCAAGAGACTATTATCATTATTTATTCTAAAGCTTCAAACTACCTCCCTTAGAAGGAGCATTGTTTCTAGTGGCTTTGATCGGTTTTTGTCCTGGACCCATCATTGTCTCAAGAGTATTTTGTGAACCTATCATGATGTCCTTATTTTCTTGCTCCAACCTCAATGTATGAGCCTGTTTCCTTCCATATCTATGGGGACCTGTTTCCTATGAACCCTAATCCACTGATTATTCCCTCTTAGGCTCCACGATTTCTGAATCTTTAACCTTAGGTTCTATAAAGATTGACTCTTCATTCTTGTTATTAATTTTCTACTTCTTCCATGCCCATAGAGGGAAGATCTTAGACTCTGATCCCGATCTCTTCCTCTCCCTCCATTGATGGTACATAGGGTTGACCCTTTTCCCTCTTTTAAGAAAATTATTCTTGATTTTCAATTATGGTTCATGATTATTCATGGTTTTGGACTGAAGGAAATTCCCACACATGATAAATCCTCATGTGTTTCAGGGGATTTTTTTCATGAAAATTTCTTGTAGGCTCGACCTCATCTTGAGAGATAATTTATTGGCCTTTGAGTCCCCTCCCTTAGCTATATGCACACCTATCAAATTTGAATAATAACCCTTGGAATCTACTAGGTTTTTTACTAAAGAGGGAACAAGAGCCTTCCTAAACATGGTCTAATACCTTTCCCCCAATTTGACATTAGTTCTTGACTTTTGACCAACTATTTTCCATTGATCTTCCCTATCATTTTCCTGGGGTGTTTGAGTCTCTACCTTCTTGTAGTTCTTGGAAAATGCCCATATTTGTGGCAATATTTGCACGTAAAGGGTAACTTCTCATAGTCTAATTGTTGAATGTGTTTCCAGTTGTCTAAGGTTATCATAACCACTTGTTGGCCCCCCAACAGTCCCCCTTGACCATTCAAAAATATCGCTTTCATGACATCCAACTCTATATTACTTGATCTGAGAAGATGATTTTATGGATTAATTTAGTGTGATATCCGGCTTGTAATGTAATAAATTTACAAAATTGTATTGGCTAGATTTTTGGTCTTTTGATAGTCCTTTTATCTCTTTCTAATTTTTTCTTATTTGAGCGGTTTTCTTTGAATTGTGTGAATATTTTGTGATTTAAATGTTTCCACTAGACATTATTACGTTGAATATGCTAACTTTAGAAGGTGACTTTAATATTGGTTCTTCATTCTTATATCGATTATTTTTCATTTTGAATTTCTTGATTTTCAACATGAAAATTCAAAACAAGAGTATGAAGGATTTTGTGATGTCTTTCAATGATTAGCAAATGGTTTCATAACATGTTTTTATTTTCAGGTCTTCTATGTTGGTTAATGAATGAAAAATCTCATTATCATCATGATTCAACAATGGAACCCAAGAATAAATTTATTATTACTTTTATACACTTGTTCTTGTTTTCCTAATACTATTTGATGATATTTCAAAAATGAATGATCTCATTTGAGCATGAGATAGAGAAACATATTTTGATGAATAATCAAGACATGATTTTCTTTGGTCTTAGTCTTAATGTTCATACTCCTTATCGTGAATTAAAACTATGAACAATGGTTAAATTTTATTTATGTATTTGGACCTTTCATTTGAAATACATGACATTACAAAGGTCAATACTATAAAAGTTCATGTTACTATCATGTCATGGTTTTCAAGTCATCATTGCTATTACTTGGTCATTATGAAAAGTTCTTTGCAATTAATTGTTTTAACGATCATTCTTAATAACCACATAATTCAAAAAACTAAATTGATTACATGTTACACTATGTTTAAGACATGAGGCTAATAAAACAATTGAGAATTACACTGTTTACTGTCAATTAAATGGAAAAGTGGCCCAAGAGTTGTCAAGTGATTTAACAATTCCTTTTTGTACATTTGTTTATAGTTTGTTTGTAAAATAAGAATAGATATGAGTTTTTTTTTTGTATTGTTTTATTATATTAATAATTAAATATTTGATTTAAAACAATACATAATGAAACATTCCATTGTTATTCTCAAATATTTTTGTTATTATTAGGGTTTTCTTTTTTTTAGTATGAAAGACGTTTAAATTATTTGTTTGATTTTGTTTTCTAATAATAATAATAATAATAAAATTGCAGGATCTCATACTCCAGATCATGGAAGAGAGTTGGAATTGTTTGTTTGGGGAGAATAGTTGCTAAAGGATTGAAATGAGAAAACTAAAAAATTGCTTCACTTCTCAGGAGGCTAAATCAAATCTTCATTTTTGGGAAAATAATAATGCATTTACGGAAACGATCGTAAACCCATCTGCAGAACGAAGCGTTTTACCTTAATGGAAAGGATTTTCTCCGGAAATGAAATGGTTTTGGAGATACAAATAGATCTTGGACATCAAATTTTCCATATTTTGTGTTGCAGTCAACATCCAATTTGGTTTTTGTTTGAACGACCCAGGGATATCAGAGATTGATGCTTACCATGAAATTAATTAAATTAAATTAGTTTATGTAGTCTAGGCTTATAAAAAGAAGATTAGAGCTCTGGAAGAAGAGGAGCATGGAATAGCGAATGGACTTGAGATTGTAATGTCAGGATAATGAACCTCATTTTGCTTTAGACTTTTCTTTTGTGGGTAGTTTTGGAGTTTTTTTAATATAATATCATTTGTTTTCATTCATGTGTTCATTTTCTTCCTATCATAGCTTTGTAGAATGAAAATTTGGATTTTTTCCATGTTTTATTAATTCATTGTTATGATATTAATTGGTGTATCTTTTGTTCCAAAGATTAATATTTAAAAGATATCATTCGTTATCTCATATTTATCAATTATTTGTGTGATTGATAGATAAATGTGTGTGTAAAATGTATTAGATTTTTCTTATGCAAATCACATATGTTTAATTATTTCTTTTTAATGAGATGTGTTTCATTAATTGAAATAATACATTATTATTCTCCATAAATGATTGATCTCAAAGTTGTTTCCTTTCCTTATCTGTATTAAATCTACTCTATTTTGTTGAAATTTCTTTCACCGGAATTTTGTTGGACTTGAAGTGCAACATTGTCTCTCTTAGAATTTTTTTTAGAGGTGGACAATCTAACAAAGTTTTGAAGGAGAGGATTCAACCATTAGATTGCATCTCTTCTCCTGATTAGGATAGGTTTTATTATATTCTCTTAGAAATATTTATAGTGTCATGCGATTTGGTTTGATTGATTTTGAATGTAAAACATTATTATCAAGTCAACTCGAACTGTTTTGATCATTAGAGTTTATCTTTCATTAATTACATTCAAAATCATTTAGTTTAGATTCGACTATTATGTTAGCTTGAATGCTATTATTTCAGTATGATTGAATTTTGAATTATTTGTTTTCTTTATTATTTATAGATATTATTTAGATTGGATTTTTCAGGATTAAGTTCAATTACATACTTTGAAATTCTTGTTTTCACAAGGTTTCTAGTAAAAATTGTACCCATGTAAAACTTGTAAATTTTGTGAATTTAAGTGTAAGGTTATCTAATCTAATAGATCATTGTAAATACTCGAAATCTGACAATTAGTAGTTAGGATCTTAAACAAATTTTCATTTATTTATTAGATATATCTTTTCACCAGCCAACAGAGTCGTTAAACCCGTTAGGGATAGTTACCTTAAACGGCTTAGGTTACACTTAAACAACCTCAGACCGAACTATTCCCTTTCAGTTGACGAGTGGCCAATATCACCCATCAACAAATGGCGCTAGAAGGAGGGTCGAGGTAAATCTAATGATTAAATGTTTCACCCCTTAGCTTGTCATAATTCCAGAGTTATAAATTCTTCTTCTGTGTCATCTTGAAATGCACTAGAAGGCATGCAAACTGACAAGTTGGCCTTGCATAGTCTTTATTTCAAATGTATATAATCTCTCATGGATCTTTCCCAAACCACTGTGTTGGAACATGCTTTCCATTTCCCATTACCTGCTATTCCCAACAAGACAATTTCTCGCTTATCCAAACTCACCTTTCATGGCGAGGGGAATGTATCGGAAAAAGACCATCTTAACAAGTTTTGGTGTAGGTGCATCAAGCATGATATTTATGATTTAAAGGTTTTATGTAGATTATTCTCTTTCACTTTTAGGGGTCGGATTAAACATTATTTTGAGTCTTTTACAACATATTACATTGTTGTTTGGTTTCAATTTATAGATGAATTTTTAGACGCTTTTGAAATTTATGATTACAATCGATTATGTGAATATTTTCAGGCTCTACTAATCAATGACGATTCATCTCCAGAAGGATTTTCAACAACCATCCATCATGTTCTCTGTAAATTTCATCTTGATGACATGTCATTTGTACTAAATCTTTTCTCTGATGTTTGTGCCCCTTTCATCCAACCATATTCAATCGTGAATGATGAATCAGTTACAAATCCTAACACTCAATTACAAGATGAATTTTGTTTGCAAGATGAGAGGAATCCATCAGAAAATATTGAACAAGCAAGGGAGGTAGAATCTATTGAAAATGTTCTCACTGACAATCAAACTATTTTTTCCTCTGAACCATTGCATCTTCAATCCTCAACTATCGTGGAAGGAGATTTTATTGTGGGTATAGGTATATTTCCATCTTCTTCTAATTCTTGTTCTAATCAGTACTTAAATTCAATTAATTAATAACACTTAGGTGATGAAAATGATCTTAAGTGCTCTAACATTTCAATGAAACATAAAAAATATGTAAATCTACAATTTGAAGAAGAAACCTTAAACCTTCATCCACAAATCATACCTTATCCACGAGAAAGATTAGATGTTTGTCATGAAAGTTTTGAATTGTCTATCATACAAGAGGCAAATTTAGATGATCGTATTATGTTGAAGGATTTATCACCAAAAAAGAGTGGAAGTATTAAGGCAAGTGAAGAGGAATGTCTTGAGAATACCATTGTTAATTATCATAGCTCAAGAGAATATTTTCATGTTCTCATTTCTAATTCATTTTACTCTTTATATCCCAATCTCTTCTTAGATTATGGTGTGCATGATACTTTACCCACGATATCTTATTATTTTCCATCACAATATGATATTTTTGATATGTCAAGATTTGGTGAAATTAATTTCGAACATAACATTTATGAAGTAAGATTTGACGCTCTTTCACTTGCATCTCTTGCATGGGAAAAATATATGTTGCAAGATGATTCTACACGATTTATTTTTGAAAAGGACATTGCACTCATTCTTATGGAGATCAAAGATTCTGCATTGCATATTCATTCTTTGATTAGTTCAAGTATTAATGATTATGCTTCGCATTTTGAAACGATTCATCTCATCAAAGGAAGTGTTTAAACCAATAATCTAATTTCTGTCATAAATCCTCTTATGATGTGTTCTCCATTGACAAATCTGGTTCAACAAAGTCATAGTTTTCATTATAACTTTTGTGATAGGATCTTAGAATGGATTGAGGATTCATATCTAAGGAATTTTCATAATAAAGGTAAAGTCATGCTTGCTTTGTTTCTACCTAAATATCTAGGAGGTAAGCATGACATGATTTTTTTAGATCCTCCATGCGAAGAAATTGATGAACACATGGAGAATTGTCAGGAAAATGGGGAACTTCAGCCTTGGGCGATGGTTATGCCAAGTCCCCATAATATTGACAAGTTTTCCAAACTCACTTACATTTTTCCATGTCATTATGACCCTTACTATGATAGAATTGTAGATTGGTTGGAGGGTTCATATATGGAAAAGTTTCAAAAGAATAGTAAGGTTGTGCTTGCTTTGTTTTTAAATGAATATATAGGAGGTAAGCATGACATATTTCCTTTGTATATGCAAGTAATGCATTCTTTTATTCTAGCCTTCGACTTTATATGCCTTGCAGGATCGAAGATGCTTTTGTGGATGCACTGGAAATACGATTTTACATAGTGTTTTGATCTAAGAAGAATAGTGTAGAGTAGATTTAGGAATAGGTTAGATTTTATTTTCTTTCTTTCACTTTGTCAATTTGAATAAGTGTAGCAAGGCGTCACTTTCGAGATGAAGGAAAATCATCATTTAGGGAAGTCTTCTCTTCTTTTCTTTTTCATTACTTATTTCCTTGCTTATCATGTTTAAGTGTTTCCCTTCAAGTAACATCTTTAAAATTTATTATTATTTTTGTCTTTATTGAAGAATGTTTTAATATGATCATTATTTCAAAACTAGCAAGTAAGGATAAACTGAGTAAACTAATGAAAAGGATCTAAACTTTTGATTATATTCCATTTAACATTACCTTTAAAAGGTCGTATCTTAAAATAAGTTATCAATACATGTGACTTAACTTTGCAATGTCTATATGGTCATTTCTCTACAATTTTAAAAATCGAAATGTTATAAAGGAGACGAGTGGTAGATAATTGAACTTGATTTTAGTCTTGATTTCTTGAATGGACTTAACTTGTTTTGAAAATGACAAATCATGACAACACACTCTAATAAAATCATCATTTATTTTTCTTCATGTACATAATCCATAATAAATAAGGCCTTATTAGCTTAACATTTTATGCAACAAATGACAATTTTGATACTAATTCTTCATCTAAAGGAAATAAATACATTTAAAGGGTTTCGCTACAATCAATTTGATTGATCAATTTATATTTTATGAATTGATATAGTTATCCCCTTTATGATATAATTTCCTTATATTTTATGGTACAACAAAAAGATTTCACATTACATTTTCACATAAGATGCGAGTCATATTGATAAGGCCTATTTTGATTTAATTTTGTTCTTTTAATTGTTTAGATTAGATTACTTTTCCTTTCATTTTGTTTTCAAATTTGTTTGATTAAAGTTGAAGTTCTTAGCTTATTTCATATTCTTTTATTGTGAAGATTTGTGGTGTGACAATCATTTGTTTTGGGGTTTTAAAAGATGAAATGTTGATTCTATTATGACTATCAAATTTTAAGATTACTGGATAAGGATTTGTTAATCCCAAAATAAATGGTACTTTGGTTTAAGTAAGTCATCTTAGCTTTCATCATTCTGAAGTTTTTTTCTTGAAGAAATCTTTTGCAAGGTAATTTTCAAGACCCTACCCATGGTGGAACACTTTCCAAGTTTTACCTTCATATTAAAACCTAGTTGCATTGATTACTTTTCCTTTTGATTATTGCAAATTAAGTACAAAATGTTATATTTATATAATTTCTGCAATTATGTTTTAATTGGTTCCCTCTTTAGGAACAAATGAGTGAGACTTGTATTTTTATTATCTCAAACATCTTAATGTCAGCCCACACTCTTAGGGAGTAAAGCATCCTTCCCCATCCATTAAGTAATCTCTAATGAGATTAACATTAATCATAGTGCAACATTTTTTGTATAACACATGAAATTTAAGGGGTTAGTTGGAGGATAGGAGGTCTCATTATGAGCTAACCTATCATAATCATGGGTATTTACAGTATGACATTACCATCATCTGGTCACGAATCCAAGCTAATTTCTCTCGGTTATATGACTGAAGGAAATGAGGTCTCATCACGAGACAACCTTTTCATTTCTGTACATATTTGTGAATGATGTTGTCACTCTTGGATTACCAAGGATAGTGTCTTCCATCTCATTCTTTATAAAAGTAAATAAAGTAAGTTTTAACAAAAGGTTTATAAGATATGCATCTTTAACTAGTGGATGGGATAAAATTAGCTAAATGGGTTAAAAGGTATCCATGTCGAGGCTATGGACACCTGATGGCTACAGTGGCTATGCATATGGTATTAGAGGTAAACTATAAGATATTGTCTTCTAGTATTGTTCCTTAGTGTGTGTTCGGATAAATGATATATTTTGTAGGAAGTTTGATCAATGAATACTCATCTTTGCATTTTGGGTAATAGTTAAAAAGGTTATATTTTAAAAATCAATTGCAGCTGGTTAAATCTTTAAAAGGTTGACTTGTTAATGTGGTACACATGTTTCAAGACAAACTCTCTTTTTGTCAAAAACCTTACCTTTTCTCTTCTCATACATGTAAATATTCTATTATCTAGCCAAAGATAACTGCTTCATCCCACTGTGTCGCCATTTGTTGGCCCCTCAACAATCCCCCTTGAATGTTTTGTAAAAATTCAAGATCCCCTTGACCATTCAAAAATATCTCTTTCATGACATCTAACTACATCTTACTTGATCCGAGAAGATAATTTTATGGATTAATTTGGTGTGACAGTTGGCTTGTAATGTAATAAATTCACAAAATTGTATCGGCTGGATTTTTGGTCTTTTGATAGTCCTTTTATCTTTTTCTGATTTTTTTCTTATTTGAGCGGTTTGCTTTGAATTGTGTGAATATTTTGTGATTTAAATGTTCCCATTGGACATTATTACGTTGAATATGATATCTATCGAAAGTGACTTTAACATTGGTTCTTCATTCTTATATCGATTATTTTTCATTTTAAATTTCTTGATTTTCAACATGAAAATTCAAAACAAGAGTATGAAGGATTTCATGATGTATTTCAATGATTAGCAAATGGTTTCATAACATGTTTTTATTTTCAAGTATTCTATGTTGGTTAATGAATGAAAAATCTCGTTATCATCATGATTTGACAATGGAATCCAAGAATAGATTCATTAATACTTTTATACACTTTTTCTTGTTTTCCTTATACTGTTTGATGATATTTCGAAAAGGAATGATCTCATTTGAGCATGAACTAGAGAAACAAATGAATACATGATTTGCTTTGTTCTTAGTCTTAATGGTCATAATCCTTATCATGAATTAAGACTATGAACAATGGTTGGATTTTCTTTATGTATTTGGATCTTTCGTTTGAATTACATGACATTACAAAGGTCAATACTATAAAATTTCTTGTTACTATCGTGTCATGGTTTCCAAGTCATAATTGTTATTACTTGGTCATTATGAAAAGTTATTTGGAATTAATTGTTTTAACGATCGTTCTTAATAACCACGTAATTCAAAAAACTAAATTGATTACATGTTACACTATGTTTAATACATGAGGCTAATAAAACAATTGAGAATTGCATTGTTTATCGTCAATTAAATGGAAAAGTGGTCCAAGAGTTGTCCAGTGATTTAACAATTCATTTTTGTACACTTGTTTATAGTTTGTTTGTAAAATAAGCATATATATGAGTTTTTTTTTGGTATTGTTTTATTATATTAATAATTAAATATTTGATTTAAAACAATACATAATGGAACATTCCAATGTTATTCTCAAATATTTTTGTTATTATTAGGGTTTGATTTTTTTTAGCATGAAATATGTTTAAATTATTTGTTTGATTTTGTTTGCTATTATTAATAATTGTTTTTATATAGGATTTCATACTCCAGATCATGGAAGAGAGTTGGAATTGCTTGTTTTGGGATAATAGTTGTTAAAGGATTGAAATGAGAAAACTAAAAAATCACTTCACTTCTTAGGAGGCTAAATCAAATATTCATTTATGGGAAAACGGTAACGAATATACGAAAACGCTCGAAAACAAAATCTGCAGAACATAGCGTTTTACCTTACTCGCAAGGATTTTCTCCAGAAATGGTCCAGTTTGGGAGATACATATAGATCTTGGACATCAAATTTTCCTGATTTTGTGTTGCAGTCGGCCTCTAATTTGGTTTTTGTTTGAACGACCCATGGATATCAGAGATTGATGTTTATCATGAAATTAATTAAATTAAATTAGTTTATGTAGGTAGGGATTATAAAAAGAAGATTAGAGATCTGGAAGAAGAGGAGCATGGAATAGCGAATGGACTTGGGATTGTAATGGGAAGATAATGAACCTCATTTTTCTTCAGAATTTTGTTCTGTGTGTAATTTTGGAGTTTTCTTTAATATAATATCATTTGTTTTCATTTATGTGTTCCTTTTCTTCCTTTCATAGCTTTGTAGAATGAAACTTTGGCTTTTTCCATGTTTTATTAATTCATTGTTATGATATTAATTGGTCTATCTTTTGTTCCAAAGATTAATATTTAAAAAATATCATTTGTTATCTTAGCTTTATCAATTCTTTGTGTGATTGATAGATAAATGCGTGTGTAAAATGTATTAGATTTTTCTTATGCAAATTACATATGTTTAATTATTTCTTTTTAATGAAATGTGTTTCATTAATTGAAATAATACATTATTATTCTCCATAAAGGATTGATCTCAAAGTTGTTTCCTTTCCTTATCTGTCTTAAATCTACTCTATTTTGTTGAAATTTCCTTCACTGTAATTTTCTTGGACTTGAAGTGCAACATTGTCTCTCTGAGAATTTCTTTTACAGGTGGACAATCTATTCAGGATAGGTTTTATTATATTCTCTTAAAAATATTTATAGTGTCACATGATTTGGTTTCATTGATTTTGAATGTAAACCATTATTATCAAGTTAAATCGAACTGCTTTGATCATTAGAGTTTATCTTTCATTAATTACATTCAAAATCATTTAGTTTAGATTCGATTGTTAGCTTAGCTTGAATGTTATTGTTTTAGTATGATTGAAGTTTGAATTATTTGTTTTCTTTATTATTTTTAGATATTGTTTAGATTGGATTTTTCAGGATTAAGTTCCATTACATACTTTGAAATTCTTGTTTTCACAAGGTTTATAGTAAATCTTGTACCCATGTAAAACTTGTAAATTTTATGAATTTAAGTGTAAGATTATCTAATATAATAGATCATTGTAAATACTTGAAATCTGATAATTAGTAGTTAGGATCTTAAACATATTTTCATATATTTATTAGATAGATCTTTTCACTAGCCAACGGAGTTGTTAAACCCATCAGGGATAGGTACCTTAAACAGATTAGGTTACACTCAAACAACCTCAGACTAGACTATTCCCTTTTAGTTGACGAGTGGTCAATATCGCTTGTCAACACTACTTCAGGAAGCCATTTTTCAAGATCGACCTCACACATATCCTAACACATGAGAACAAGTTTTCCTTTAGCTCAACCCTTTCCAAATACTGCCCCAGATAATTTCCAATGCATCTAAAGGCTTCATCACTATAGAAATGTAGGGGAAGATGAGGAATCCTCACCCATAATGGGACAATAGAAGGAATATATTTCTTCAGGTTGAGGTCTAGAGACCACTTATTTAAGTACAATCACCTCGATCCAAGAAAATATAGTTCCCTTTGAAAAATCAGATACTGATCCTCCTTGAATTCGAAGAGGGACACATAAAACCTTCTTCCAAAAAATAAATTACTCATCTGCCCTTTGACATGTGGTTTCTAATTTTTTTTCAACCCAAGTCTCCACATTCCTTAGGTAGGGACAAATACCAGTGAACTAGTTGATCAAGCCTCAATCTATAAAGGATAATGCTTTGCACCTAGTCAAATTCAAAGGAAGTTTAACTTCTGGAATCTCTTCAAACCTCTACACAAATTTGGTTGGTTGAGCATTGGAGGCTCTGATATATGTCGTATCCATCACTTGAAATGCCAAAGCCTCTTAATTTGGAGGATACTGCAACTTTCCCCTTGGGGGCACCTCCATTAAACTATGTTGAAGCAATTCTCACTTATGGTTTCAACCTCTATTCACTCGAATCTGTGGTCACACAGAGTCATTGTGGAGTATGGAAATGTTAGAAAAAAATATTTATACTCTAAGAAATGAAGGAAATATCCTCTTGTGAGGATAATTTAATGCTAGAACATCAACTAATCAAGCTATTATTTTAAGAAATGATTCCAAACCTAATCCTCTATGGCTAGACGATGATTGTGTTTTATCTAGTAGATACAAAAGAAACTATAAATACTTGGTCGAGAATTTGTTTGGTACCAAGTTAATCAAGCTCTACAGTTCTCAAGATGTAATAATTTGCAATGGTCCAATGAGGTGGCCAAATCCAACCGAATGACCTGTATTCATGGGATTTCCGTAGTAGTATCATAGATTATGTGATATTCAATATCCCATATGAAACCAAGTAGTAAATTTTGAACTCTTGAATGGCCATGATCCTGACTCTGATTGTAGACCTTTAACCCTAACTCTAAAATTTGTCATGGACAAAATCCCCATTGAAGAGAATTTTGATAACCAAAATCACTTGATTTTTGACGAAAATAAAGTTTATCCATTTCTAAAGGATTTAAATAATGAATTAAAGCTCCTATCAACTAAAAACAATATTGAATACCTCTATCATAATTTTACGACAACCCTCTCTACTTCAATTAACAAGTTATTTATTAAGATGTTTTGTAAAAAGGAAAATTATCCGAGTGGATATCAGTGGCCACCCACCTATTCCAATTAGCTCACATATAAATGTCATATTGGCAATTTCAATTTTCATCTTGGCAGTTGCTTTCTAGCTTTTTGGGTCCTAAACTTCTGGGGTCGTTTTGAGGACCTAAACAACATTTTTTGGGCCTGCCATAGTCACACTATAGACAAAGTCTAAGTGTGATGGCATAATGTGTAGTCATCAGATAGACCTTTCCAATGGGCTATTGTGCACCTAAAACAAAGTTCGTATGCATAAGTTACGACCCTGGGAAGTTGATGTATCAACTTACCCCAACGAGACCCACATGACTTTTGACGCTTCATCTCCTAGGGTTAGGTTTTTGGATGTCTAAGGTTTTGTTATTCATGTTTGATGTAAAAAGGACTTTAGAGCCTCATTGTAATCATCTTCTTGTGAATGAGCACATCTATCACATCTCTTCTTAGAGATAAGCCACCACCATTCTAGCAAACTTGTTTCAGTCCGCATTTTACAGTTTCAACATATTTCTTTATTGAATAGAAGCCAAGTTTTATTGTATCTTTGTTATTGTTCATTGTATCTTTGTCTTAATATTGTAGATCTGTATTCATTTAATTCTGCTCATTAAATCTGGATCAGAAAATAGAATGAACAACCCTTAGAAAATCCATTATGGATGCTTCTAATGAGTCCTTAAAATATGACAAGATAAATAGATACAAAGCCCTAATTAAAAGGAAAAAAATGTACTATATAAATAGAAAGCAAAATAAGATTTTGCACCTATTTAAGTTAGATCCTAAAACATTTTGGAGGTAAATTATGACTCGTAAAACTAAAGAAAACAATATGATTCAATTGAGGGATTGAAATTCCTACCTTAAAAATATTTATGAATCCCCTCATGTCATGGAAAATATTCAAATCATTTCTACATAGGAAGAAGTTTTTTTCAATAGAGGAAAAAAACTTTAGGGTTAAGTAGCTCACAAAAGGGAAAGCTAAGGACATTAAAGGCTACCAACAAGAAATCTTAAAAATTCGAGGACCTATTCTCATCCCTCACATCCACAATCTCTTCAAATTTAGCATTGAAACACGACTTCCATAAACCCTGGACTCAAAGCATCATTGTACCTATTTTTAAAAGTGGAGATAAAAAAAATCCCTATAATTATAGGACCATTATGATTACCCCCCTTTTAGCCAAGTTATATGGAATTATTTTAGAAAAGAAGATCAACACATGGCAAGAAATCCATGGAAAAAGAGCTAAAATATAGTCTAGATTTAGAAGCTATCATTCAACTATGGACCACCTTGATATGCTTAGGATCATGGTGGAGGAGTATCATAATAATAAAACCAATCTCATATGTTGTTTTGTTAACTTTAGAAAATATTTTAACATAGTTACCAGGACTAACCTTTGGAATAAGTTGGAAGAGATATAAGTTCCTTTCGCGTTGAGTGCTACTGCGATAAGGTTGTACTATTATTTCCAAGTTTAGGAACATTGAGGGCTAGTTGGATTAAACTGATTGTAGTAAGGAGTTAAGCAATGTTGTCCCCCATCCCTTACCCTTTTTGGTATATACATTGACATGTTAGAGGGTTGTTTGAAAGAAGTAGGTTATGTCAGCCTGAGTATTGTTGGTGTATCTCAAAATTAAAGGCAATACACTATATCCTATCCTTCTCATAGAAGTGAGTCTTTCCCCCAGTGAGAGCACTATGACTAGGTACCTAATGTACAAGAACAAGATAAACAACATGGAAGACAAGAGGCTTCCTAAAATTCCTTCAAACTCTAGTGAATACCACTTGCAACTCAATTGGGGTTGGCATAAATATGTCAAGTCTTGGCTAAATCATTAGGGAATAAAGGAAGAGGTCACTCTAAAGATTAAAGATAATATTACAAATATTATTACATCTAAATTTCAAGAGAAATTGTGTTACCATAAAGAGTTACGGGATAAAAGAAAATAAAGATACTATAAGGAGGTGATCAACCCTAATTTAGAAGATCAAAAGTATCTCTCTGTTTTGACTTAGCGTAAAGAAGAAAATAAACATTGCTAAGAACAAACTCTCACAATCTCCATAGTGAATGAGGGCGTTGGACAATTCCTAAAATGGTGTGGGTCGAAATAATTTGTCATATTTGTGACATTAATAGGGTTGAAGATTAAAAACATTATCTCTTAAAATGTCCCACGTACACCCACATTAAATTGTAATTTCAAAGTATTTGTTACAATAGTGTCCTTCTTAGCCTTTTAACTCATCAAATTATGAGGATTTAGTAATACTTCTCTTAAAGTAAACCAAGTAATTCCTTACATTTCTTAAGATGTCATAACCTTAAACATCATTATCACCATCATGAAACAAGGCTACATGGTAACGACTACCTTTTGATGTATCGTTAACAAACACTTAGTTATCATGTGGTTTGCAAGTCAATGAAAAATCGAATTGGATTAATTATGTAGTTTGAGTCACTGAAATTCAAATTGGATTAATTTCTAATTTTACTTTATATTATGCATGGGCTAGTTAAGGTTATGGTGCAGTCATTCATATGCTACAAAATAATAAAGGATTGGAATAATTTTATTTGATTCTTAGAAGTGGTGTAAAAAGTGTCATTAGGAAAATGCGAAGAAATATACTCTAACTAAACTCTCCCAACAAAAATATTTTTGGCTCTAAACCATGAACCAATGTCCCAAATCGATGGGGAAGCGATTTCATGGCTTTCCTAACCTACAATTATTCTGATTGAAGTTGTATGGATCGAGAGGCAGTCGAGCTGAAGCATTTCAAATATTTAGGCGAGTCAACCTTTCAAATTGAGTGCTTGTTCCTCTGCAATTTGTAATGATCTAAATTCACATTAATATTAGTAATAGAAACAGATTTCATTTCATGTAGATTTATTCTTTTAGATGTTTTCTGACTAATACGCTAGGATTTTATTATTGAAAGGTTGTTGAAGAGAGATTTTCTTGCATTTGTGCTTCTCACCCTTTTTAGAGAAAATTTTAATAGAAAATATAATATTATATTATATTATATTTGTTGATACTGAGAGGGGGGTTAATCAGTATCAAGTACAATTTAAAACCTTTTTCAAATTATACTTAAACCATTCAATTATATATAATGAGAAATGAATTGTGGAGGAAGATAGAGCAAATACAAAAGTATTTTATAACTTATAATCTCAAAATTAAAGGCAATACACTCTATCCTATCCTTCTCATAGAAGTGAGTCTTTCCCCCAGTGAGAGCACTATGACTTGGTACCTAATGTACAAGAACAAGATAAACAACATGGAAGATAAGAGGCTTCCTAAAATTCCTTCAAACTCTAGTGAATACCACTTGCGACTCAATTGGGGTTGGCATAAATATGTCAAGTCTTGGCTAAATCATTAGGGAATAAAGGAAGAGGTCACTCTAAAGATTAAAGATAATATTACAAGTATTATTACATCTAAATTTCAAGAGAAGTTTTGTTACCATAAAGAGTTAGGGGATAAAAGAAAATAAAGATACTATAAGGAGGTGATCAACCCTAATTTAGAAGATCAAAAGTATCTCTCTGTTTTGACTTAGCGTAAAGAAGAAAATAAACATTGCTAAGAACAAACTCTCACAATCTCCATAGTGAATGAGGGCGTTGGACAATTCCTAAAATGTTGTGGGTCAAAATAATTTGTCATATTTGTGACATTAATAGGGTTGAAGATTAAAAACATTATCTCTTAAAATGTCCCACGTACACCCACATTAAATTGTAATTTCAAAGTATTTGTTACAAACTTCACATCACCAAAAGACTTCATCCTCCCTTGAAATCCGACCTTCTTTACTTCTGATTTCCTATGAAATTTGACTTGTATATCAAATGAATGTATAATGATATTTATTTATACCATTTATGTCACTTCCTTTTAACATTAGGGTCCACCTGACACTTTCTTATTTTGTAATTCTTTTCTTTAATTATCTTCAGGGCCTACATGTGCTTCCTTCTTCAATTCACTTTGTCATCTTAAAAAATTCATTTCTCCTCAACCATGAGGATCCACATGACGTGCCACATACCACTGGAAACAACATGATGTATACTATCCATCCATGGGTGTTTTATATGCATGTGCATTGTCCTTCATGTCCAAATACCTTAATCAATATTGCGGTCCAAAACCCATGACTAGGGTTGACATCAATGACAACAACCAATCTTCCAACAATATTATGTAGAAAACACCAGTATGCTCAACAACCTTCTGAAAGATATGAGTAAAATATCTCCTAACTCTAAGTTATTCCATCCTAAATCCATCCTATAGAGAATGACATGGAGTCAGATACCACGATTCATTTTCATTGTCGAAAAATTCATGGTATTCACAGTAAAAAATGGTTGAGATGTTAAGGTCCTAACCCGCACATAGGTAGATCAATGTATTTGTATGTAATAAAGGTCAATATTAATAAGACCTTTCAATAAAATAGAATAAGGAGGATGTAAGAAGACCTAATAGAAGCTTCCGCTTCTAGAAGGATCTTCCTCTAGATGCTTCTT
>JZKD02S0788692.1:203942-215457 GCA_000966675.3 Picea glauca | reverse complement strand
ATTTCGTATATCATTTCTGTGTATTGTGAATATTATGCTAGATATTTTACTGTTATTCTGTCATTTCTAGCATTTCGTTTCTGTTCTGCATATTTTATATATCTGGTATCTTGCATGAGAAGAGTGACAGTAGGAGGGACCTGACATGAAATGAAGGCATGCAAACACACAAGAGAGAAGTCATTCTTTTTTAAAATGCAAATGTCTGATCTACCAAAGAAGGGAAAAAATATTATGTTACACTACGTATGTAGATAGATAGACTGACCTAAAGAAATTCTTATCTTCTTGGTATATTGCGTACAGAGAAAGTTTTGTTTCTAATGTCCATACAAATATTCATTTCCAAACATTCTTGGAGGACATACAAACTAATGTATTGTTGTTGGGGGGGCATGGGTGACACGAAAAAAATTAGCAACATGATTGGGATTGTATATCCATAAGTATGAAAAACAACTTCTATCGTAGAAGAAGTTGCTTCACCTTCATTGACATTGAGAACCTCGGTAGAAGTATTCTTATTCAACATCGATGGACCTCTAGTTCATCTCAGATGAGTGTTTTCCTCCTTCCATTCATTCAACAATTTCTTCCAAGCTAGGTTGGAACTCAGTCGTTGGTATCAATCCTCACTTATTGGCTTTACAGGTTAGCCCAACCACCACAAAAGAATCTTACCTTATCTATTATAGAGAGAGATTGAAGATACGATGACCTACCCCCTGCCCCACTACTACATAGTGAGTGAGAATGTGAAGAGCTAGCTTGGGTCGATCTATCCACTGTGAAGGATGAAGATGGTGGTGGCTTGTGACCCTACGAAGCCATGTGTCACTGCAAAGGTCATGTGGCACACAGACTGCCATAAATGTGCCTTATATGTACATGCACAAAAAGCATAGGGGGAGGAGCATACCATAAATGTGCCTTATCTGTACATGCACAACGAACATAGGGGCAAGAGCATGACTGGAGCATGACCATTTGTGGATAAAACAGTTGGAAACAAGAATTAAATTTGCAGCCGATGTTAGGAGGAGGCATTAAATGACAGTTGAATGTGTGATGTTGTTCCCAAAGATTACGTTGTCAATCCTAGAATAAGAGATGAAATTCATTATCTAGGAAAAATCAATTATAAATAATTTATAAAATATGTTTTTTTCAAACTTTGGTTAAAATGAAAATATTCAAATAGTTCAACATAATTTAATAATAGGTCAACGCCATATTGAACACTATATACACTACCTATCAACATATATAATAACAATGCAATACTCCTATTTATAACATGTTGAAACAATTTCAAGATGTACTATCAATCTTTTCTCCTTTATTAATTAAATTGTAATTCAATAATAAATAAACTAAAATTAATCCTAACTATTTAAAAGCCAATTTCTATACTTTATAATCTTGTCTTGGTTTTCTCAATATAATAATAATCCGAATTTAAATTCTTTATCATAACTAAGTAGGATTTGAGACAAGGAGACAGTACATGAGAATTTTCGAACTTTTCATCTAGGCGGGGATTTTTGAGCTCCATCAATGGCGGGTGATCAGTGACCAAGAGGATGGACTAGCCTTCCTAGACATAGTATAGGTGTTGAGGTTTCTACTAGTGAAAACACTACCATTTTTTAGAGGACTCTGGTTTAGTGTGGTTTGGTTTTAGGTGTTAAGGAGTCCAGTTTATGCGACGTAGAACCAAATATCGTCTTTCCTCTAGCACATGATTTCTGTCCTTGTTTTTAGCACGACTGGCGGTGGTAATTTTTAAGTGCAGAGTTCCTTGGACACAGGGCCCAGTTATCATTTTATTTCATGTTTGGGTAACTGAAATATGTTTTTTAACAATCCATTGCTAATCAAGTGGTGATTGGCTATTTCACTCACTGTTGGAGCCTCGTTTTATTTTATCAAGTTTTGTGGAGTTATTACTTGTTTAGTATTGTGTTTCATTGGTATAATGAACCCAACTACCAACATTAATCCCTGTTATGGGTAAATGAACGGTGTTAAACTTCAGTTTAGTGCTAAACATGTGTTGGTATTATGGAACCCGTAACTAATGCTAACATAACCAGAGACATCATGGCACTAATGAGTGAAGAGCACGAGGTAGATTGGCATCGGGGAGGTCTTTTCACCAAGGTTGATTCATTGTGTGCGGTACTTGGCTCATTAACCCACACATCACTTAAACTGACTCATGCTTCAGGCATTAACGCTCCATTTTTTACCACTACTCCTGGAATTACTTCCAACCAGGTGATGCTTTCCAATCCAAATATTTTCTCTACTCTCCCCTGTAGCTGTGAGTGAAAAAATTCCAACAAGAGGGTCAAAGACTGTAAATGCACCAAAGCTAGGTGTAAAGGGTGATTGTTCATCGGATAGATTTTGGAAAACCCATAAACCCACTAACCCAACTGGTGTTCAGAGGTGGGTGTGGAAGGAAAACAAGAGGGTTAGGAGGATGGTGCTAGGTTTGGACGTGGGCCTTGAAGACACCTGCAGGCTAGCCCTCTGTGGCTTGGTAGGAAGATTATCATATTCCTATTTGGTTAATGATCCTATCCTGGACTAGATTGATAAAAATTGGGTTCCCTTACTTGGTTATGCACCCGAGGTTCTCTTCCTTATGAAGGTTTGGATGGGTTTTATATGCAAAACCCCAAAAGAAGCTTCATTATTGTTGAAATTTTTTTGGGTTCTTAGGGACAGTAGCCTTATGCTGAAATAGTGGCGGGTGGCTTTTGACCCGATGATAGAACATTTTAAGCTCCATCATATGTGGGTTCTATTGTCGGGTTTACCTATGCATCTATGGAATGAAGGATCTATGAGGGCGATTAGAGACGCTTTGGGGAGGTTTATCACTCTGGATTATATGACTTTGGAAAACTCTGCTAGGAAAGTGGGGAGGATTTTAGTGGAATTTGATATCCATGGAGTGTTACCAGAGGTTCTTGATATTGAATGGTGAGGACGTCATATTACTCAGTGGTTGGACTACTTGGGAATTCCCTTTTGTTGTAGTTGGTGTCACTGCACTGGCCATCTACGCCGTGACTGCAATGGTAAGGTGACGGAAGAGAAGTCAGAAGACACTCTTTTACAAGAAGATCCCCCCGACTATGTTAATGAAGTGGACTCCTTCGGCTGTGAACCACTTCACTATGGAACCAAGTCAGGAAGTCAGGGGGAAATGGCGACATCTCTTATAGGTAAATTAAAATATTTTTGTCCTAATTTATTCTCGTCTTTATCTCTCTGGGAAAGATATGGTTTGGAAAATTTTCGTTGGCTTCATTTATCTACCACAATAGATAAGGGGAATTTTGAGGGGGGCACTGACAAAAATATTCCATTTGTGGTGAACTTGGTGAAACCACATGATGTGGTTACTTCCCCTTCCCTGGATTTTGGGCATCATTTGTCTGGTTCTCCTGGTTTACCTTCTATCACTCCTACAGAGTCACCTCAAATGTCCTTACCACAGTTGGTTAGATCTTGGGACCCGGGAACAAACCCTTCCCTCTCCCCACTAGCGATGATAGACACTGTGATGGAGCCTGGGTTCAGAGACTCTGAGGAGGATGAGTCCTCTCTTAATGCAATACTTGGCTCCCTGATTCCCTTCATTGGAGATAAAAATACTTCTATCAAACTACCTGCTTATTTGGGTAAGGCTATTCATGTTCCCTCGACAATATTGGAGGCAAATACTTCTAAGGTTCAACCCGGTGTGTTTGGGAAACAATTCACCTGGTCTAGAAGCCTAGGCATAGAACTTTCTTCGATTAAGACATGAAGTACCCGAAAATTTGGCACAAAAAACTCCACAGACCAATGATTATGTTCCTTCCTCCACTGATAGTGGGGCTCTTAGAGCGATGAAAGCCTTGGCAAGGGCTAAGTGATGTTATTACTATCCTTAAATTTAAGAGGGATATGAGGCACCCTCAAAGTGGCTTATGTTCGACATCTCTTGGATCATTCTCGTCCATAAATCGTTTTTCTTCAGGACACTTTGGTAAATGCGCAGAAAGCAAGAGATTTCATGCACCTTTTGCGTCCCTCCTGGGTTTCGAGTGTAGTAAATTCTATGGGTACATCAGGGGGATTGTTAGTCTCTTGGGATCCTAATTTATATGAGTTGGTTCCATATCTTACTATTGGTGGTATTATGTTAACATGCAGGTGTAATATAAACAACCGGGAGATAACATTGCTTAATATATATGGCCCGTGCACGGATCAAAAACTCTTATGGAAGTCAGTGGAAGAAAGTGGTATTTTTTCTATTAAGAATTTGATCATTGCTAGAGACCTGAATATTATTTTTTCATCGGATGGGGTCTGGGGATGAACTTCCGGTCTTGGAACTACAGATGATTATTAAAGAGAGTTATTTGCATCAAAAAAGTTGATTGACATAAAGCCGGATAAATTGGTTCCTACTTGGAGGAACGAGCGTATTGGTCAGGAGGCGATTGCAAAGAGATTAGACAGAGTTCTTGTTTTTGAAGGGTTATTATTATTTGTTGGTCTTTATAGGTCCTAGGTAGAGTTTCCTTTTATCTCTAATCATGCGCCATTATTATTACAGCTGGAATTACCTCCCTTTTATAAGGCATATCCTTTCAAACTTAACGCTTATTGGCTAAATGATCAAGATTTTTTGGATTTAGTCTATAAGATCTGGAAAGACCCCATTTTCCTTTCCGAAGGTGGAAAACAAAAAAGGATAGTTTGGAAATTAAAAGTGCTAAAGTCACAAACAAAACTTTGGTATAAAGAGAATATTGCCAGAAGCAAAGCAAAGTTGTTGACTCTCGAATCAGATATTAAGGATTTGATAATACTATTGGTTGGTGATACAAATTATGAAGCGGAAAAGTCTCTCTGAAAGATGGAATTAGAAAGGAATAATATATTAAGAGGGGTTGAAGAATAGTGGAGACTGCAAAACAGGGCTATTTGGATGGCAAGCGGGGACAATAATACTAAGTATTTTCACAATTTTTCTAGTCACAATAGGGTCCAGAAACATGTCTGGGAGATCACCGATGGAAATGGAGTTAAGATATTCGAACAGGAAGTCTTAAAGGAAGCATTGGTCCTTTACTTCAAAAATTTCTACAAGGCCCCGCTCATACCGAATACTACTGAACAAATCAAGATAAATGAGCTCTTTCCCCAGATGTTAAACGATGATGAGTCTTGCATGTTGTACAATCCAGTTTCTATGGAGGAGTTAAAGTCTATTTTATTTCACTTTAAAAAGGATAAGAGTCCAGGGTCGGACAGCCGAACGACTGAATTTTTTACTTTCTTCTTTGATTTAGTAGGGGAGGATCTCCTCGAGATGGTGGAGGAGTCAAGAAAGTTAGGCTCTATCATGGGAATTTTAAATTCAACCTTCCTGACCTTGATTCCGAAGGCCAATAAACTTGCTACTTTTGACGATTTTCTCCCCATTTCATTGTGCAATCTGTGTTTCAAAGTGATATCAAAAATCATTACCAACTGGATTAAGCATTTTCTTTCTAGATCACTCTCTGATGAGAAGTTGGTTTTTTTAAAAGGAAGGCAGATTCAATATGCTATTGGCACAGCTCATGAGAGCCTTCACAACATAAAAAAGAAAAAATTAAAATCACTTGTATTAAAACTGGACTTAAGGAAGGCATATGACTGTATTGACTGGGATCATTTAAGATTGATCCTACTGAAGGTGGGTTTTGGGATCTAGATGAAAAATTGGATCATGTCTTGTGTTAATCCTCTTCCTTTGCAATATTACTCAATGGTGAGGCCACAAACTTCTTCAGAAGCAATAGGGGTTTACGTCAAGGATGTCCATTATCACCATTGCTTTTTATCCTAGTTATGGAAGGCCTTAGTTTATTACTGAAAACTAGCATTGGTGAAGGCAATCTTACATGTATAAAAGTTTCTAGATTGATTAAAATCCTTCATCTATTGTTTGTGGACAATGTACTCATTATGACAAGGGAAAGTTTACATGAATGGAAGGAAATTGACAAAATTATCAGTTTATTTTGTAAATCTTATGGACTATCGGTTAATCAAACAAAGACAACTGTTCATTTTGAAGGTCTCATGGAGGTAGAATTGGCCCCTTTCAAGACAGTCCTTCCATATACTTTTAGTGATCTCTCACTCAGTTTTAGATACCTGGGTTACTTTCTAAAGATAGGGGCGCATAGGGCAGATGATTGGGATTGGCTAGTGGCCAAATTAACCAAGAAAATCGGATTATGGTGTAACAGGTGGCTTTCTATGGGAGGTAGATACATTCTTGTTAAAACAATGCTGGAAGGCCAGCCTGTTTATTGGATGTCTATGGAAGTTATCCCATGCTCAGTATTAAAAAATATTAGAAAACTAATGTTTCACTTTCTATGTAATGGTCATAAAGATACTCAGCAGTATCATCTTTACAGGTGGGAGACATTATCTAGACCAAAGAAGAATGGAGTTTGGGGGTTCTAAAACCTTGTACACTTCAATACGACATTGACTGTAAATACTCTATGGAGGGTCTTGACGCAAGATGATATCTGTAATAAGGTTTTAATGGAAAAACATTACCAAATATAACGGTTATCAACTGGTTTAGGCTGACATCACACAAACCTTGTTCTGCATCTAGAATCTGGGCTAGTCTTACGCGTTCTGTACATGTTATCACCCATTGGCTCAGCCGACGACCAAGATCCGGACATCTCATTTCCATTGGAAGAGATCGGATCCTTGGAATCAGTGACAAATCCTTCCTCCCAGAAGAGAACATTACAATTTTAAATCAAAAAAGGATAATTGTTCTAGCTCAAGCCATTGTTGTCCGGGATCCAATCACTTTCGTAGAGATTTGGATGAGCCGCGAGGACTTGGGATTAACCGAGAATCTTGCTACATTTTGGGATAGCTATATTACATCGCTGAAAGGAGCTGGGATATCGCTCCACGACGCCAATGATACACTACTTTGGACAGAAGGCGATTCATCTGGAAACATCTCAGTTAGAAACATTTATGTTTCCCTTATTTCTACGCAGAATTTCCCGATATGGCGTGGATGTAGAGTTAACTTATGGAAATGGAAAATACAACTGAAGATCCTTAAATATGTAAAAAAAATTATAATCTAATATAATTTTGAGCGAATTTTCTATTGGAAAAAGTAGAATTTGGTTCTCTTGTTGACCTTTTCCCTTAAAAAAAATTTGACAAATACTATAAAATTAAACAATTCTTTATTTGATATTTTCTTCCAACCCAAAAATGGTTTTTTACATTATACCTTACACCTGAATAAAAATAAATTAAAAACGGCTTTAGGACTATTCTTTATCATCATTTATAATTGTTGGTTGTAGGACTATTCTTTATCATCATTTATAATTATTGGTTTTATGATTGGAATTTTAAAATAAAATAGTTAATCAAATTTGATAGTTTTGATAATTTCATTATCTATTTTCATAATTTTAATAAAAATAATGATGATCACAAAAAAATTAATAATATTTAATAAGCCATTTTTTTAACAATATGTCCATCAGATTCCATTTCCATATATAAAAAACAAAGATTCCATTTTGTTTAACAAAGATTCCATTTTGAAACAAAATTCCATATATATAAAAACAAAGAACTTTTGAAATTTTATTTAATAACAACCCAACCAAACATTATAATAAAGTGAACAATAATATTTTAATTCAAGTCAAGATCACATGTTAAAATTTGAATATTGGTTAAAAGTTTAACTTTTTATCAACAACTTCCCAAAGCACAAAATAAATATGATCATGGCTATAAATTTTAATATAAAAATATTGTATTTTTATTTAAACAAACTTATACCTTGCTAATTACATCTTTCCGGGATGATGTAACAATATATTATTTTTATTTAAACAAACTCATACCTTGCTAATTACATCTTTCAAGGATGATGAGTATGGATGGATATTCTAAAATGAATATTCTAATCATTATATATATTATGGATGAATATTCTAAAATGAATATTGTAATTATTATATATATTAGGAAAATCATTTATTAAGAATTTAATTAATTTAATATATAAATTTTTAATGAATATTTTAATCATTATATGTATATTATGGATGAATATTGTGATTATTATATATATTATGGATGAATATTCTAAAATGAATATTGTAATTATTTATATATATATTAAGAAAATCATTTATTAAGAATTTAATTAACTCAATATATAAAGTTTTATGTTTTTATGATGATTATAGATAAATATTTTAGTGATTATATATATGAAGAAAAGCATTTATTAAGGATTTGATCATTTCAATATATTTATTAAGAACTTAATCATTTTAGTATATGAAAGTTTAAATTTATATGATGATTATAAACAAATATTTTAATGATTATATATGAAAAAAAAACATCAATTAAAAACATAATCAATTTAATATATAAAAATCTATACTTCTAAGGTTTATGCTTTTATAATGACTATAGAGAAAAACCCATCCATTAAAAATATGACCAAGAAAAAAGTATTCATTAAAAACTTAATGAATCCAACAATTTCATATCATGTATGACAAAAGTACAAATATGAAAACAATTTCATATCATGTATATTTTTATTGAATACAATATCATGAAGCTATAACATCACTAACATGATGCTATATATTTATGAAAAAAATTGTTGTTTATACAACATGACACAAACACAACAATGTCACCGCATGATAGATTGTACTAATGCCCAAATGACACAATTACAATGTAACAACAATGCCATGTGAAGAACGTTCAATGTACTAACGATGTGATCAGCCAAAATACACACTTATGCCAAGATGTGATACCTCACATAGTGTTTTTCCTCTAAAAGGACGTCTAGGTTGTGATTGTTCCTAGGGACAGTCATGATTGATCATGAATTTCCTAAGAAACATATGTGGTTGGTCGCAAGTATCCAATGGAAAACCCATAACCACCCCTTTAATGCTTTGAAAACTTAAAAATCTCAAGGAAAGATAAAAGCTAAGAGTTTGTGAAGCCAAAATTTGTGCATGGAGATTGTGAATGGCTTACACATGCATGACATGCCTTTCATGCAACATTGACTTATCACCTCAAGATCTTATAAGTAAAGGAATCAAAGTAAAGGGATGGGAGTCTAATGAAAGTGTCTTTATGCTGGAGAAATATTTAATGAAATATTATTGGTTGCAAGTACATTTGTGTTGAGAGAAAGATAGTCATTATTTCTTATCATGAGATTAGAGTTTATGTGAGGTTCAATCAATCATTCAATTAGCCACCTCATCGAAGTAAGTTTCAGGATTGTGTTGGTAGACATATGAAGTCTTGTGAATAAGGTGAATAAGGAGAGGACATAGAATTTGGATATAGAAGTAAAAAAACAAGACTCAAGTATCAAATTTATTTTTTTTATTTCATTATCAATATGGATCCAAATTATCCCCTTACTCCCAAAAAAAAAAAAAAATTCTATATTGTTGATTATTTATCATACTTAATGAGGTTTTGAGTAAGATTTTAGTTTCTTGAGTAATTGAATTAAGATCTCAATATGTATGATAATTTATATTTTATAAATTAAGAAAGACAAAGGTATGTTCCATTGTCTAAATGTATAGGACTATCTATGAGACATTAGAGTTAGACTAGGATCAATCAAATCTTGCCTAATGCTAAGGACAAACTTCATTTACCAGGTTTATTTATTTGTCTTTTTCTCATTTATTTCTTAGCATGCATGTAATTATTAGTTAAATGAAGTTTAGTAATATATTCTCTATTTGTCAATGAATCTCACCCACTCATTAAGGGTTTTTCTTAGTTTGTAGGTAGTTTTTTTCCTTAACAGAATTGACGACTCCACTGGGGATAGTACTTTGTTTTTTCTCATTGGTTTTTGCATGTGTTTTTTCTTCTTTTTTCTATTTAGGAAAGTTGTATTAGACTTTGCATTATTAACAAATCATTTTTAGTTGCATGCAAGTTGATTTGGCTAAGTTATGGGCTGTGCATTTTTCATTTTTGTGTGTTTTCCTTTGCGTTCATGACTTTCCTTAGTTATAGTCATAGTGGACCACATGTTTCTTTCATAAAATCCATGACCATGGCTTATGGCTACTTTTTACTACATAGAAACTTGTAACCATACCCCTTTGGCTGCTTGTTGTTGCACAAACACCCGTGGCCATGTTTTGCAGGTGAATTTGAAAAGCTTTTTCAACTTTAGATTAGCATTTTTCTTTACTATTTTCTTGAAAAAATTGAAATCGTGTTCCTCATTGGACTATGCATCTAAATCTTTTTGCATTTTATCTTATCTAAAAATGAAAAGGTTAAAAACAATTGCATAGTGTTTTATTTCATTTTAGGCATTTTTGAATAATAATAAATTTGCATGTTAGAGTTCGATTGGTTTGGATGATTTTCATGGTTTTGAAATTATAAATGGTAATTTTTTTTTGCTGCATTTTGAAAGTTCAAAAGGAAACCTCTTTACTCTCTCTTAATTTGTGTAGTTTTCATTGAAGGAAAAAGAGAAACGTACATTCTGCATTGTTGTCTTATTTTCAATTTTTGTTTGAGTCAAAACACCATTAAAGTTTCACTCCATACCCTTAGATACCTTTCCTAGGATTTCACATAGGTGATTGCAAGTGGGAAGTATTTGTAGTACCTAATACAAACATATAACATCTGCCTTAGCTCGATTGGAGGGTTCAGACCCATATTCACAAGTGTACTTGCACCTTGTGTGATTGTTGTGTGAGGTTTACTGTAACTATCTCTTACACCTTGATTATCGGTCATGGGCCCTCATCCTCCCTGTTATAACCCTAAATTGCACCACACATGCTTACCTAGCATCAAGCCAACTCATATCCCTTCTTTGCCAAAAATCTGTTGAACAACTCTTTGAAAATCCTCTTGTGTCAAGGCCCACGTGCCCTAACTCATTACTACACGCGTGTACACGCTGGCTGACTCACAACAACCCGCATGTACCTAACAAAGCATGAAAAAAGGAAAGTTGTCGACGGAACAAAAAGCTATGGGTTAGTTAACTGAAACTCCCGGCCATGCATGGTCGAGGGTTCGTCCAAAACCCTAGCTCCTTCTAGCCTATAAAAGAAGGGGTAGGGGTACCATTTGGAGAAGGAAAAAATAGCGAAGAAACTCTACCCATTTACGTAATCCATTGTCCCAATCCTTTAGCCTTTCCTCATGCCAAAGGAGATTTAACGCAAAGTAGTTGAAGGACAGAAGAAGATGAGCCCAGGATCAGGTTCAAGGAGCGATGGTCGGTCTCATCTTTTGTAAGTTGATTCACTTTCAGTAATAAAAAGAATGTTTTTCCCATCCCAATGCATGAATTGTCTATGGTTTGATTAATTTACGCTTGATTTCTAACCCTTGAGTA
>JZKD02S0788692.1:159674-202355 GCA_000966675.3 Picea glauca | reverse complement strand
TATGAAATAAAGATTTTTTTCAAGGATATTTGGCCGAAATATGGTGAGAAATTGTTGGATATGTAGATTAAAGTGATTATTTCTGTAGAATCCGAGTGTCCTAAATAAACAAAAAATATAATAATAATAATCTATTTTTAAGGTCACGGCCAAGCCAGCACACCAAATTGGTCTACGAATGTATACATACCCTACCCCCCCATACCCTACCCCCCTCTCCTGTGACCTCTTAAGAGGAAACACATGGTCATAACCATTAGGCCCACTCAAGCTGTATAAACTCAAAAACACATATTTTTACCTTGGATAGATTAAATGTTTACTCTCTTAAGAGTCTATTTGGAGCATTAAAAACAAAGATATAGTACCTCACAACTTTCATTTACATATTCATGATAGTGTTCACATGAACGATCAAATTTGAACCTGTTCCAACCCTTCTAAAGGGTTCCAACTAATCAAAGAAGGGTTTGTCGAAATTTGCCCTTCAAAAAACATTTAAGAATTAAATTTTACATGTCCATTTAGAAGTGCAGAATTAATTAGAATCTATCAAAAGAAGGGAAACCTTTTAAATAGCTTGTTAAAATTAATTTTAGGATCCGCCATAAAATCTACCAAATCTAGGATTTAACATCTATATTTAAGGATCTAGTGTCTCTATGATCTCAAATTTGATCCGGAGTCAGACCTCACATTGAAAGATATGTTATAACTACACCCCACCTCGGGATTGTTTTACCTCCGCGCTTGCTTATTCTTCACGTTCCATCTGGTATCATCGTACCAATTTTAATTTGGTGTTAAATGAAATTTTGGGCACATGAATCCTTACACAATCTCCATTGTTCATATGGATCCTACAGTTGGGATCAACTTTTTGAAGCTCATCATTTCACCCTAGCTCACTCTCATTCTCTCATTTGATTTTGCACAATTGCTCCTTGAAGCTCAAGTTCTAAGCTAGTTCTGAATCCATATAAGATGGCATTCTCACTTATTGTTAACTAATTTATCTTATATAAATTTACCCTCTAGTTTGGTTCTAAGCATTGTTGACAGTGGTACAATGTTGTGGTAAAGCTTTCATTGGTGTGGAGTGTTTCGAAGGAGCACACATAGGTTTCCTTCTCCATAATTCAAAGGTAATACTACACATGTGTTGATTTTCTAAGTAGTTCCAGTTATTGAGCTCACAAAAATTTGTGTGTCGATTTCAAAGGAACTAAGTTTGTCTTTGCCCTAGCCTTTGAATTTTACATCTTCATCCCATGGAAATGATACCCAAGTTGTTTTTTACTTTTAACAAATTGGTGTGGTCATTGAAGTCATGGCAATCTTAGGTTTTAATCCTTCATTTTTGGCTTCATGGTTTTAGTATGAGCCTTACCTAATTTATACTCTATAAAATTTGGACATGGATGTTCATTTTAAACTTGTTTGGGTCATTTATTTTCATTGTTTTTGGGAGGGAGTTACCTATGTTACCATTCTAGGTGTTCGCAACCATGATTATCTATGGATCTTGCTTGGAATTATTTAGAGGTATTCTTGGCCATCCCAAGGCTTTACATGCAATTCATTTGGTCTTACAATGTTTTTGTTTTGATTATTCTAGTCTCACATATTGAATTTGGGCATACACCCTTACATTTGGCTTGGTATGGGTCTTTATCTACAATAATGCAACCTGGGTATCGTTATTTTTCTTTTTCCTTCCCATACAAAACATGTAATGTCCCCTAGCCCAACTGAGGGACATTACGATGCAGAATACTCTTAAAAATGAAATTTACGGCCAAATAAATTAATTCATTTACAGTTAGTTGAACTCCTGTAGCTTACAACTACGAATTAAAACCAATTTAGCCACTATATACAACAAAAAAATAGAAGCATCTACAACATGTTATTAATTAACATGAAATGCATCTAAACAACTCATTACAACAACATATATATCACTTCCAAATACAAAGAGTTCATGAACAACAATTTAACACAACAACAAAATAAAACACTTATCTTTTCACAAGAGTTGTGCAACCCGCTGCTTGGGACGGACGTTCCACCCAACCATAGACTGACTTCTCCAAATATCAATGGTTATTCACCCTCGAGCTAAGGCTATCAATCCACAAAAGAGGGTGGTATCTCACAGTCCACTCACATCTCATAAAACTCTCAACCCAACTGATATTCTCCTACAACTATCTCAATTTTCCACCAGCTCTCTTCCTCTTTCCCTGTCCAACCCAAGGAATGTACTCCTTCACTGATCTCACTCCCTTGGGAATCCCATTAATTTATCAAGGTCTCTCTGGCACAGGAAACTAGGAATCTCTCAACTGGGTACTCAAGGGAAATTGTTGCTAGGAAAACTATCATCAAACCAACAACAAACACTTGTTGTTTTAGTGCAACTCACCCAAGAGTTCACTCTTTAGGCTTGACAACCTGTCTCTTCATTTTTCCAGCTCCAATTCGCTCTAGTTACGCTCCAACATGATCTAGAACTCTCCCTCGATGGTTGCATCAACTTCAAGCTCAAACTTGACTAATTAAAAACTGTTGTTCCCACCCATATGTATTTCCTCTCTTTTGCTTACCTTTCTTAACTCACACTCTTCCCCAAGATGATTGTACTCAAACCCCATGTGCCCAATAACTTAGGGATGTGACTAATCACACCCAACCTCTTACATGTATTCAATGATTGGCTTAGGGAACACTCAATCAGAAATGGGAAGGTTCATATACAAATGGAAAATTTAGGGAAAATGGGTTAAATCAATATACATGGGTATTTCCCCCCTTGGACTCCTCTTGTCCATTATCCTAGACACTCCCCCCTTTTTTGAATTAATTCAGCTCCCATATCTTCTCCATGTCCCCTTAGTAGCTAGCATCACATTTTTTTATTAATAAAACAAGGAAATACAATTCACATATTACATTGTTTGGCCACAACCACATATCATATCTACATAAGCATAAATTAAACCAGGGATTATAGTGGGGATGTTACATTCCCCCTCCCCTACAATTTTGTGTCATCCTCAGCGCACTCTATACCGATATACATATATATGTATGCAAATTTACATCACATAGAATAAAAATTCTGCAATTTAATAGCTTCAGCAGTAGCTCCGACCAAAATCTCATGTTCCTCTCATCTCATCGACCCAAGGAATGCACCATTCGTTTATCAGAGTTAACCCACAGGATGTACCATCTGTTTATAAAGGATAACCCAAGGAATGATCCATTCATTTATCAAGGTCCCCATCACAGTTGTCCAAGACTCTGAGATGTGGTTTCATAATTTTAGCTACTCAAAATGGTGTCTTGCATTATGTTTTATTCAAAACTGTCAAAAAATTGTGGGTATTATGCCCGCATGTTTTCTCCATGTTCCCATGTAGCATATTCAAGCTTGTAGCAGTTCCATTGAACCTTTACCAACCCTATGGCTTTGTTACTGAGCACTTTGACTTTCTGGTCCAGGATGTGTACTGGTTCCACCCGGAAATCCCTTTCGTGCTCCACCTGGATCACATTGAAATCAATTATGTGGTTAGGATCAGGCACATATTTTTTAACAATGACACATGAAATACATTGTGCACTCTTATGGATGTAGACAAAGCTAACATGTATGCAATTTTCCCTATCTTTTCTAATATTTCAAAATGTGTACAATATACTTCTTCCAACTTTGGGTAACTTCCTATTCTTATCGAACTTTTGTCTTTACTTTTAAGAACACATGTTCTCCCACTTTAAAATCTCTGAAAACATTTTTCATGTCTACATAACTTTTCTGCCTATCCTAGGAACCCTTCAAATTATGCTTTATCTTTTCCATCTAATCTTCCATTTCTTTTAACAATTCTAGCCCAACAACTTCTTTGTTTGTTGGATTATCCCAACTCACTGGTGTGTTACATTTTCTTCCATGCAATGCTGCAAATAGACTCATTTTCAATGAGGCTTGATGCCCATTATTGTAGGAAAATTCAACTAAATGGATATAATCTTCCCACTTTGATGGTTGATCCATCACGTACATTCTAAGCATGTACTCAATTATCCTGTTAGTCCTTTTTGTTTTCCCATCTGACTCTGGATGATATGTTGTACTAAGATTTAAATTTGTTCCAAATCCATCGAATAACCCTTCCAAAAATTGGAAACAAACTTTGGGTCTCTGTCTGAAACTATTGTCTTAGGAACTCCATGTATCCTAGCAACTTATTTCATATAAATATTTGTAATATTTTTTTCCTTGTGTGCAGTCTTTACTGGAATAAAATGAGCTAATTTAGTCAATTTCTCCACCACCACCATGATGGAATCATGCTACTTCATTGTTCTAGGAAGCTTAGTAATAAAATCAACTATAACTACTTCCCACTTCCATTCCAGAATGGAAAATGGTTGTATCAAACCTGCTAGGTGTCTAAGTTATGTCTTTACCTTTTAGCATTCTAGACATCTGGCTATGTAATTAGCCACTTATTTCTTCATTCCTAGCCAAAAATATTGGCTTCTTATTGTTGCAATTGTCTTCTGATATCCTGAGTGCCCTGCATATGGCACATTATGCATCTCCTTCAACACTGCATTTTTTAACTCCTCGGAATTTGGCACATACACTTTATCTTTGTACATGAGAATTCCATCTTCTTTCAGCTCATAATAATCAAATTTTTGCTTAAAGTTACCTTGCTGCAATGTCTCTTTTATTTTTAAATAATTCTGATCTGAATTTTCTGTTGCAACAATTATGTATTTTAGATATGTACTTTACATGCTAATGGCTGCAATATGTACTTCATGAGCTCTCCTGTGAGTGCATCAACCACTTGATTTTCCTTTCCCTTTATATGCTTAATTTCAAAGTCATATTCACTCAGAAATTCCATCCATCTAGTTTTCCATCAAATTCTTAAGACCACAATGGTCTGTTATTAGCTCGAATTTATTACCCATAAGTTAATGCCTCCACATTTTCAATGCAAGTACAATTGTTGCTAGCTCCAAGTCATGTGTAGCATTATTCCTCTCATTCTATTTTAATTTTCTAGACTCGTAGCATACCACATGGTCCTTTTGATTGAGAACTCCACCGAGTTCTTCCTTGCATGCATTGGTGCACATAACAAAATATTCATTTGGATCTACAATATTCAAGATTGGTGCACTTGTCAATATTCTTTCCAACTGTTGAAATCTTTCTTCACACTTGGAAGTCCATTCGAACTTCACACCCTTCTTTTGCAAAGAAATGATTGGACTTGCAATCTTTGAAAAACCTTTTATGAATCTTCGGTAATAACCGACAAGACCCATGAATGATCTGACCTCTATCACATTCTTTGGCACTGGCCATCCTTTAATGGTTTCTATCTTCCCAAGATCCACTTCTAACCCTGTTGTTGATATTGTATGTCCCAAGTAGTGAATCTTCTTTTGATAAAAGATGCACTTACTTAGCTTAGCATATAATTTGTGCTTTCTCAAAACTTGTAACACCATGCTTCAATGTTTCTCATGTTCCTCTTCTAATTTGGAATAGATGAGTATATCATCTAGGAACACAATCATAAATTTATCTAGGTATTCCCTAAACACTCCATTCATTAGACACATAAAAACTGTTGGGGCATTCAATAGCCCAAATGGCACTACCGTGAATTCATAATTCCCATATCTTGTTCTGAATGTTGTCTTGTTGATGTCTTCTTCCTTTATCCTTACTTGATGATATCCTGATCTCAAGTCAATCCTTGAAAATATTCTTGTACCTTTCAACTCATCAAACAAATCATCAATTGTTGGCAAAGGATACTTATTATTTATGGTAACCTTATTAAGTTTCTTGACATCAATACACATCCTCAAGGTTCCATCCTTCTTCTTTACAAAAAGAACCAGGGCTCCCCAAGGTGACACACTTGGGCGTATATAACCCTTTTTTAACAACTCTTCAAGCTTCATCTGCAACTCCTTCAATTTTGGTGTACCCATTCTGTATGGTTTCTTAGACATTGGAGCATCTCCTGGCACCAAATCGATAGAGAAATCAATGTCTCTCTCTGGTCGCAATCTTGGGAATTCCCTAAAAGCATCTTCAAAATCCCTCAAAACCAGATGGTATTCAATGCTTACCACTTTATCTTTGGTTGTCTCCTCCATATGGTTTGAAAACACCTGACATCCCTTACCGAATCTCTTCTTTAACTGCATAGCTGAAATCTCTCTAACAACTACAACTCTTGGAATGCCTTGAATCTTGCCTTGCTACCCTTCCTCATTGAGACATGTGATTGTCTTGTTGTAACAGTCTAGGACAACATGATGTTTTTCCAACCAATTCATGCCAATTAGACAGTTATATGAACCCAATGGTATGATGTTTACATCTACCTTCATGTTGAGTCCATTCATGTCTATTTGACAGTCTTTAACCAACTCATTGATCTTTCTCTTAGCCCCCATGGCTAACTAAACTAACCAATATTTCTTATGAGTATTCCTTTGCAAGTGAATTATTTCAACAATGTTAGCATTTATGTAACTATGTCTAGTTCCAGAATCAATTAAAATTGCTATGTGTGGGTTATCAATCTTACCTTCCACTTCGATCATGGGGGATTGATATTTTTCTTGCTTGTTGTCCAAGGCTGCATAAATCCTTGGCATACTCCCTCCCATGTCTTCCATTGTTTCTACCTCCTGAATGTTGTGGACAGTCCTCATTATTTCTCCTTTGTGAGGGTAGTCCCTATATAAGTAATTCCCCTCACTTCCCCAACATTAAACATGTTGTTTCCTTGGCCTTTTCCCAAAAGAATCTGTATTCTTTTGATTATTTTGGGTTGTCTGGCCTTGTTGATTTGCTTGTGAGTTATTTATGAAAAAAAAATTGTTTAAAACCTTTCTACCTTTGATCCTTTTTCCCTTTCATCTTGTCATTCCAAGCCTTTTGGAACACTGGTCTTCCTTTGCTTTGCTCATAAAGGTTCCTTAATTTCCTTATGGTTTCTTCCAAGGTCTTGGGGTTATCATATTTAATATTGTCACTATAGAAGGAGGGTAACCCACTTAGAAACCTTTGGATTTTAACCTTCTCATCCTTGAAGAAGTCAACATACTTCAACAATTCAAAGAACCACTTCTCATATTCCTCCATTGTCATGGCTCCCAACTTGAGTTCAAAGAACTCTTTCATCTTTCTCTCATAGTAATGATCGGAAAAATATTTCTCTTGGAAATAACCTTTGAACTCCCTCCATGAGATCCTCTTCTCATCAAGGTTCTTGGCTTTCTTATGTTGATCCCACCACATGGTTTCCTTTCCTTGCAGGTGGTAGGTGGCAATTCTAGCTTCTACCCGAGATGGGTAATCATGCAGCTAGAAATATTTCTTCATTTCTAATAGTCAGGCCTCTTCCTCTTCCCCTTTCCTGTGCTCGCCATTGAAAGTAGGTGGCTTTATTTTCCTCAGTTCACCTTGCAAGATGTCTGCCTCATGCCTTCTTCTTTTCCTCTGAACAGAATACACACTTGGGTTGCTTCTTGATCCTGACCTTGCATGAGTTCTTCTAGTGGACTTGGTGCAAACCCCCCCTTCTCCCTAAAGGGATGCGTGACCTCTAGGTCTAGGATCTCCGATTCTTGAGTCAAGTGATTCTATGGAACCTTAATGGTTCCCTTCTGTATCTAAACAAAGGCCCTTTCAGCGCCTTTGTGCAGGTTTGATAGCACCCGCGACCTTCCCTTTTGCTCTTCTGCGAAATCTCAGAGTATTGAGCGTTACCTCTTTTTCTGATAATCCCCCTCTTGATATGACCTTGGGAGATGGTATATCATGACCACGCAATTGTGGGCATGACCAATAGAATTTTGGGATCAAACTACTTTTTGGCCCGCAATTCTCCTCGAACCTCCACGTGTCCTCTTGGCGAAACCACGATATGGATTGCGGCCCACCCTCAATGTTTTAAAGTCCACGCACTTCATGTCCCCGCAATGTTATGGGACCTTCGATCTCCCGATATCGATGGTACTATCTGAACTGATGAATCAGATCTGTGGCTTTCAAATCTATGGACCAGATCTGTCCCTCTTAAATCAACGGTTGCGATCTCCTTCTCAATTCTGAACTTCAGACTTTTGAAATCTCAAACCTCGTTTTACTTCGTATGTCAATCTTCTGGAGTTGACGATCTATAGACACCTGTCCTCCAATCAACAATCATTCCTTCACTTTGGGTGTTTGAACCTTCAAATCGGATCAACAGTCCTGCGACCCTCTTCTCGATCAACGGTCAAAATCTCCTTCGGGTCTTCAGACTTCTAAGATCTCAAATCTCAAACTTCACCCTTCTTCCCAATGCCTTTTATATGAAGGCTATAATCCACTGATGTGTGTCCTGCTGATCTAACGATCGAGGATTACTTCGGGTCTTTACCTAGAGTCCACGGATTCACACCACGTCTCCTCTAGATCTGGCGGTCCAGATTTACTTCGGATTTTTGAGATTCAACAATCTCAGATCTCAACTGAAACCCTGCTACACTTTACTCAGAGCTCGCAATATGTTGACAAGTGTCCCCTTGTAGATCGACGACTCTTGGCTCTTCAACTATTCGGGCTTAGGATGTTTCAAACTTTCACCTTTTCCTTCCTCTGGATCTCACGACCTACCGACACGTACCCTTCTAGATCTAACGGTCCAGATTCACTTTGTCTCTCCGGCTCTTCGCACTTCGGGAATCTCAAGTTTCAAGCTTGCCTCCTCCTAAGATTATGATATCTAATAGCTCATATTCAATTGGTTGATTCGACGCCTGAGGTTCACTTCGAACGATCTGATGGCTCAAGTCTGCTTTGGATGATCGAACGACTAAGATTTAACTTCGACTTTTCGGCTCTTTGGGTTTCAGAAATATCAAGTCTCAAACCTTGATAGGTTCTCTCTCTTGTGTGTGTGAAGCGTTAAGGCTCATGCACCTTACACAGATCAAACAACTATTGATCCTTTTCTCTATGATCTAATGACCACTGTCGCTCCTCCTCCTGAGCTTCTGATTTCTTTCGACTTAGAATATTTATCAGTCTTCAAAGGTTTCAAACCTTTTCTCCTCCTACGAGTCTGACTCTTGGATCTCGTCAACACTTATGAAAAGTGTTATCCCTTCTAAGATTGATCCTTAAAGGATTCTGACTTCCCACGCACTCCTTGCGTTCTCGAGATTTCGATAACTTAGATCGAAGGATTTCTTGAAAATAAATTATTCTCGCCCACCTGGCGTTCCTCTGTTCTTATTCTTCGACACTTGGTTGCTTCTTGATGTTGTGCAATCCTTGCACCTGGTCTAAGTTTCCTTTGTTCTCTCTAAACTCCTCTGAGTCAATCTGAGACTCAATCGATGCACTCCTTGTGTTCAAGACGCACACCTTTCATACGAGTTTTAGAAGAGAAACAATTTAAACTTATCCAATTTCGTCACGAACTCGTACGATAAACTCTTGAACAATCACACATGAAAGAAATGAAATAAACAACATACAAAGAATATAACATTCATTCATTCAAACATCAAATGAACACAATCCAAGGATTTGGGACAATTATGTTTGTCCTATTCATTCATGAAAACAAATTACATAATATTTCAGTTCTTTCCTGCATCTTTCTTCTACTCTACTTTGTTCTACTGATCTCTATCTCTATCTTATGATATCCTAATCTAATAAAAAAAAACTCATCTCTATACAAAAAGATCTCTCTTTTTTTACAAAAGAGGGCTCTATAAGCTTATTCTCTCCACTGCCTTAGTGCCATCAACATTTCCGTTAAGACACCTTAACCCTATGACTCATTACATTGAATAGAGATCCAGAGCTGACACAGATCTAGACCTGCTTACAGTCGATTATTTCGATGAACCCATCCACACATATCCAAAGGCATGGCTTTGTCATTTATCGACCTTACATATAAATTAACTTAATTTTATAATTTGAATTATGAAAACGAGAGGGTCAGTGACTCTCCCTATCTCCAAATGTGTGCTGACGTGTTGATTTGTTAACGCATCTGTCGAGTCAAAAAGATGCTCTTGCATCATACTCCATTGCTGTGAAAAATTCATGAGCTCCTGCTCATGAGCTCTCTAGCTCTGTTGAAATCCACTGAGATCCCAAAATTTTACTTGGAGTTGTCTACCTGCTCCTCTACTTTTTGTTCTTGTTGTTGCTTCCCTACTGCTATGGCATAATATCTTCTTCTCGGCTTCTCCTTTCTAATAGTCTCCTCTGTTGACCTCAACATCATATTTCAGATCTCTTCTATCACCTTGTTCAACTGCTCCAGTGGTTGGCTCTTCTTATGCATTCTTCTTTGCTGCACTTCCTTCTCTCCATACTTATCAATGGGAAGATCTGATTGATCTCTCATGTTGTCTTCATCTCCTCTTGTGGCACTAGTTTTCCACTATGTTGCAGACTTCAATTCTGCAGTCTCCTTACTGAATCGTTGCTCATCTTCTTCCTCTGACATATTGGTTTCTGTCAACTCCTCTTCTGTTGGCATATCTCCATATTCTATCAGTTGTTCCTCTGGCTGGAATTCTGCTCCCTCTTCTGTTGCATGCTTCATTGCTGCAGTCATCATCTGTTGAGCTTCCCGGCTAAAATTTCTGAGAATTTCTATTGATTTCTCTTCTCTTTCAATCTTCATGACTATCTTCTGGAAACCATCTTCTGGTTTTGGATTGTCTAACCAATCCTCCAACATCTTCAGCTCTTGCTCCCATTGAGTGATAAATTCATCTTCTCCTCTTTTTCTGTTGGGGTAGACATCAGTGTTTGTTCTTTCTCCTCTTTGATAGTCTCTGTTGGTTTTCCTTCTATTGGTTCTCCTGCAACACATGCTCTAGCCCCAACTGGGATACCTGGTAGGAATATATAAATTCCTCCAATGATAAAAATACTCCTCTGATCCACCTCCACCAACTCTCCTTGCTGATATGAACTCTCATTTGAGTTCATGAGACTTTCTAACAGTCTCCTCTCACATCCCTTGCCCACCTGACAACTTGGGATTTTTCTTCTTCTCTCCTAGTAGTATATGAGATCCTCCAATGATCCCATATCATTGCCCACCTGAAAATCTAAACTTTCATTACTGCTCCTCTGGAATTATATGAGACCTCCCACTGATCTCTTTCCATTGCCCACCAGGAAACTTGAAATTCCATTTCTTCCCTTTTGGCAGTTTATGAAATCCTTTGCTAATCTCATATCATTGCCCACCTGGAAATATGATAGCTCACTCCCGCCCTTCTGACAGTCTTTGAGATCATCCACTGATCTCTTATCCTCATTATCACTGAGACTCTTCCCAATTTCTGGGTCACGGATGTGAACCACTTCCTCCTTTGTATAACTAAGGTTTTTAGCATGCCTCAGCCACCTTTTCAACAATTGTTGCTACCTTTTGGATATCAACTTCTGGACAGGCCATTTTAGTTTCCTCTTCAAAGGCCATTCATATGTCCAATGTACCTTTGCATCCGGTTGCATCTTCAATGCTAGCCTCTCCATCTTTTCTCTTATTTCTGTGAGATCTTTATCTATCTCAACTTTGTTTTTCTGTTGGTGGTCCTTGCCCTGACCACCCATATGGCCTTCAGTAGCCATTTCCCACCCTCTGTTTTCACCTCATCTAGCTTTCTACCATTTACTGCACACCTTGCTAGAAATCACACATGGAGCATCAGTACTCTATCTCCCTCTCACCTGTTGTATACAGGAAAACTTTATCTTCTAATATCATTCAATGTTATCATATTATCTTCTTCACCTCCTCTCTTCTTTTCCTGTTGTCTGCAAAAAAAATATTAGCTCTGATACCACTTGTTGCAAACCCCCCCTTCTCCCCAAAGGGTTGCGTGACCTTCCGGTCTAGGATCTCCGATTCTTGAGTCAAGTGACTCTATGGAACCTTAATGGTTCCCTTCTTTATCTAAACATAGGCCCTTTCGGTGCCTTGGTGCAGGTCTAATAGCACCCACAACCTTCCCTTTCGCTCTTCTATGAAATCTCAGAGTACTGAGCGTTAGCTCTTTTTCTAATAAGCCCCCTCTTGATATGACCTTTTGCGATGGTATCTCGTGTCCATGCGATTGCGGGCACAACCAATAGCGGTTTGGGATCAAATTACTTTTCGGCCCACAATTCTCCTCGAACCTCCACGTGTCCTCTTAGCAAAACCATGGTATGGATTGCGGCCCTCCCTCAATGTTTTAAATTCCGCACACTTCCTGTCCCCGCAATGTTACGGGACTATCGATCTCCTAATCTTGACGGTACTGTCTGAACTGACGGTTCAAATATGCACCTTTCAAATCTATAAACCAGCTCTGTCCCTCTTAAATCAACGACTATGATCTCCTTCGCAATTCCGGACTTCAGACTTTTGAAATCTCAAACCTCGCTTTCCTCCGTACGCCAATCTTCTGGAGTTGACGATCTATGGGCACCTATCCTGCAATCAATGGTCCTACCTTCACTTTGGGTGTTTGACCCTTCAACTCGGATCAATGGTCCTACAACCCTCTTCTCGATCAATGGTCTAAATCTCCTCCGGGTCTTCGGACTTCTGAGATCTCAAATCTCAAACTTCACCCTTTTTCCCAATGCCTTTTATTCGAAGGCTATAATCCACTGATGCGTGTCCTGTTTATCTGATGATCGAGGATTACTTCAGGTCTTTACCCAAAGTCCACGGATTCATGCCACGTCTCCTTTAGATATGGTGGTCCAAATTTACTTCGGATCTTCAGGATTCGACAATCTCAGATCTCAACTGAAACCCCGCTACACTTTACCCAGAGCTCACGATCTGTTGACAAGTGTCCCCTTGCATATTGATGGCTCTTGGCTATTCGGCTATTAGGGCTTCGGATGTTTCAACCTTTCACCTTTTCCTTCCTTTGGATCTCATGACCTGTTGAAATGTACCCTTCTAGATCTAATAGTCCAGATTCACTTCGGCTCTCCATCTCTTCATGCTTCAGGAATCTCAAGTTTCAAGCTTGCCTCCTCCTGAGCTTACGATATCTAACGGCTTAGATTCACTTGGTCGATCTGATGCCTGAGGTTCACTTTGGACGATCTGATGGCTCAGGTCTTCTTTGGATGATCAAACGACTGAGATTTCACTTCTGCTTTCTGGGTCTTCAGGTTTTGGAAACCTCAAGTCTCAAACCTTGATAGGTTCTCTCTCCTATGTGTGCGAAGCGTTAAGTCTCGTGCACCTTACACAAGTCAAACGATTGTTGATCATTTTCTCTATGATCTAATGGCCACTGTCGCTCCTCTTCCCAAGCTTCTGATTTCTTCTGACTTATAATATTTGTCAGTCTTCAAAGGTTTTGAACCTTTCCTCCCCCTACGAGTCTAACTCTTGGATCTCGTCAACACTTTTGAAAAGTTTTATCCCTTCTGAGATTGATCCTTAAAGGATTCCTACTTCCCAGACACTCCTTGCATTCTTGGGATTTCGTTAACTCAGATTGAAGGATTTCTTGAAAAGAAATTCTTCTCGCCCACCTGGAATTCCTTTGTTCTGGCTCTTCGACGCTTGGTCGCTTCTTGACGATGTGCATACCTTGCACCTGGTCTAAGTTTCCTTTTTTCTCTCTAAACTCCTCTGATTCAATCTGAGACGCAATAAACACACTCCTTGTGTTCGAGATGCACACCTTGCATATGAGTTTCAGAAGAGAAACAATTGAAACTTATCCAGTTTCGTCATGAACTCATATGATCAACTCTTGAACAATCACACATGAACGAAATGAAATAAACGACATACACAGAATATAACATTCATTCATTCACACATCAAATGAACACAGTCCAAGGATTTGGGACAATTCTTTCTGTCCTATTCATTCATGAAAACAAATTACATAATATTTCCGTTCTTTCCTGCATCTTTCTTCTACTCTACTCTATTCTACTGATCTCTATCTCTATCTCATGATATCCTAATCTAATAAAATTAAACTCATCTCTATACAAAAATATCTCTCTTTTTTACAAAAGAGGGCTCTATGATCTTATCCTCTCCACCGCCTTAGTGCCATCAACATTTCCATTTAGACACCTTAACCCTATGACTCATTACATTGAACAGAGATCCATAGCTGACACGGATCTAGACCTGCTTACAGTCGATTATTTCGATGAACCCATCCACACCTATCCAAAGGCATGGCTTTGGCATTTATCGACCTTACACATAAATTAACTTAATTTTATAATTCGAATTCTGAAAACAAGAGGGTCAGTGCCTCTCCCTATCTCCAAATGTCTGTTGACGTGTTGATTTGTTAACACATCTTTCGAGTTCGAAAGATGCTCCTCCATAAGGATTTATTTGGAGAATGGTGGAGCCTGCTCATGCTTCTTGACTTCCTATCATTTACGTGATCATCTCTTTTGCTGTGAGATTTAGAGGCTGCTACTTGTATAGCACTACTAGTTTGCTTGGTGCCAAAATCCTTGTTAACTTGCTTATGCGACATATTTAAACTATGAAGTATCTCTTCTTGAGACTTTATAATCCTTTCATTATCAGCCATGTAACTTTGCACTTCCCTGTGCAGACTTCTCATAGTGACACTCTTTTGCCTATTTATTCTTCCATTTTACTTTGTCTCAACATTCCCTATGATGATATGCAGACCTCTAAATGCTTCCCCATGGATGTAAGAACCTTGGGCATCTTCCATGACTTTAGTCCTCGTATAAGAACTAAGTTTATTTATGTACCTCTAATTCTGCAAGGTTTGCAACCAACGAAATTTGTTAGGATACAATAATTAACAAGATCCATGAAATTATGTACAATTGTGTTCCCATATTGTATCATAATTATTTCTTCCATAATTTTTCCCGAAAAGTTTCAAAACTTAGATTATTTTTCTATCTATTCAGATTCACGGACTAACGAACTTGCAAACCCACGAAAGCATAATTTTTTCTTTCATAAGTCCGTCTGAAAAGTCTCAACACTTAGATTATTTTTCCATCTATTCAGACTCTACACAGACTTACAAATTTGTGGACTCACGAAAGCATAATTATTCCTTTCATAAGTCCATTCGAAAAGTCTCGACACTTAGATTATTTTTCCATCTATTCAGACTCATAGACTCGCGGACTTGTGGACTCACGAAAGCATAATTCTTCATTTCATAAGTCCGTCTGAAAAGTCTCAACACTTTGATTATTTTTCCACTTCTTCGGACTTGCGGGCTTGCAAACTCACAGACTCATGGAATATTAATATGTCCCAACACTTAGTTATTTTCTAATTCCTTGCCTCCATGTACCTGCCACCATGGAAGTGCATGTCACCTGCCTCCATGTCAGCTAAGCTATCCAATGGTCCTGATCAAAGTGTACAACCTCCTGGTTATTAAAGCCCTTACAAATGTAAATGTGCTTTTTCTCTCCTCCATTGATCTATGTCCTCAATGGTCGGTTTGATTTCCACTTCTCACAACTCTAGTGAATCTGAGTCACCTCCAAGCATTGATGATATATAGCTCTAGATTAATCATTATTTGTGATGGACGACTAAGATTTTTCTTTGCTACACAACCTATCAAAGTTGGACACTTCGGAAAGGAAAATTCAATGGTTAATGCATCTTCGTACATCCTCAAATCTCTTGAAGTCTTTGAGTTCAAAGTTATGGAATTCCTCACCACATGCTTCGGCCTTCGGTGCTTCAAAATTTATGCCTCATCCTATATCTTTGAATCTCTCAGAGTTTCGGAGTTTCAAATTTCTAGACTCCTGAAGTAAGACTTTGTTGAAGTACTTACGTTGTCCTCCCACTAGTTGCTCAAACGGTTGTGAAGAGATCCCAAAGGATCCTTAGATCAATGACTATCGTTGGTTCGTGATTTCGGTGTTTGGGGATTCCAACCATCCCAAACTCTTTCGCACCTAGAGTGGTCAATGTTGATTGACTGTAACTCGCATCTGATAGTCAGGAAGGGTCCTGAAGGATCTTTAGATTGATGGATCGCGTTACTTCGCAACTTCATGTCCCTTACAGGTTTTAACCCATTTCAATCCTGAAGGTTACCTACCAAAAACAACATAAAAAAAGGATGACTGCTTACTATCAGTTAAAGGTATAACTTATCCTATCCTTCCACTATACTCGATCTAACGGTCGAGAAGGGTCCCGAAGGATCCTTAGATATATGACCCACATCGCTTCGTGACTTCAACATTCAGGGAGTTTCAACCATGTAACGCGTTTTTACTCTCGGAGTGGGTCAACACCAAATTTGACCATGATGTGTATCCAATGTTCAAGAAGGATTCCAAAGATCCTTAGATCTATAACCCTCGTTACTTCGTGACTAAAAATTTGGTTTGGGTTTAATGATAAGGTGGATCCCACGACAATGGATAGGAAACCGCCAGTTATCGGTCAAAATCTCTGGTAACCATGTCATAAAGTTTCTTTTAGTAGTATTAGAGTGTTTTTAAGTTCTAACATCCTAGAGATTCGAACCTCCGAAGTCTCGAAGCTCATAAGGATTAGCTCCTTTTTAGCGTAGCGCAGGGTTCTAAGACCTTGGTCAGATGGAACTTTGACAAGCCCCAGGGAGTTAAATCTCATCCAAGATTTGGTTAATTCTGTGGAAATGAGCCTGAGGTCACTTGGACAAGATTTTTTTTTGGCTCCCTTTCATGACCCTCGATTTAATCCTGCTCATCTATCCCATCAACCTTTCAAATGGTCGAATCCTTAGGAATTTTAAATTTTTCATCGTAAGTCTTGTTCTTCCATCATGATATCAACACGATCTCAGCCACCTATTCTTCCAACTTCCTATAACTCTACAGGTGGGCATTAAAACTCAAATTTCACTCATGGAATTGGGGATTTCTCTCTAAAATCTCATTTCCCCCCCAAATCGGTCACAAACAAAACCTGCAACAATGAATTTCACAAATTCACATCCATATTGTCCCATACAAGCCCGTTTTTTGAACCAGGCACTCTGATACCATAATGTAACGTCCCCCAATCCAACCGAGGGATATTACGATGCAAAATACTCTTAAAAATGAAATTTTTGGACAAATAAATTGATTCATTTACAATTAGTTGAATGCATGTAGCTTACAACTAAGAATTAAAATTGATTTAGCCATTATCTACAACCACAAAATAGAAGCATATATAACATGTTATTAATCAACATGAAATGCAGCTAAACAACTCATTACATTAGCATATATATCACTTCCAAATAAACAGAGTTCATGCACAAAAATCAAACACATAATTTAACCCAACAACAAGATAAAACACTTATCTTTCTACAACAGCTGTGCAACCAACTTCTTGGGACAGACGTTCCACCCAAAAATAGAATGACTACTCCAAATATCAACAGACAGACACCCCTAAGCCGAGGCTAGCAATCCACAGAAGAGAGTGTTCTCTCACAGTCCACTCATAGCTCATAAAACTCTCAACCCAACTGATATTCTCCTACAACTATCCCGATTTTCCACAAGCTCTCTTCCTCTTGACCTGTCCAACCCAAGGAATGTATCCCTTCACTGTCTCAGTCCCTTGGGCATCCCATTCTTTTATCAGGGTCTCTCTAGCACAGGAAACTAGGAATCTCTCAGCTGGGAACTGAAGGGAAATTGCTGCTAGGAAAACTATCAACAACACACACTTGTTGTTTTAGTGCAACTTACCCAAGAGTTCACTCTTCATGACTGAAAACATGACTCTTTAGTTTTCCATCTCCAATCCTCTCCAATTACGCTCCAACATGCTCTATAACTCTCCCTCCATGGATGCATCAACTTCAAGCTCTGTTTCTTTCTCTCCCTTTTCTCTCATGCCCAAACTTGACTAACTAAAAATTGTTGTTCCCACCCATATGAATTTCATCTCTTTTGCTTGCCTTTATTGACTCACACTCTTCCCCAAGTTGATTGTACTTAACCCCCATGTGCTCAATAAATTAGGGATGTGACTACTCACACCCACCCTCTTACATGTATTCAATGATTATCTTAGGGAACACTCAATCAGAAATGGGAAGGTTCATATACAAATGGAAAATTTAGGAAAAATGGGTTAAATCAATATACATGGGTATTTCCCCCCCTTGGACCCCTCTTGGCCATTATCCTAGAAACTCCCCCCTTTTGTGGATTAATTCAACCCTCATCTCTTGTCCATGTCCCCTTATTAGCTCGAATCACATTTTTTATTAATAAAAAAAGGAAATACAATTTGCATATTACATTGCTTGGCCAAAACCACATATTATATCTACATAAGCATAAATTAAACCTCTTCTCATTCCTAGATTTTCAATGAATATTGGCATGTGTTATTTCACACCTACACATCACTAGATATGAATTCTTGTTGGTTTATTTGATTTTGAATGGAATTCATTAACACAATATGGCATTCTATTTGTGTATGTTATATAGATCTTGTTGACCTTCAAGCTTTCTCAATATTTAGACCTCCTACCTATCTTATTAGACCTACATTTATTTTGGAATAATCTTTTTTGTTTGGTCCCGTGCATAAAATTTTGGATACCATAATCCATCCTCTTGAAAAGAATTTGAACATGCATTTGTCTTATAATTTTCATAGGAATATCATATATCCTACATTTTGGTTATATATGAGTTGTGGGTTTCAAAATGTTGTTGTAGTTTTTTTTTTGTAAATAAAATTGTATTTCCTTAAATCATCAACAAACCAGTATATAAGGAAAAACTAGCCACCTATTTTTCCATACATATGGAAACCACAACAAGTGGCATGCTTTCAATTTTTTGTTGAAGTCTGATAAAAACTGGAAACCAAAAACTATTCATCAACATATCTACAGTCATGGTTGTTCTGAACATAGAGACATAATAACAGAAAAATAAATTAAACTATGGGCAAACTCAGATAGCCGTCACCATCTGGAGGTTGTGGAGAAAACACATAAGGTTGGTAGCAGGCTGAGCATCTACACTTGAAAAGATTGCTTGAAAGGGAGTCAAACAGAGCGTCCAGAAGACAACATAGATTATTTTTGTGGTGAAGCGAATCTGTTGCATCCCGTCACATTTCTAAGATAATTTGCATATCCTCCTCTGAGACTCGACAAATGCTAGGTGTCTCTGGAACTGAAATGACAGTAGAAGGAGATGCACTGAAAAGTTGAGTCTCATCTTATTTCCCAACTGTGGGGATCTCTTCTTCAACGGGACATCAATCATTGACCATTGGTGATCTTCGTTGGTGAATGGAACTCCCTACCAATTCATCCAACACCCGACCATCGACCCATCGACAATCGATGATCCCCGATGAATACCAAAAAAATTTCCTTAATTCGACTGACCCAACCATCGGACATCGGCCATCTCCGTTGGATGATGTGGAAATTATGCTAATGTGGCATGGTGTATGGATGTTGACATGGAATGACATGTCATCTTCAGGAATCAACTAGGCTGATGTGGCATGACACGTGGATGCTAATGTGGCATGTCACATCATCACCCTCTTTTATCCATTGACCATCGACATTTTTTCTTGGAAGAATATGAACTTTTCACTAAATCTATCGATCCTTAATCCATTTCCATCGACGATCTTAGATGTCCTTTGGAAGAACCTAAAGACTTTTCCAAACTCGTCAATCCATGATCCATCGACCACCAATGATCTTAGATGTCCTTTAGTCGAACTTCAACACTTCGCCAAAATCATCGATCCCCGATCCATCGGCCATCGGTCATCTCAGATGTAATTTGGTCGAACTTCAACACTTGTCCAAACTCGTTGATCCCCGATCCATAGGCCTTCGATGATCTCAAATGGTGATTTTCAACACTTAGAAAAATTCGGCCAAAACCCAGATGAATCTGGCTCGTTGATCTCCCAGCCAAGATGATCTCGACCATTTTTTTATTCGACCTCCCAGATGGATGAAAATGAATACGAATCATTGATATTACTCCTTTCCAAACCTCTGAAATGAATCACATTTGTTGATCTGGTACTTTGTCAATCTTCAAAACTTTATCAATTTTTTAAATTTATCAAGGGTGAATCTAGTTCATTGGTATCGAGATCGAACACGATCTCAATTGTCGATTCTATGAACTCTTCCCCACCTTTTTTTTTTGTAAGTGAGTTTAAGAGACTGTATTACTAAAAGAGGGTTATGATACAAAAAAGGGGAACTCTCTAGTTTTCCAAAAAGGAAACCAAGCCAAAGGTTCCCAAGTTGTGTTTTCTGAAATAAACAAGAGTTATGACTAGACTTCCACCATGGGAAACTAGCCCAGTCCTACCATGTCCAGTTTTTGACAAGATAAGCACAACAGACATGAAAAAAAAATAAAAAATACCAAAAGATGAGACTGACAAAGGACTGACCCAACTGATTTGACAATAGACTAACTAGACACTAGTCCAGGATAATGGTATGTTTCTTTCCTTCATCCGCCTGGACCTTGTTCTCCTCCTTTTGGGAGACCGTACGTGTCTTTTTGATATGTGTTTGCGCTTTGTTCCCATTAGCTGGCGTGATGTATATATGATGTACGTAGTGTAGGTAGAGGTGGAATTGAGCAGCCAAAAGCTCCATCTTGTCTTTCTGGTCCTTCTCGACCCCAATTAGCAGTTTGGTAATGGTTTCCAGACTGCTGGCGCACCTTAAGATTTTTTTCAGCAGTATTGTGTGTTCCTTGTTGTTCTCCTGTCTGGCGTCCTCTCTTTCCGAGCTCACTTTGCCAATCAACATCTTTTTTTGCCACGCCATATCCATCGTTTTGTGGTAGAGGGTTTCCCTGGGCTCTGTGGCTCTTGGGTTAGTTACCCAATATGCTTCCTGAGTCATAACATCCCATGTTTTGCCCTTGCATTTTTCCTTGATTTCCTTTTCCAACCTAGTAATGGTCGCCTTTCCTTTCAGTTCAAATAGAGTATGAAAGGTGTCCTCTGCATCTTTTTCCACCTGCTCCATCCTTGAAACCCGCCGAGGATTGTTCAGAGTTCCCTTCCCTAGGGGGTTTCTTTTGTTGTCCGTTCACTTCATTATCACCATCTCGTCTAGCCTATGGCAACTCCTTTGCTGGATTCTCAACCTATTCCCATATACACAGGGGTTCCTCCTTTCCCTGCCCTTGTGTCTTTGGTAGCCCCTGTAGTTGTGCTCTTCTATTTTCATCTATTTTTGTTGTTTCCTCTCTTATTGAGCTTTCTCTGTTGCGAGCTCATCCTTCCAATCATGGTATGCCCGTAGAGGTGAACCTTCCCGTCCTTTTCCCTCGTCATGGTATGTATGATCATGATGATTTGGTTGTTATCCATGTACGAGCCCTTTCCCTTGATCGCTTGATATCCTATTGTGCAACTCCCCGTACCTGGTCTTTGGCGTGGTGGGTCGATACTAGTCAATGTCAATCCCTCTTGCCTTACGTCATTCGTTGCCTGTTGTTTGTCGTCGATACTTTCCCACAGTATTTCCCTGCAAATATTACTATTGAAACGACCTTGTTTCTGTACCCTCTCCTGTTGTATAATCTGATTCTGCATTGTGATTGGTGGTAGAGTGTTGGGAAATCATATCATGCCTGGGTCCTTCGTGCCTTCCGCTGGGTCTTTCGTTTCCCTCCTCGATGTGACCTTCCTTGCTTAAGTTGTTGTCACGATATTTTGTCGCTAATTGGATGCAGTCCATTCTGAATTTTCCTTCCGGGATGTTGATCTAGGTAGTATCTATTTCTAGTCCTTCCTTGCTAACCCCCTCGTTGGAAATTTTTTCTGCCAAGCCATTTGATGACCTGCGTACCCTGTGCAAATCCACTGTGTCAATCATTTTCAGATGCTCCTAGATTTTTTATAGGGAGTGTTCCAAGCGCCAGTGTCTCTGAATCTTTCCCACTCTGGTGCCATTTTGGAGTCTCTTCACCGTGTTGATGACCAGGGTGGAGTCACCTTCCACGATAGTGTTGTACATCCTTTCTCATCTTAGAATTTCGAGACTGAGCTCCAGGGATCCAAATTTCACTACGTTGTTGGTTGAGTTTCCCATACTCCCAACGTACAATCGGATTATGTTACCATCTCTATCTCTGATCACCCCTCCCATCCTTGTCATTCCTGAGTTTCCTTTTTCCGCCCCGCCAAAATTTAACTTGAGGAACCTTGCCGGAGGTGGTGTCCAATTACGCTCTCCTAATTGGAGTTGTGGTGGCCACCCTACCTGTGTTTTTTTGTTCCCATCATTTAGGTGAAAAGATTCCAGGATTCAGGATTCCTGGCCTGTGAGTTGTGCTTTTCCATTCTGGAAGTTGCCGCTCTACACCGTTTCTCGTATTTGTGAGATTATTGCTTCCTTGAGTTTCCCTTCCAAAAGGATTTCATTCCCGAAGATGCACCAGTTCCTTTCTTTCCATATTTCCCATATGATCATCCCTGGCATGAGATTCCAACAAAGGTTCACCATTTCATTTTCACTATAACTCTCATTCCAGTTATTGATGGTTGTGCTAATGTTACCTCGGTTCCTATTGGACTGGCGAAAGATGTATGCCGCCCAATCCCAAATATTTTTTGTGTAATTACATTCATCGAGGAGGTGATTCGTTGTTTCTTCCTTAGATTGATAGAGGTGGCATCGTGATGGGCCTATGAAACCCCTTTTCCTTAGGTTTTCCCAGGCCAGAATTCGGTTGTGAAGTACTAGCCATTTGAACATTTTGACTTTTGGCCACTGGGGGCTGCCCCAAATCTTTCCCCACTGTTGTGTCGGATCTTCTTGGTTCCAATCTGTGATGTTATTCCAAGCTTCTTTTAAGTTGAATTCCCCACCATTTTTCCTACAACATCTTAGTTGGTCCTCTTCTTCTGAGACTACAATTTTCTTTTTCCCCAATTCTTCCTCCACCTCTTTCGTTATTGTTCTGATCCGATCTTTGTTTTGTGGATTGAGTTTGTCACAGATACTCCATCTGTCGCGGTCATTTTCTTATTTCCAGTAGTGATGGATTTTGATTTTGCCTTGCACGGTCATCTCCTGTTGGAGTTCCTGCCTGTCTGGATTTTCCATTATGGGTTCCTGTTGCCACACGTCCTCCCAGAATCTATTTGTTTTACCATTCCTCACTTCCTAGAAGCTATGTTTCTGGATCCGGGTTTTGTTGCGCCAGGCTAAATTCCAGATGGTTGATCCCTCCCTTGTGCCCATAAAACGAATTTGATCATGGTCGTTGATGTCCGGGGACTACTTGGCCTTCCATAACTCTTCCCCACCTTAAAACAACCATTACAAATAAAAATAAAGCATTCTCCCTTCTAGTTTGAATTCATCTCTACAACTCTGCAGATCGAATCCATAAACTTCTTAGACAATTATGAATTATTTTAATCTCAAATTTTCCCATGAATTCGAGGAATTTTCTCTCCAATTTTCCAACTTTTCCCCAAATTCACAAAGATCAAAATCTGTGATAGTGAATCTATCTGATTCACACTTGTTTCAGCCCATACTATTCTAGTTTTTCAAACAGAAGCTTTGATACCAATCTGTAACCTACCCAGCCACCCATAGGCTAGCCACGCTACTTCAAAAACGCACTTCAAAACTGATTTTGAATTATGATAACATTTAATTAATAAAGAAGCATGAAAGAACACCATAAAAACACATGCAATAATCAAGATCCATGCTACAACATAAAATAATGTTTAAACATACCATGCGCAACAATATCCAGAAAGAATGCACATTAAAGATACACATCTCATAGATATTAATTAATACAAAGTGGAAATAAATATACAAGCATAGAAACACATGAAAAAGAGAACTTATCTTTAACAAAATGAATCACCAACTGGCTATAGACCAAGGACATTCCACCCAACCATAGACGCTTCTATTCAAATTCTGAACAATAGGTCACTCCCGAGCTAGGGCTATGAATCCACAAGGATAGTTCCAGGGTGTCACTCAGCTTCCCAAACCAGTCAACACTCAAGATCTCACAGGTTTCTCAACACACAACAATCCAAAGTACACCATATCTCTTCTCTCCAGCCTGCACAACCAAAAAGAATGGAATCCCTTATCTGCCATGTAGTCCCTTAGACTTTCCACATCCTTCTAGGGCTCCAATGCATTTGATCAAGAATATCCATGTTGGGACTCTCAGGATTCACAGCTATGAACAAAAATTAACACATGCCTATGCATCTCAAACATGCAGGCATTAATTCATGGCTATATTACACCAAAAAATACTACAACCAACAAACATTGGCTTCCTTCCTCAACAATTTGCACCCATGAAGAACAAAAATGAATGAGGAATAATGAATGAGTGAAAGAGTGAACGGGGAGTGAGAAGAATGAAGAGTGTGAATATTGAACAATGAGTGAACCCCCAAACAACCCAAATATGGGTTTATATATTTACTTGGGAATCAAGAACCACATGGCCTTCCCCAAGAAGCTCATGTAAAAAATTCATTGAATTAAAACAATTATGGGTAAATAAAATATAATAAAAAGAATTATCCCTTTAACCCCCCTCTCTCGTGGAATCATAGCCCCTTCTAACTCATGTCCTTATCCGTCTAGTAGCCAATGATGTGTTTTATTATTAACAATGATCAAAGCATTACATTTCCTAGGCACTTCATCCTCTTTTAATTATTTGGCGCTCTAACCTTTTATAAAATAACAAAATACATTATTTAATCTAGGTGACTCAAAATCGAGGTATTACATATGGGGTGCACCCCACCCTATATATATTATATTACCCCTTGGCTACTATATGGAGTACATATACCGTGTGCCTCATATATTAGTCTAGGGAACTTATATATTATATCGAGTAATATAATATATTATATTAGCCAGGGTATGTATACTACGTGTATTATGTATTAGTATATGGAGTATTCATATTATATTAATCATATAACGTGAAATATGTGGGTTGGATTTTTACACTACCCTAGATCCATCTCAACTCTGGATTTATCAAGCGACGAGAGGGATCAAATCTCTCGAGGTGAAAAAAAAAATTAGAGGGAAAAATTTGGGGAAAGGTTAAAGGTTTGTGCCTTGAGATATTTGATCCCTCTTGGCGCTTGATAGATCTGGAGTTAAGATGGATCTAGGATGGTTTCAGTCATGGGTAGTCACACACAATTTGTATATCATCAACATTATGTATATGTATATGTCTAAGATTAATTTGATCATATTTAATTTATCTAGCTACCTAGTTTGTTGAGAACATATATAATATTAATCAAAAGTATACTTAAAGAGTTAAGATGGATCCATCATTTTTGGGATAAGATATTTGTTAAAGGGAGGAAAGGTTAAACTACTCGTTAGCCCACAACTGAGTAAATTTGTGTTAAAGGGAGTTTGAAATAGTATACCATTCAAATCTTTAACTCTAGATATTGCAATAAATGTCATGCCATGTCTCTCTTGCTTCCCAATATTAATATTACCTTTCTCCAATATCAATCCTTGTGACTTATGGATTGTTCATCCATAATGGAGCTAGTTTTTATTACCTCTTTCAATAGGTGTAATAGGAAACTATTTTTTATATTTCTACTACAATGAATCATTTTCCATTGTACTATAATTTAAATCAATGTACAAAGCAGATTATGACAAAAAAATGAATGAGTATCTTTCTAGTGGAAACTACAAAAAAATAATTTGGGATCCAACCACGTGGAGCAACGTTTACTTGCCACATGGATCTTTGGTTATTGTTTATGCCTTTTTCTTAAAAATGGCATAACTTTCTGTTATAGAAAGATTTGCCTCACCATTGCTATCTTACACAGAGGGCCTTTTTCCATTTCCCTATGCAGACTTGTCATCCCTTTTTGATGAATCCAGAGCCGAAAATACACATTTTTCCACATATATGCACCCTATCTGCTATACAACATGAGTATACGAAGGCTGCTCCACTACAACCCGCGTACATCAGGATTTGTGCCAAAAAATACAGGAGGCAAATGGAGTCAAGTTTCCATGTCATGACAGGAGATCTTTGATCCTTGGCCTTCCACATACTAGAAACATTCCGACTCGGCCCTTCATTTGAATTTTGAAGACTATAAAAGCACAATTACGAGCTATGGAAAAGAGGAGAAAGCATTCAACTTTGAGACCAAAGTTACTCTAGAGAAATTACTTCATATTGAGTCTACATCCCTTTGTCCCTCAAGTTTGAACACAGTGTTCAGCCCCCAATATCTTTCCCTATTGTTGAGAGAACCTCATTATCTATCTCCTATGAGCTTGCCTTTGGTGGAGGATTAAAGTGGTGGAGGCCCAGTTGGAAGGAACTTGGTTTCTTGGTTTCAAACCATGTTGACATGGAAGTATGTAATGTTGTCACTTTTGCTGATCAGTTATCAATAGAAATACTCCTTTCTCATCCTATTGGTATCGTGCAAATATATGATTATTATCCATGGGCATGGGCCTTTTTATTATCACTATGTACTTGCTCTTCTTGTTTGTTGAGAACTTGTTGAATGTATAAAGATTTGGTCTGAAGTGCTCAACGGTGGAACATCATCAAACGTTGGATCGAGGTAGGCATCTTTCTTATCTTGCACATTATTTTATATAGCATACAATGGAATTGAGTTGATTTCTGCAGTCATACCTATTTGTTGTGGTTTACCCTTGACCATAAAGAGTTTTTCCCTCATAACACTTTCACATCCGAAGTTTGTTCTCAGTGTTGTTGTTTTAAACAACCTATTTCATACCATCAGTTTCATCTTTTGAATCCATATTATCTACATATTTTAATATGGCTTCTCCAAGTGATATTTTCATACCATTACTAATTACTTGTCATGGAAATCCCATATGGAGGATGTCCTAAGAAGTAAAGGATTGTATCGGATTACCTTCAAAAAAGAACAAACCCCCTATGATGATGAAAAGATATCCAAATGGGATAATAAGAACGATGAAGCACATGGACTAATCAGAATGTCATATTTCCTTACTTACGGTTTCACCTTTAAGGAATTTATGGCCCAGAGAAATCTTGGGAAAATATTGAAGCTATGTTTGGTCAACATAGTTTGATTCCATCCCACTAGATTGAAAATCAGTTAATGACTTTAAGTCCCAATGATATTCCTTGCATTAAAGATTATTTATCTAAGTTCAAAACACTTATACTTTTATGTATAAAATGTAACATAGATATAAAGGATGATTGATTCATCTATGTTATTCTTGTTAAGCTTGGTAGTGCATATTTTGCCTTTGTATCCACCTTTTCTACCACTAGAGAATATCTAGGGAGTGCTTATAAAGAACCCACTCTTGAGTCATTTTGAGATTCTTTGATTAAAGAGCAAGATAAAATTTTGCAGGTTGGAGTGATCAGCACTGCAGGTACATATTGTAATGCACCCAACCCCAAGTTGTGTCTTTGCACTACTAAAATGACCAAATAAAATTTTATGATGCCAATTTTAGATGCGGAAATGACACAACATGACACTCAAGCTCATGCAATTTTCCATACTAATTAAAATAATAAATGTAATTACTTAACTATGCATAGAAACAAATAACCTCATACAACAACATTCAACCATATAAATAGAGATTTTAATGCATCATTCTACTTCAGAGCAAGAAACAATAAACATGATAACTCAAAGTAAAATGCAAAGCATTTATATTAGCATTTAACATAAATAAACACAACAAATAGGAACACTTATCTTATGAAATATGCAACCCATTGCAGAGGAAGAACATTCCTTTCAACCATAAATGTGTTTTTCTAGTTCTCAACAACAAGTCACCCCTGAGTTGGGGCTATGAATCCACAAGAGATGATGGTCTTGTTGTGCTAGGAACTACAACCCTCCATTGCCCCTATAATTCATTTGTAAATTTCTTTCAATAAATGGAGCCCCTTACATTTTTAACTTTGATAAAATCCTCCAGTTGTTTCTTTACTTAGCTCTCAAGCTCATCCTGCAATTTTCACTTCCCTCAAATTACATTTCTCAAAAAGAAAACACTTAATAAATTCTCTGAAAAAAGTCCTTGGTATTTTCAACCAACTTGTCCGTAAATCCGACGATGCACATCGGAGGAGTTACCTTCAACGATGTACATCGTAGGAGTTGCTCCTAACTCCATTGATGAGCTACAATGAGTTCTTTTCTTTTCCTCTGATAGAAATTTAGATCGCACAAGTTAGTTGTAACTCCTTCGATGAAATTGGAGGAGTCATCTGCAACTGTTCTGATTTCAGAGAAGGAGTTTCCTCCATATTCTTTGATAAAAATTTCACACTTCGCATTAAGTTCTTTGATGCATATCGAAGGAATTCCCATGAAGTTCTATGATATACATCAGAGGACTTAACCTCAACTCCACTGATGTTAAAAGTTACGCACCCACATTAAACAAGATCACACTGAGTTCCAACCTGAGCACCCTCGATCGATCATGACCACCCACATGGAATCTAGCAGTCAAGTAAGCCCTTGATCCACCACCTACAATTTAGGGTTAGGGTTATTCTATTTATTTTGTTTCTGGTTATTACCCTTAGGAGCTCTAACTCCCCCCACGACCACTACGATTATCCACTTGGAATCCCTACTACCATAACCCTATGCCATCCTTCTGTCAAGATCTTTGTCTCTCACGAAACCCTTCCTAAGCATCAGAGGATATATGTGCCATGGTATGGACTTTCTATTGCCACCGGAAATACCTTCACCCATTGTAATCCCTAAATGTTTCCCCAAGTCTGGAACATCGATGTGAATAGAACACGTACTTACTCGATAAGCCATTCGATTCAAGCTTTGTTTCAGGGATTAGTCTAAATCAATACGACATGACTTAGTGTCAAACACCGTGCAAGGAATCGTCTTAACACCATCATTGTCGACATAGTTAGGGTAAATATGCCTTTACTCCTCCAATCACATCGTAGGAGTTCGTATTAAATCCTCTGATGCGATTGGAGAAGTTACCCAGAACTTCATCGATTACATATAAGGGACTTTCAAGGTAACCTTGACAATGTACATCGAAACACTTGCCAACAAATCCTTGGATTCACATCAGAGGAGTTGATCTTAACTTCATCGATTTTCTTTAGCTCGACGAACTTCTCATCAACTAAACCTATGGTCAGCAGAGCCCTTAATACCAACTACTATGATGGTCATCAGAACACTTGTTAACAACTCCTCTTATTTGCATTGAAGGAGTTAACATCAAAGCCTATGATTTTACCTTCTGGGCACATTTTGAGTTATTTTCTCCCTCAATATTCACCTGATTTTTCACAATGTCTGCCATTATCTTATCATCCTCAAATGATGACTCTCCACCCAACATTAACTCCAATAGTTCCTCAAGTATGGACTCTGAAATACTTAAGAAAATTATTTCGAAAGAAAATTCTTTCAAATGCATACATTGGTTATAGTCTTTTCTCTCACATTATCTCCATTTGTTACTCTATAGACTCAAACATCTCTCTTAAGAAAAGGGAAATGAGTAAAGTGCCAAATACCAAAGCCTCTTCCAGCATCCCACAAGATGAAGATAAACCAGAAGTGGTTGAACCTATGTATGATGACACCTTTGGACTTCTAGAGAAGGGAGGAGAAACACTCAAATGGGGAAATGTATACCAGATGTTCAAAAAGAAAAAATTATCCACTGATGTCGAGGACCAAGATGAGATAAAAATATTTAAGAACATAAAAACATATGGAATATTCAGGGTATCAGCCCGCGTAGCTAGAAAAATACCTAGAAAAATTCTATCACATTGGAAAGGGGATTAAAAATATGCATAACAAACTCCTCAATGAGCTTGAATACACACTCAAAGACCTATTCCCCAAATTGTACAAGGAATACAATAATTTCAAGCATATACCCAAGGTAGAATACCCCATGAGCATTTTAAGTAAGCCATATCAATATATGGTAGCTATGTTGTGTAGTTTATATGGGGAACTAGACACTACTCAATTTCCCTTGTATTACATGTCACTAATCTATTACTACGCAGATGAAGGAATTTCATCAATTGGATGACATCCTGGTAGCCAACCTAACAGTTGTTATAACTGTAGTGGTAGGAGCTCAGTCGAGAACTTTTCCGGGTTTCCACATGTATTCCTACCTCTTGGATATCATGTGCATCGCCCACCAGTACCGAAACATGGGATGGAAATGTAAACCCTCTAACAAGCCTATTCATGTTTATTGTAATGTGCCATGGGAGAAAAAATACAGAAAAAAAATATCAGAATATCTGTGAACATTTATGGGGCCCTATGTATTAATTCATATTCTACAAGACAACCCCATGCATGACTGAAAGATCTATCACAGCCATAAGCAGGATTGGGTATCGGTACCTTATGAAGCATGGTACCTATATTAGAGTGTATGGTTCCACTAAACTTCCCCATATTCTCCCTCGGTTTGTACCAGATAAACTATTACTATAAGAAGTTGCATATCAGACAATAATACATGGCCTAGGAGGAATGCTCTACCGGGGGAAGAAATCAATATGGTCGCCTCTTCCACTGTACGTTTGGATCTACTTGTTTTCCAACACCATGTAATCATAGGATGAAGTAGATATATTACTCTCATATCATTTTGGCGAGGAAAGATTTAGAAGAAACGACCCTAAAGGAGTCGTAAGAGACCATTTCAATAAAGTGGTCTTTCCTTGGGAGTACAAAATACACGTTTTGGAAGAAGAATAAGTGTATCTAAATGCATGAACCTACGATGATGTTATCCTACAGATACAACATCAGCCTATAGGGAGAATTTCAAATGAAGAAAGAGAAAAAGAAGAAGCTCTAAAAAATGCAGCAGAAGGAGCATTAGGAATATCATCCCCCACCTCCGCCTATGTACACTTGGGATTAGTAGAAGGAGAAGAAGAAACACCAGCAAACAAGAAAATAAGAAGAAAATAAAATATTCACAAGAAAAAGAATGATGTTGCCAAGAAAAAGAAAAAGATGGAAGCAGAGAAATCTAAGGCTGAGGTGGAAGAAAAAGTAGCAACACAAAAGGAGATTGAGCAGAAAGAGGCAGCAACAGAAGTAAAGGAAGCTGTAGAAAAATCATCCAAGGAAGCGACAAATAAAGAGGATGATGAAGAGAGATGAAATAAAACTGTCGAGATGAGAAATGATGGCACTCAACCAATGGATATCGATATCCAATAAGTGTCAACAACAGACACTAGCACAAAGGCACCATTCAAAAATCTAAGAATTAGGTTTTGGGCTCCATTATAGCCAAGTAAAGTCCCAAATTTGAGAATCTTCACTTACGACAACAATATTGAGAAGATCGTGCAAGAATAAGTGAATAGAGTGCCAACAACTCAAGGGATGCCAGTCTCAGTCCTAACACAAGTTACTGTAATAGGGGATGTTAGGGAGAATCCCATAGCTACTGCTACAATTTCCACCACATTCATGAGTGAAAATGAGGATAATATTAGGAGTTTGTGTCAGTAAAATTAGGAGAAAGAGGAAAGAATCAGGGATCTGGAAGAAAGACTCCAGTAAGTGAAAATCGATAAAAACACTATGCAAATTTTCAAAGCTAGTTCTAAGAAGGTTAGGAAAGAATCGGAAGATACCATATATATGTATTCTCACTTACACCTCTTCCAACAAGAAGCTGCCAAAATCATAGAGAAAAATAGTCAAATACAAGAAAAACTTACCCAATTCAACACAATCTGAGAAGGCATCGATGAAATTGAGAGGTGGATTGCAAAATATCCTGATGCACTAGGCAAGCTATATTGACCATCAACCTCGGAGAGGAAGAAAAATATGTATTCACTAGACCACTGCCAACAAGTAGGGAAAAGAGTAGCTAAAGAGGCGACTAAATCGATGATAGTATGCTCGAGAGTACACAAAGTTGCATAGGAATTGATTAAAGGCATCTGACAACCTCAATTCTAAGAGCTTGGAAAAAATGTTATCATAGAAGAATTGGTAGACATGGTACATGATAGCACAAATTGCATAAGATCAGTCATCGAAGCAACCACCATAATTACTACAGACCTGATAGAGAAGCATCTCCTACAACCTGTCAAATTGCATACCATGATACAAGCATTCATGGAAACGCTATTAAAAGATATGAGCACCCTCGAAGATAGCACAACCATGCACAATGCAACATTGGAATAACTAACGTACCAAAGGATCAGATCTATGTATGATCAACTAGAAGTGTGGATGACATACCTCAGGGGAAATTTTTCATGAATAAAGACAAAACAACGATCAGAAATTGCTACTACCTGTCTCTTATTTTGTCTTTTTCTCAACCTAATTCAATTTTGTCTTATTGTACACTTGTCACTAGGAAAAAGGAAACTGAATTGTTTTTTGTAACAATTTCTCAATGAAGAATACAAAGAGTCACTCATGAGTTACATGTTATTGTATAAAAGAGGGAATATTCCCCATTTGTAGGGGTTCTTAAAGCACTGTATAGATCCAAGAACTTATACTTTGTTAATGAATATTGAGAAGTCCTCAGGGCCAATTTTCTGCAAGAAATAATATTTTATGTGTGAATTTGTCTTTGATGTGAACTACTTCAAGTGGGATGTATGTTATTTCCATGGAATGTAAGAATGTTTATTTTCATATGGATTGATATTACACACTCTATGTTATTCTACAGTTTTTTTTATTCTTTCTCATATCTTTAATTCTTGAGATTGTTGAGTTGTTAACGTATGCAAAAATATAATTTATATTGTTCTGGTTATATGAATGTATGCACTTGTTTTTTATGCTACACTTTTATTTTAGCTACCTGTGTGGGAGTTTTATGTAGACCTCGATTTCATCTACAACTAACCTGGTTACCTTAGTATGATCCTAGCTAGGATAGGGTAGGATAGATTTGTTTTATTTCAGTACATAGTCTTCATATACATATTTGCATTGCATATCCATTCATCCTCCATCTTCAGCAGAGACGGGACCGAAACCGGTAAAAACCCAAAAATAGCAATGGCAGACGGGCCAAATTTCAGATCGGTCTCCTAAACTAAATGATGCATAGTCTAGTTGGTACCGTGTGCTGGATATAACCCCTTACTATTGTCGGGAAAATTATGACCCATCAACATAACTGGCACTAGAAGGAGGTAAATTTTTATGGATTACATAAATGAACTACACAACTAAAATTGTTCTTAAGAAAATAAACCCAATCCCACTATGTTCCCTCACATTGATTATGAACAGGAAATTACCTACGAAGACTCAAATCCCAATTTTGGAAGTGCCTTGAGTAGTCTTGAAACATATTTTAAGACTTGGTACCAAGTACCACAAGAAGATTTCTCTGAAAATTGGTGTATGACACGTGCTTACACAAAGCTACTTGGTAATTTTCCAACAACCTCTCAACTTCTAAGAAGGAAAGCAACCCATGTGCAAAGACCTAATACACATCCTGATATCTACATTGACTTTGTAGACAAACTTATTGAAACCACTCTACATGAAGTCTCGGTACCCTTGAGTCCAGTCACACATACCCTTGTCGAACCCGAGAATAACCTTGAAAGAGAAAAACCGAAAATCAATTTAGAATAGATCATGGTTGAACATAGAGAATAAATAATAGTAATCCCATGATGGATGTCCCTGTTGATGATTACAGCTGCGTGAGACATTCTCTAGGACACAGACTGATTGAGTCGACCTAAGAGAGAGCCCTTGAGATGGGTGTGTGGTTCCTATCTGAGACATAACTGGAACGTAGTGATGAACTCCTCCTTATAGAGAGTTGATAAGAACTCTAGATGATTGTTGTGTGTAATGCAGTGAGAAAGGAGATCTGTTGAGTTAGACATGCCTGTGGCTGAGCATAAGGTGAATGTGTGAATTCCCATGAGATGGGTGCATCGTTATGAGAAAGAAATGAAGACGATGTATTAGCCTCCTCTAAGCAAAGAGTTGAGATGATGAAGCTCCAGATGATTCTCCTATGTAACGTAGTGAGAAAGGAGATCTTTTGAGTTGGACGTGCTTGTGGCTGAGCATAAGGTGAACGTGTGAATTCCCATGAGTTGGGTGAATCGTTATGAGACAGAGATGAAGACAATGTATTAGCCTCCTCTGAGCATAGATTTGAGATGATGAACTCCATATGACTCTCTTGTGTAATGCAATGGGAAATAATATATGTTGAGTGGACGTGCCTGTGGATGAGCACAGGTGAACGTGATCCTAGTGGTTGAGCACTAGTGAGTGTGGTTCGCATGTGAGATGTAGTGATATAGAGATATGGACATCCATATGGATTTTTCCCTAGTTTTTGAGCACTAGTGGGTGTATGAGATCCCTTTTTTTATTGTTCAAGAGTCATACCTAGCCCTAATTGTAATGTAAAGGGTACAGGTCAGCCCCACCTTAAAGTAATTGATAACTAATGTAAAAGATAATTAATTTGGTTATTATTAATTATATTTTTATTTAGAGAGGTCGACCCTGTTATCCCAATAGACACTTCTATTGACGGGTCAAGTCTAATATAAGCAAAGGTAAATTCCCCATTGATGAATCATATCTATTGTGTGAGTTTGGAAATTTCAGCAAGTACATCTTCTTGGGAAAAGTGCGCACCTCTCTTGGGCGCTAGTCTTCTAGGGTTTGCAAGCAACCTTTTATGTGCTAGGTTTTCTTGGTGGTGAAGGTCTTTATCTTGAAGAATATAGAAAAGGATTGATTGGGCTTTCTTCCCTTGTTGAGAAGGGTTTCCCAGGATACTTCTTGTGTACTTGTGCATGGTGTTTCTTCTTGTGATCTTGGTTGCTACAACATAATTGTTTATGGTTTAAGTTAAATGATAAAATGGAATGAACTTCATGCTTAAACCTTGCATATTGAAAAATCAACATGGTTTCATAGCATAGGTCTTGAAGAACCCATTGCACAAGCATCTACTAGTCTCCTCTCTTTTCCGTGGAACCATACAACCCTCCTAGGGTTTCCAAAAAATTCATACAACCCTCCTTTCTGAGGTGTTTCAGCCCTTAATACTTGAATTTTGGGGGTAATTTTGGCATAGGAGAGTACAACCTCTTCCAACACACCTCTAGAGACTCTCAGAAATCATGGATCAGGAGGAAGGAACCTTTTGCTGAATTCATGGATCCAGAAGGATCTCAGTGAATTCAAAGGAATAACACACTGGAAGTGAAGACTCCAGGTTTGATTGTTGTAATTGTCATTCCTCTAACCTATATTTATAAAGTTTTCTACATTACAAGTAGGTTTTGTAGTTGTGACAATAATCCTTAAAAAAAATTATTGTAGAGATGTACTCATTATTCTCTTTTAGGAGATATTCTTGTTTTGGTTCCTCTTGTTTTCTTTTTCCAGGTAGGTTAACAACAACTTAAGATTTTTATCCTTCAAAGGGAGTCACTTGATTCAAAGGGAGTCAAAACTATTTGAGAAAGAGGAAGAATAGAACCATAATTTAGGAAACCAATGCAATGATGCATGATCAAAATATTTTTATGATTCTATGGGCAGAAGCATGCATGACACAGTATATGTTCAGAACAAGATTCTTCACCAGAATTTGAAAAAAATAACTCCCAAAGAAGCCTTCACCAGAGTGCAGCCTGAGATTGAACACTTTAGGATATTTGGGTGCACAATGTATTTTCATGTACCCAAAGAGAAGAACTCCAAGCTAGACCCTTCAGGGAGAAATGATACATTTATGGGATAACAATGAATCTTCGAAGACATTCCAAATCGAAATCCATGGTCAGAGACATATTGAAACAAGAAGAGATGTTGCCCTTGAAGAAGAAATAGCCTTTCAAAGATCCAGAGAATCTTAGATGGAGATTGAAAGTGAGACATTTCCTTCTCCCCCTTCAGTAGTTCAGAGGGAGACAAACATTATTCCAGCTGATCCAGTTGCTCCAGTTGATATGTTCATAGATATTGCAGTAGGGTATAAAATGCTTGCCTAGGCTCACTCTACAGGAGGCAAAGAAGAATACAAGCCTCTCAAGGCACATCCTGAGAGAACAAAGATATTTTTCGAGCTACTCTTCATCCATGAGCCACATCATTGATTCTGAGCCTTCTTGTCATAGAGGAGCAACATGAGAACATGTATGGAAATATGCCATAAAAGAAGAATACTAGTATATCTTAAAAGAATGATGTATAAGATATTGTTCAAAGACCAGAAGGAAAGTCTGTGATGAATTTCAAGTGGATATATAAGATCATGCATGCAGTTGATGGAAGTGTCGATAAGTACAAAGTGAGATCTACAGCCAGAGGTTTCTCACAACCAGAGGGAGTTTTCTATGATGAGACACTTGATCCAATAAGCCTGATACACTTCCATCTGTACTACCATCCATGAGTTGGAAACGATATCATATGGATGGATTCTTGATGAGTTTGGGTTTCAACAAGAGTGTTGATGATCCAAACCTATATTATTACAGTGTTGGTGATGAGAGCCTGATTTTGATGACTTATTCAGAAAGCCTTGTTGTTGGATACAAGTAATCTTTGACTTCTGATTTTGAGATGAAGGATCTTAGTATGATGCACTAATTCTTGGGACAAGAAGTATGACAGAGGACCGATGAGATTTTTCTGAGTCAAGGAAAACATACAGTGGGAATATTAAAGAAGTTCAGTATGAAAAAATGCAAAACCATCATGATGGATTTGAAGAAAATGAATGATGATGATTCAGACGAGATTGATCCACAACTAATTCGATCATTGATTTATTTGGTTAACACCAGACCTGATTTATGCTATGCAGTGAATGTGCTTAGTCAATCCATGATTCAGTCGATACAGACTCACTGGATAGCAATAAAGAATGTATTGAGATATATACGAGGCATAATTGGATATGGCCTAAGATATGCCTACAATGTGAACTTGATTTTGCAGGATATGTTGATACAGATTGAGCAGAGAGTATAGTGGACCGAAAGAGAAAATACGATTGGTGTTTTACCATGATGGTTTTCATGGTTTCCTGGTGCAATAGGAAACAAATCTGTTGGGCCTTGAATACCACAGAAGCAGAGTATATAGCATTGAGTGTGCAAAGTAGTGTGGCTTCACAAGATTCTGACAGATTTACTAGATCATGAGATATATTCTATGATCATAACCAAAGTTGTGTGTAAATCTCTTTGAGAACTCGTTGTTTCATGATAGATTAAAACACTTTGAGAGAAAATATCACTATATCAGAGACATGATGTAGAGGAAAACAACACACATTCTATACCTTCCTTCACATGAGCAAATTGCATACATCTTCACCAAATTGGCTTGGTGAAGAATACCTCCCTAGTTGAGAGGGAGTCTTGATGACTACATCCTTGACAAAGTTTGAAGTAATTTCATGTGAGACTTGGACTAATGAAGAATTCCTCCCTAGATGAGAGGGAGTGTTGATGATTGCAGCTGCGTGAGACATTCTCCAGGACACATAATGATTGAATCGAACCTAGAGAGAGCCCCTGATATGGGTGTGTGGTTCCTATCTAAGACAGAACTGGAATGTAGTGATGACCTCCTCCTTACAGAGAGTTGAGAAGAAATCCTGATGATTCTCCTGTGTAACACAATGGGAAAGGATATCTGCTGAGTTGGACGTGCATGTGGCTGAGTACAAGGTGAACGTGTGAATTCCCATGAGTTGGGTGCATCGTTATGAGACATAATGAAGACAATGTATTATCCTCCTTTGAGAAGAGAGTTGATATGATGAAACTCCAGATGATTCTTCTGTGTAACACAGTGAGAAAGGAGATCTGTTGAGTTGGACGTGCATGTGGCTGAGCACAAGCTGAACATGTGAATTCCCATGAGCTAGATGCATCGTTATGAGACAGAGATGAAGACGATGTATTAGCCTCCTCTGAGTAGAGAGTTGAGATGATGAACCCCAGATGCCTCTCTTGTGTAATGAAGTGGGAAAGAAGATATGTTGAGTGGACGTTCCTGTGGATGAGCATAGGTGAACGTGATCCTAGTGGTTGAGCACTAGTGAGTGTGGTTCTCCTGCGAGACACAGTGAGATAGAGATATGTACATCCCTATGGATGTGCTCCTAGTGGCTAAGCACTAGTGGGTGTATGAGATCCCTTTCTATATTGTTCAAGAGTCAGAACTGCATGTAACCCTAACTGTAATGTAAAGGGTATAGGTCAGCCACACCTTAAAGTAATTGATAATTAATGTAAAAGATAATTAATCTGGTTATTATTAATTATATTGTGAGTTAGAGAGGTCGGCCTTTTTGTGCCAATAGACACTTTTTTTGACAGGTCAAGTCTAATATAAGTAAAGGTAAATTCCCCATTGAGGAATCATATCTTTTGTGTGAGTTTCGAAATTTCAGCAAGTACATATTCTTGGGAAAAGTGCGCACCTCTTTTGGGTGCTAGTCTTTTAGGGTTTGCAAGCACCATTTTTTGTGCTAGATTTTCTTGGTGGTGAAGGTATTTCTCTTGAAGAATATAGCAAAGGATTGGTTGGGTTTTCTTCCCTTGTTGAGAAGGGTTTCCCAGGATACTTCTTGTGTACTTACTTGTGCATGTTGTTTCTTCTTGTGATCTTGGTTGTTGCAACATAATTGTTTATGGTTAAAGTTAAATGCTAAAATGGAATGAACTTCATTCTTAAACCTTTCATATTGAAAAATCCCAAGGTGCCTTAAATTTAGCTGAACCATTACATGAAATTCTCAGGAAATCAGACAATATCCTTCCCAAATTTGATCCAAACAAATATGGGTTTCCAGAAGACCACTTAAACAATTTATTCCTAGCTACTCACCTACTGAATTCCCAACATCTACATGGTTTGCATATTATTTCCTTACACCTTATTGAGTAGAGAATCTACATGGTATTTACATTTTCCACCTAGTTATATAACCAGTTGGGACGAGTTTGAAAGGGTTTTTATCAGAAAATTCGAGGAAAGGAAAACAACTTCATATTTATACAAGGAATTAGGAGCCATTAAGATGGACAAATGATAAAAAGTAAAATACTTCAACCACAAAATTTTCAATGTCTTGACTAAGTTCACTAATGATACAAATCTTGCTCAGTCCTTAGCCATTGAATATTATATGGCATCCTTGATCCCTTCCATAGGAATGTTTGTCAAGAGGGATAATATGAATACCTTGGCCATTAATTTCAATGAAGATGAAACTATGGAAAGAGAATTATCCTCTTATGATCATCACTCACATCTTGAGGAAATCAAATCAGCTTGAAAGAAACCTTTGTTGTTATCGAAACCACCTAAAAATGAGCCAAAATACATTGACAATGTGGTGAAAGTAGTCAAAATGATATCAAACGAAGTCGTAGATCTCAAGAAGAATGTAGGTGAAGGATCATAAAACCTCAAACCTTTCGTATGTTCTTTAAGAGATAATACAATCCACCAAGACCACCCAAACCCTCTTAGATGGACTTAAATTTAGACAACTTCAACAATGATAATTTCTTCTCTTAGCACCAACAAAATCCCCTAGAACGAACTTTCCCACAATGGGTCAAATCCATGACCCTAGTGATCAACCAATTATTAGATAAAAAAAATTTAAATGATGAACACCATGTAGAATCTCAAATTGATACTACTAAAGAGGTTCCCCCAGAGTTCACTATGCCTTTTTGGGGCTGGTATCCAAACTCGGATGATGAGAAGATAGAAGAGATATTTGTGGAAGTTACATCAGTAATCAAAGTTGCTTCACACATGAATTACAATCTAAGAAACAAAGGTCAAGCTCATGACATCCCTTCTTCCAAATATGAAAATGTTAGAAGCTAATGGATGTGCTCGTTTAACCATAGACAATATCACTATTGTCACCCAACCATAGGTAGAAGACACCCCTGAGCACCTTAACCTTGACAGAGAATCATTATGGAAGCAAACCCTAAGCTAGATATCCAAACAAAGGGTGGCACACCTTTCTCCAAGGAGAGCGCACAAAGAAAGAGTTGATCAGAGAGTCTAAACCATAACCAAGAGATATTCCAAGACAAAACCGAAATTTTCTAGCTACATCAGCTGCAACAAAAACTCTCCTCCAAACATGCGCACAAACAAGCCATTTGTAGTGCGCACAAGTGTTGCTTTTGCAGTTCTCAAAATGCCTGCCAGAATGAAGAATGGCCTCTTGTATTTATACTAAATTTGGCAAACTGCCTGGGCCGACTTCTCATTCTGGGTGCCCATTTACTTAGTATATAATATTTCCTTTAGAAGACTTCTTCTCTTGGAGGCTAATAACCTAATACGAGTTATTCTCATGAGCCGACTTGTTTTCTAGGGTTATTAGCCAACTAATTAGGGTTTCTTCTTGCTTCCCTAAATATTCTATTCTCGTCAAGTTTACACATGGAGGTAAATACCTTCCGCAACTACCATAATATCAACACTCCCCCCTAGCTAGGGAGGTATTGAAGGTAATGGTCTTGAGCACAAACATACCATTCACCTGGTAGCATCAACATAGTCGTATAGACTATCTCATGACTAGATCATGAGCACCATCATCACTATCAACTGCATCATCTCTCGAAACCATACTCCATCTGAGTAATCAAACATGATGCTGGATAAGTCACTCACTCCACAGAATGACACAAGAACCATTCTTCTAATATGGACATATGTCCTGGAATAATAAATGTCCTAAACCATTTTCCGTCTAGGAAATCTCTATCCATTGATCATCCATCTAGATGATTAAGTATTTTCCAACACTACTAATAGTGTTCAAGGCAATCAAAACAATTTCATTCAATAGAACACAACTGTGTCTATCCATAGTAGTACACAACTACTATCCAGTGGTACACTACCACACCAAGTAGCACACAGATACTTGATCAGTGACATATAGCCACAATTAGTGGAACACATCCACCACAATAGTATACATCTACTATCTGGAGACATACAGTCTCCATAACAATCATATCATCTGATATCAACCTGCACGAAAAACATTGTTATGATATAAACTGATTCATCTAGGCCATTCTTCCACTCTCATCTATGAGATATGGAAGAGCATCTGCCCCTAGAAGGTAAAAAATCAATGATGGGCTATCTGGACTATTCTTCTCAAGAAAGGAAGAATATTTGTCCCAATTTATGAGCCTAGACCATTCCCTATCTGGGACATTCCTCTGACACTAAACAAAGTGAAACCTGGAGAGAATGAATCTGCTCTAGGGAATGCATGTCCCTGATTGTTGAACCTGGACCATTCACCCATCTGGGCCATTCCTCTGGCACTAAGAAAAGTGCAGCCTGGAGAGAATGAATCTTCCCTAGGGAATGACTATCCGAACCTGTTGGGCACCAAATGGGGCTATCTTTTTGCTGCATTTCCATTACCCTTTTTGACCTTTTTGCCCTTATTTACCTATGTTTACTATGTTAAACCTGTAAGGTAAATACCCCTGCCTTGTCTATTGTAATATTTTATTAATTAAATAAAGTCGCGGAGTTTTTCCTATTCACAACACTAAAATGAATGTTTGACCGTAGCTTCTGGAGAACAGGAACCAAGGCTTCAGCATCCCGTAGCAGATCTGTTATTCACAGCAACGACCAGCCGTAAGGAGGCCACATAGCTGGAGTCGTAGATCCTTGAACCATTCTTGCGCATCTTGCTGATCTTGTCTATTTGGTATTGGTGTCGTTCCAACTAATGTATATTTTGGGGGATACGGTTACCATGTTTTGGGGAAAGAGGTTTTTCTCCCTCTCCATGTATAAAAGACAGTTTATTCCTGTAATTGGGGATGCCCCCATCGATATTGTAATACCCCTTTTCAGATTAATAAAGTATCATCTATTTTGTTGTTTTAATCTTCGTTGCAACTAATACAGCCCTGATCAAAGAGTTGGGCCCACTCTTCTAATCAGGTGTTGCGTCTTTCTGTGTGTATCATTCATTAGTTTATGCTTGATGTTACAGTGTTTTAATTCTTGTGATTTTTTTTTTTAGGTTGTAATTGATCTAGTTTCACAGCAATGTTTTGAATCTTAATCGTGAACCCTTGGTCAGAACGGATTGTGCTCTTGCCCCTGCATATACCTTGTGCATTGCCTTGAAAAGATATGCACTCGGATTGATAAATCAATGTAGGAAAAAGGGTGAATAAATCATTCATACCTGGACACCAACATTTTGGCGCCATTGCCGAGGAGGATAACAAGGTGCAAGACAATGATCCAGACCAACCAGAGAGTCAATCTCTCTGTTGGACACACCTACCACACTTAGAGGGGGGGGTGAATGAGTGTGGGGCTCTTTTTCCCAAAACTTCCCTCTTGCACAAAAACTCATCAATTAGCATTCAACATTTATTCA
>JZKD02S0788692.1:132515-155210 GCA_000966675.3 Picea glauca | reverse complement strand
AAATCAGATGAATCAGAAAGGTGTTTGGCAAAGGCATTTCTAGAGGCTGGATGGTGGTATAGTTTTAGACGGTGTCCGTTTACTAAGAATGAGGTATGATTCTCATATATTGTATTTAATCTAACCGTTCCATTGTCGAACACTGCGTCCACTTGATATGGCCCCATCTAGCGAGTGTGAAGCTTGCCTTTGAAATCCTTAAATCGGGAGTCGTAAAGTAATGCCCAATCTCCCACATGAAACACCTTGCTTTTGATAAATTTATCATGCCATTTCATTCTCTGTTGTTGAACAATAGTGGTCTTCTGGACAACTACTGACCGAATCTCGTCCAACTCATTCAGCTGTTCCAGTCGGTGTTTCTGTGCTTCTGATAGGTCTAGGCCTACTTCTAGAGCTATTTTGACTGTATTGATCTCAAATTCCACCGGAAACAAGGGGAATTTCCCATAGACTAATTCAAATGGAGAAAACCCAGTTGCGTTCTTCCATGTTGTTCTGTATGCCCATAAATCTTCTAGAAGTTTCTATGCCCAGTCCCGACGATGACTTGCTACTGTCTTTGTCAAGATATTTTACAATACCTTGTTTGTGCTTTCTACTTGTCCATTCGCCTGGGGGTGATAGGGGGTTGTCACTCTATGTTTGACCCCATATTTCTGCATTAGCTTTCCTATCATGTGAGATGTGAACTGTGATCCTCCATCCGATAAAATTTCCTTTGGAGTACCATATCGGGCAAAGATTTCTTCAAAAAGAAAGTCTTCCACTACTTGCTATGTTGCTCTTGTGACCACTTTGGATTCCACCCATTTAGTTACATAATCAGTGCAGACTAGGATGTAAGCTTTCTGATGAGAAGGTGGGTTGAAGGGTCCAACAAAATCAATGGCCCATTTCTCAAACGGTTCAAGGACTATCTGGAGCTGTAGAGGCATTTCATCTACTTTCCCAGGTTGTCCCATCCGTTGGCAGCTATCACACCTTCGGACATAATCCCGAGCATCACGAAAGATGGAGGGCCAGTAATATCCCATTTGTAGCACTTTGTGACCTGTTCTTTTATCTGCAAAATTTCCTCCACATGGTCCATCATGTGTAGCCTTCAGTATCTCATAGATATCATCTTCTACCACACAATGCCAAATCTATTGGTCAACCCCTGTATGAAAGAGATATCCTGCCATCCATGAATATCGGGTACTCTGGTGGATGATCTTCCTTTGCTCATTATATGACAGATGATGAGGCAGCTTCCCTATAGCAAGATAATTAGCAATATCTGCATACCACGGAGTGTTAGCAGATACTGCAAAAAGATGTTCATTTGGAAAATTATCTTCAATTGGTGTATTCTTAGCATCATGTTCTATCCTAGATAAGAAATTTGCAACCACATTGTCCTTCCCTGGTTTATCTACTATAGTAATATCAAATTCCTGTAGTAACAAAATCCATCTTGTGATACGACCAGGGGTAATAGGTTTATTCATTAAATACCTGATAGCTACATGATTAGTATGCACAAAGGTAGGAAACCCGGTAATGTAGTGTCAGAATTTGTTGATGGTGTAAATGACAACAATGAACTCTTTCTCGGTCATTGTGTAGTTTAATTCAACAGGATCCAAATTCTTACTAACATAGTAAACTGCATATGGTGCTCTGTCCTCTTGCTGTCCTAATACTGCACCAATCGCTGTCTCAGAAGCATCTGTATCAATATGGAAAGGTAATGCCTAGTCCGACCCTCTAAGGATCAGAGTGATACAGACCAATTCCTTAATTCTCGTAAAGGTTGCATCATAGTCCTCTGTCCACACAAAATCTGAATCTTTTATTAGCAATTGAAAAAGTGAGTGTGCTACTTTAGCAAAATTTTATATAAAACGCCTGTAATAACCAGCAAAACCAATAAAGCTATGTACCTGTGTGGACATTTTGGGTGTCGAGAAATGCAGAATTACCTTTATCTTTGTTGGGTCCATCCAGATTCCTTCAGTTGAGAGAAAATGTCCAGAACAATTCCCTCCTCCATCATCATATGAAATTTTACCATACTCAGAGAGACACGCGCTTGTATACACCTTTCGAGAACGTTTTCTAAATTTTTCAGCCCTTCAAGAAATGAATCCCCATATGGAGTAAAGTCATCCATGTAAATTTCAACACTGTCATCTATCAAATCATAGAAGATTCCCAAAATTTCCCTCTGGAACGTTGCAGGAGCATTACATAGGCCAAAAGGAAGGACCCGTTATGCGAATGTTCCCTAGGGGCATGTGAAAGTGGTTTTGTCCTGATCTTCAAGAGCTATCTAGATCTGGTTATACCCACTAAACCCATCTAGAAAAGAAAAAAACTTTTTACCAGCCAATGTGTCCAAAACTTGATCAATAAATGGCAAAGGAAAATGATCTTTCTGCGTTGTTTTATTTAATTCTCGATAATCCATGCATATCCGCCATTTACCATTTTTCTTGGGGACCATTACTAATGGGGAGACCCATTGGCTATCTGAGATGGGGTAAATAAAACCTACGTCCAGTCATTTCTGAAGTTCTTCTTTCACAACATTTTTTAATGCAGGGTTCATCCTTCTCTGAGGTTGTCTCACAGGTTGACAATCCTCCTTAATGTATATATGATGGGTACATAAATTAGTAGGAATCCCCTTCATATCTGAATAATCCTAGGCGAAGGCTTCTTTGTATTTCCGAAAGACATCCAAGAGTTGCTTCTTCTAGGATTCTGACAGGTTTGGATTAATATTCAGGGTTTTTCTTGGTTCTAATTCCACTGGGACACTTTCACTGGGTGTATCAACAGGTAGCTCCTCTGATCCCTCTGTTGTTTCAATTGTTTCCTAAGTTTCACAGCTTAGGATAGATTCTAGGATTTGTTGATTTGTTTCAGAAACAAAGCAAGGATCATCCATAAAGGAGGTGATTACATCATCTCCCGATTCCATTTTCAACTGAAGGAGTTGTCCAATAGTGAGGACTGGTCTCAATTCCTCATTTTCCGTTTCGGGCTCTTTCCTAGATAAAATTTTCTTGCCACCTGCTGGTTTTATGGATGGGTTTGGTTCTGCAGGTGGGTATAACACTAAGTTCTTAATGTTGTTCCCATTTGAAATAACCATGTGCCTTGATCGACACCCAATGTAAGCATCTGCAGTAGCTAGCCATGGTCTACCCAAAATCAAAGGATGGCCGCCCATCGAAGATTGCATTTGTAAGAATAGGAAATCTATGGGATAGTGCCATGAATCCACTGAAATTGTCACATCTTCCAACTTTCCTACAGGTTTGACTATAGATCGGTCTACCAATTCCAATACTATAGGTGTATGTTTCAAGTTACGAAGACCTAATGCATGCATGGTTTCAGTGGTGATAACGTTGATGGAAGCACCCAGGTCTACTAGCACATTTGGAATCTGTACCCCATTAATTTGTACTATTAGAATTGGGTTCCCCAGATCTCCATACTTTTCAGGCATTGACTTTCCCATCATGAAATCTGATCATTTTTCCATAACATGAATGGTAAGGGGGTCTTTGGATTTCTTTGCAGGTTTCTTTGAACATTATTCCCTAAGAGTCTTTGCATATATTGGCACATCCTTCATAGCTTGTAACAAGGGAATTTTAACAAATAAGTTCTACAATTCTCTTAATAAATCAAATTCAGCTTGAGGGCTTGATTTACTCAAAGTTAGTCTCTTTGGGTAAGGTGGTTCAGATTGATGTTGTGTTACAGGAGGTGCCTAGTTTCTATCAGTTTGTTTTGGCTCTTTATTAATTGATTATGATTCCTTACCTTCACTATCGAGTTGTTCAATGGTAACTGGAGGAGGTTGATCATTAACTATCCACCCTGATCGTAGGTTCATTTCATACAACTCTGCAGTGGAAATTCTATATGAAGGTAGGTTAAGAATGTTAGCTTGATGAGCTCCCTTATTATTAGGATCCAGATCGGGTTGGATTGGAAGTTGAGGGCGGGTAGGTTGATTACCCGGAGGCACATTAGAGGGAAGTTGGAGTTTTTGTTGTGGCATCGGCTAACGAAACTGCCCAGAAGCGGATCCTCACCAAGTTGTAGCCCATGGGGAGCTCCAATTGGCTTGAGGGTTCCATTGTTGCCAAGGTTGAGGCTGGTATTGCGGCCACATGGAAGGGTAGGGCATGGACAGAGGATTCATATTAAAGTTATTGAAATACTAAGATGGATTTGAGTACATACCTTGATTTCCCATTGGTAGTCGACGCTGCCATGGATTTCTAGACCCCATGAGGTACAGTTTCTCCATGTCTTTCCCCATCCCTTGAAATACTTCTTTCGGGCCTGGCAAGGAGGGGCATGAGCTTGTTGCATGATTTAGCTCGCAAATTTCACATTCCTCTATGGAGTTTAGTGGACATTCCCTCTCTGGATGCTTCTTTCTACACTTCGGGAAGAATATCTCCATGGTCCTGTCCAATTCCAACTGCTTATGTTTTACTTGCAGTGTAGAAAGAATTAAAAAAAAAAATTAAAAAAAAATTGCCATTTCTTACTTGTTTGTATTTTGCAGGAATAACAAAGGAATATGGCCAGGAGAAATGTAACACTCGGCGTTGTTACTGGTGTGTGTTGTTACTCCACTCAGTGTTGTTACTCCACTAGTGTTGTTACTCCACTAAATGTTGTTCCTCTGCAACTATCGTTGCTTCGCCGATGTCGTTACTCTGCAACTGTTGTTACTCCACCGATGTCGTTACTACACAACTATTGTTACTCCGTTGGTGATGTTACTCCACAACTTCTGTTACTTCTCCGATGCTGTTACTCTACAACTGTCGTTACTCCACCAATGTCGTTACTCTGCAACTGTTGTTACTCCACCGGTGTCGTTACTCTGCAACTGTTTCTACTCTGCCGGTGTTGTTACTCTGCAACGGTCGTTACTCCGTCGATGTTGTTACTCCGCAACTGCTATTACTTTGTCGGTGTCGTTACTCCATAACTTCTGCTACTCCACCATTGTCGTTACTTCGTCATTGTTGTTACTCACTATTGTTGTTACTCCTTGCTGCTATGACGCCCTATTTCCATTACTTCGTCAGACATTTTGTTGTTACTCCACCATAAGGTAGGTCCCCAGGTACGTCTTCAATGACTTTTATGGATTTAATTAAAATATTCCAAAAGACATTGAAACGTGTTGTGGACGGTCGTGATTAAGTTGGGGGGGAACCGTCATAATAAACAATGTCATACCACGAAAAAGAATTCATGACACACGATCCTCACCAAACAGAATCCAATGATTTCGGTACTTCGTAATCATAACTTTGATATGTGGGAATGCGTATTCGTATGCGTAGAGTCATAATCAGTCACCTCCCCAACACGTGGCATTAAATCTCTGAAATATCCAACAGTACCCCCACAATCTGTAATCATTTCCAAAACATCCCAGTACTGTTTCATCCGTTTTCCCCGAAAGAGACCATGACCTTATTTCAGTTGCCAACAGTTTGGAGCCCTGTCATTATCCCCTGCCAGCTAACTGCATTTGTCGTGTTGACCCCGCCTCTACAACAATGGGTGGACGATCTGTGTGGCACGAACCTGAAGATACAACCAGAATTCAGAACAATCAGGAGGTATGGTAGGTCTTTGAGAACGCAGGCTGGAATGTTTACTTTGACAGGTTGAGAGGGTCGAATGAAGAAATTGCGGCAGAATTTGCACTCAACTTGGAAGAAGAAAGATCTCAGATCCACGGAATTGAAATCCGTGTGACAGAGGAAGCCATTGCAGAAGTCAGTGGGTTTCCTCAAAATGGACAGCGATGGTTTTCAAGAAGGACTATCCTTCCGGAGTTTCCCGAATCCTTTTTACAGGCAGGAGAAAGCATCGTGCAGAAGGGTCGAGGATACAACCAAAACTCACTACCGCATCCATGGGAAGAAGTAGCAGAGTTCATCATGAAATATATGACTTGCGAAGGGAGATAATCCACCATATTCAAATACCATCTCCGAATACTAACTCACCTGCGATTTTCCCAAGCAGAGGCTTTCTCACTGAATGTGCCTTATTTCTTATTAAGAAGCCTTCACCTAATGGCACATTCGGCTCAGGGGTCACGACAGGTATTTTCGGTCATCACCCACCATGGGCTGGTTTAGCTGTTAGTAATGAATTCCATGAGATGAATCCCGATCCCGTGGGAATTGTTTTGGGATTCCACAGAGGAAGAAGTAGTAGATGCTGTGGCTGCTAGGGAAGATGAACCAGAAGCCATGGAGGGGGAAAATACAGGAGAATATGATTATGTTGACTAGGAGGAACCGAAAGGGATGGAGATGGAAGCTGAAGAATTTGAAGAAGAGGTTACTCCCCAAGAGGAATCTGAAATCATGGAACCAATGGAAGATGTGGCAGTTGACACAGAAAGGCCCACTAGTACCACGACCAAGGCTATCCCACAAGAACCAACCTCGCCTGTGGAACTAGCAGAGCAATTTGATAGCATGATAACCACAGAGGCAGGGCCACAACAAGCAAGAGTGGGTGAATTGGTCGATATTGCGATCGAGGGTACCCCACAAGGACCTCCTGCCACCATAGAGTCGATGGAGGAGGATAACCCGAATGAAGAAGAGGTTGTGACCACCCCGACCATAGAACCCATGGAAGAGGAGGAACGAGGACAAGAAGGGCTCAGAGCTAGGGAAGCCATGGAACCCATTGAGAAAGTGTTGGGAGAACTAGGGCGTGAGGTTGGTGCTGACCCACAAGAACCAACGTTGACCTCGGGCCTGAACATTGAAGATCTTTGTTGGTTCTCCTTTTTCTCCTTTATCCCAAGAGGATCAAGGCTAACTCATTCCCATCGGCGCACAAAAGAAGATCTCGCCAGTCCTTCAGTTTTGAAGTTATTACAAAGGCCACAACCATGTGGAGTGGATGATACTCATGCAACAGGCACTTCGTATCCTGAAAAGAGAAAAGAGGTGGAATTCCCTGAGGCTGGGGAACCAGGAAGGATTCCAACAGACACATTAGAAGGAGAGCATCTCACAAAGGCACCACCGGTCGTGGTGAGAGTGCAACAAGAGGAAGTAGTCGTTGGCGAAGAGGAGGGACCAAGCGAAGCGGTCCCGACGAATGGGCCAATGGAAAATCCAGGTGAGAAGGTCGTGAATGAAGAAATAATCGAAGAAGAATGGGCAGTGGAGGAAAACCCGACAGTCGGCACAGCAGAAGTCGTCCCGAGGGATTTACCTCCAGCTGCTGAAACTGAGGAAGTTTTGGATAGGCAGGAATGGGTAGAGCCATGTGAATAGCGAAGACTCCCAGTCAAACAAAAATATCAGCTATAGTTTAAAGAGACAATGCGGCTTAAGATGGAGGTCAGGAAACTAAGGAAACAGGTACACAAAATGCAGAAGCGGATGAAGAAATACAAGCAGCAAGCTAGAAAGTCCAAGACCATAGGAGTAGAAGTAGAGACTCAGACGGATCAGGTAGCCATAACCTTTGCTGCTACTCAAACAGACCTGCTCGAGCGATTGTTTGAAGACCGTGAGTATGCCTTAACGGCCGAAGTGCAGACCTGGAAATCTACTACGGCTCAGTATCAAAATGAGGTCAGAAGAACTCAGGAATGAGCCTCCATAACCATTTTTGAATATGTGGAGCATATAGACATCATGAGATTAAGGCATGTGAAGCAACAACTCAAGATGGAGCAGCCGGAAAAGCAAGTGGCAGCGCTGAAAACTGATAAGGAGTAGATGTTTAATTTGGCACAAGAGGTGATGGCATGTCACCCCCCTTCTTCTTGTTATTCTTTATTCTTACATGAACATTTTCTTTTATTCTGCATGGAGAGCATAAAAAATGAGATTAGTTATGAAATAGAAGATGGTGTACAATTCCTCTGAATAATGAGGAACCACAACATGCCAACTTAGCATTTAATGTGTGAGTTTTACCTGCATGGGTATCTATTTCTCCTGGACAGAGAGCTCAACCCGATCCCATATGTGGGGGACATTCATTTAAGGGCCCTCACCTCTTACACATTCAACCAGATTAGCTGGCAGAAGGATTTTAACACATTTGAATCCAATCAGGTTACAAAGCCATTTATAGTAAGAGGAGAACATGAGAGGTCAATCACCATGTTCACTAAACACACCACCTTTTTGGGAATTGAGGGTAATAGAAACAGAATGTCGAGGACACAAAATTGGTGCCTTGATCTTTGTGTCAAGAAATTAGTCACATCTCAAGATGAGGCCCTTGATTTCTATCAAAAAAGGTGGATGATGTCACCTACAGCTGTCCGAAACAGGGAACCTTTTGGGGCACCAAATTTTGCACGTGTGCTCCCCAGAGTGCCCAGATATGTGGCATGTGTCCGAACATGGGGGGTTCGGTGGATGGGAATCCGGTTTCAGTTTCCCACTATTTGGTTGCCAGTAGAAAATTACACTCCAGCGTATAATGTTTCGCAAGATTGGTGGAAAGAAGTCCTCCTTTCAGATGGTTTTAAAGTTCTAGGGACAGAGATGGCCGAAGAATATGATCTCGCCCATTTTCAGGAAGCCAACAGTCTATGAAATCCAGACCTACGAAGGTGGCGAACTGCATGAGGGCATGCAGAAGACTAGTTGGGGGGAGATGTTGGGCACCAAATTGGGCTATCTTTCTGTTGCATTTCCATTACCCTTTTTGACCTTTTTGCACTTATTTACCTATGTTTACTATGCTAAACATGTAAGTTAAATACCCTTGCCTTGTCTATTGGAATATTTTATTAATGAAATAAAGTTACGGAGTTTTTCCTATTCGCAGCACTAAAATGAATGTTTGACCGTAGCTTCTGGAGAATAGGAACCAAGGCTTCAACATCCCACAATAGATCTACTATTCACAGCAACGACCTGTCGTAAGGAGGCCGCGCAACTGGAGTCGCAGATCCTTGAACCATTCTTGGGAATCTTATTGATCTTGTCTATCTGGTATTGGTGTCGTTCCAACTAATGTATATTTTTGGGGATACGGTTACCATGTTTTGGGGAAAGAGGTTGTTCTCCCTCTCCATGTATAAAAGACAATTTATTCCTGTAACTGGGGATGCCCCCATCGATATTGTAATACCCCTTTTCAGATTAATAAATTATCATCTATTTTTTTTTTTAATCTTTGCTGCGACTAGTGCAGCCCTGATCAGAGAGTTGGGCCCACTCTTCTGATCAGGTGTTGCATCTTTCTGTGTGTATCATTCATTAGTTTATGCTTGCTGTTACAGTGTTTTAATTCTTGTGATTTCTTTTCTAAAGTTGTAATTGATCTAGTTTCACAGCAATGTTTTGAATCTTAATCGTGAACCCTTGGTCAGAATGGATTGTGCTCTTGCCCCTGCATATACCTTGTGTGTTGCCTTGAAAATATACGCACCCAATTTCATAAATTAATGTAGGAAAAAGGGTGAATAAATCATTCATACCTGGACACCAACAGAACCATTTCCAAAGGAAATGAATTTCCTGCACCAACCTCCAAAATGAGCCATTTTTCAAAACTGCTCACAACTGTGAGCTTCGAAAGAATGGTTGTCAAGTGAGGCAAACCACTCTTATTGACCACTACTAAGAGTGACCATCAAGAAGAGAGACTTTCCTAGACCATTCCCTATGTTAACAACAAAGGGAATCGTTGTCTATGGTACATCAACAATCCATTGAACCATTTTCATTATGAAAATGACTGTTCGATCTAGACCATTTTCCGAACTAGAAAAAGCATGTTCGTCAGAAATCTCAAACCACTTTCCGAACTAGAAAAAGCATGTTCGTCAGAAATCTCAAACCACTTTCCGAACTAGAAAGGAACTTCTCATCCTGGACCATTTTTCGAACTTGAAAAATGTCTGTCCATAAATAAATAACACATCATGGCTTCCTCCCAACCTGGGATTCATCTCTTCCTTTTTGAATAAGGAAGTCGTCTCCACGAGCTCCAGCTTGAGTACACAAAATTTTTCATCTTGGATAGAGGCTTCACCAAAATGTTTTCTTATCTGCTCATCTATGGAGATATATATTGGAGAACTACTTTCTCTTTTATGGAGAGTATAATTCTTGATCTCAATGTACTTCGGTCTTTCTGGAACATTGGTTTTCTTTGAAGGCTTCATATAGCTCTGATCAATGTAGTATATCATTGTTGGATTCATATTTTGTTCCTTGTTGGCTCATAACATCGTGGCAGGGCTCAAACTGGAACATATCTATGAGAGTTTGTCATGGATTATCAATCCATCATCCTAGATTTTTGACTAACCATTCTGATACAATATCTCTATTATAGAAATCTTTTCACCATGCTTCTACTATGTATTGAAGGATTTGCACCAAGTTGTTTGAATCCATAAAAGTTCTTCTTCCTCTACATACAATGGAATCTTTCTGGTATACCTCAAAGCCTTTGAGGTTTCTCTACATGTAAACTTCAACCTATGGATATTTCAGATGATATACTATCTAAGGTAGAGGTATGTCTGGTTTACAAGCAATCATCATAGTCTTCTCCCTCCATATAGGAGAACCTCTAGTTATGGATCTTGCAATGCTTTCATTCATAAGTCTTCCATACACTATTATTCATCACAACTTTTAGTTCCTCTTCTTGATTTCTTTTAGTGAGTTCATATCAGGCTGGTAGCCTTGTGATTCTTGATACACTGACTGGTTGTTCTATCTTTTCTTTCTCTCTTGGAATCTTTATTTTCTTGTGTTTCTCTTTAGCTCTTGAGTTCATGCAGTTTTCTATAGATTCCATGCTCCAACTTTGTTCTTTCATCATAGGATCATGGATGTGGATGGACAACTAGGGATTACTTTAAGGCTTCTTTTCGAAGAAGACTTCTTCTGAAGTCACACTAAACACGTGATGCTTTTCATGGTTTCTACCATGGATAGATACTTCATCATCTTCAATGGATCATATAATTTAGGATTATCTCCCTCCTAATCCTTGCTACATGCATGGATTCATGTTCTTCTTTTGATAATATAATTGTCTCCCTCCATCTAGGAGATTCCACACTTTTGTCCGCATCCTTATTGCCTTCTACAAAGTGTCACAAATCCTTTTCCAATTTCCTCTTGATTGCTGACTTCTTTCTGTCTTTACTTCTTCTAGGTTTCTTCAAGATTGATTCTAATAATAACTTCCACATGAATTGTTGCCAGGGGTTGTTGATGTAATTCATCCTTTCATGTGTATTGTCTAACTTGTAGAAATCCTTATCTTGTTGTTCTTCCATAAGTATAGTTTCTCTTTGAACATATTATCTTCTAAGAAATAGATATGCGAGATATGTACAAAAAACATGGTATGTACAAGAACTATGAAGAGTGTTGTTTACCTTGTCTTAGAAGAAGAAGTTTGTTTCATCCTGCTTAATCTTCTTTGAAGGTTCATTTTCTTCAGCAACTGATGCTTCGTGTGTCTCCTTCCTTTTATTAAGCTCAGGACAATGATTCTTATAGTGACCATACTTTCGACAGTTGAAGCACTGTATTTTTGACATATCTTTCTCTTGATTTGGCTTCTTCCTTGAACCAAACTTCCTTTTGTTCCTGAAATTCTTGAATCTTGCTGTGAAGGCTTGATCATCATATTTCTTTTGAGGTTTCTCTTTTGCACTAATCCTTGATTCTTCTTGTGCACAAGAAGTCCAAAGTTCTTCGAATGTAGGATACTCCTTCCTTGTGTTCATACTTGCGGAAAATGCATCCCATGTCTTGAGAAGACCGTTGAGTACTATATTTACCAGTTCCTTATTTGAGATGATCTCTTCAATATATTGTATTCGATATCTTAATTGATATATCCTCACAAAGTATGATGTTATGTTGTCATCATCATTCATCTTCATGCCACGAAGCTCATTCTTCAGACTCATTACTTGTCCAATGTTTATGACTGAGAAGAGGTTTGTTAGGGAATCATACATCTTCTTAGATCAGTCAAGATGGGAGATGTAGGGTATCAAGTGGTATTTTATAGATTCCACTATGATACTCATGGCATTGATGTCATTTTCTTTGAACTTCTCCATAACTGCAACGTTTTGTGGTTCCTTCTCTTTTCCTTCTTCAAACTCTAGTTCCACGATGTTTCCTTTCACGATATCCAACACTTTATTCTTGGCGAGGATGAGGTCAATCCTTGTCTTCCACGCTCTAAAGTTAGAATCCCTGTCTAACTTTTTTTTCTGAATTCATAGAGTAAGTCATGGTTTCTTTGACTTGGTCAACCCTAGATTTGACCAAAAAACCCAAACTTGACATCTTATCTTGTTGAGAGTACCAAGAGATGAGTTAGGCTAGGACACACTAATATATCCAAAATTTAGGTCAATCCCTTCACTTAAGGTGCCTCAACAAGAAGTTTAGGGTTTCTGCAACTACACCTTCTAGTAACCCTAGCGACAGTGCTTTCGTAACTTCTCCTACTAGAAACCCTAGCGATAGTTATTCAAAAAGCTTAGTATCCTTATGGTTATAATCCCTTCCAGTGGTTAGACTGAATGAAGGAGGTGTGGGCCCATAACCTATTAGAATCTAATGGAAGTTCTCGTTTAACCATAGACAATATCACTATTGTCACCCAATAATAGGCCGAAGCTACCCCCAAGCACCTTAACCTTAACAAAGAATCATTCTGGAAGCAAACCCTACGCTAGATAGACAAACAAAGCGTGGTGCACCTTTCTCCAAGGATAGCGCACCAAGAAAGAGTTGATCAGAGAGTCTAAACCATAACCAAGAGATAGTCCAAGCCAAAACCGAAATATGCTAGATGCATCAGCTGCAACGACAAATCTCCTCCGAACTTGCACACAAACTAGCCAACTGTAGTGCGCACAAGTGTTGCTTCTATAGTTTTGAGAATGCCTGCCAGAATGAAGACTGGCCTCTTGTATTTATACTAAATATGGAAAACTGCGTGGGCCGACTTCTCATTCTAGGTGGTTATTTACTTAGTATATAACATTTCCTTTAGTTGCCTTCTTCTCTTGGAGGCTAATAACCTAATACAAGTTATCCTCTTGAGCTGACTTGTCTTCTAGGGTTATTAGACAACTAATTAGGGTTTCTTCTTGCTTCCCAAAATATTTTATTCTCATCAGTTTTACACGTGGAGGTAAATACCTCCCGCAACTACCATAATATCAACAGAAAATATCCCTCCTAAGAAGATTATTCCTCCCCCTGCTACCCCAAAACAAAATGATCCAACTTAGGGAAAAAAATAATGACAAATCAGGCAAAGTTGTCCTAGCCAACACAGACAAACTGAGTACATATAACTCAATTAGGAACAACATCAAACTCAGCGCAGCAATAAAAAACAATAAAACATGTGAGCCTAAGTCAAGTCAAACAGTGAGCAACCCAACCACACATGCCCTAAACTATAATGAAATAGAAAACATGAAGAATATGAAAACCAATATTTATGTTGGTTGTGGAGCTTGATTATATTCTTGATTCAGTGGTTTGTTTCATCCCTGCTTGGACCCCATTATCTAATGGGGGTGTGGGGGGGCTTCCCCCCCCCACAATTGTTTCCAGGGGGGTCCAGGGGTGGGAGGCGCCCCCGAAGTGAAATTTTGGGAAAAGTTTCCTTGTAAAATATTGTAATTTCGTAGTCAATCTAGACCGTTCATTATAGGGTCACAGATTTGATGGTAGAAGTTATTTTAGGGTTTTTTTCCCTAGAAGGCAACCCTCTTTTATGAGGGAATTGTATTTTGGATTTGTATGTATATGATTATTGTATTGTGAGAGAGGAGACAGTGAGAAGAAGAATAGGAAGTTACAATGGTTGATTTGTACTTTGTATCCCTTCATTTTGTTGGATAACAAAAGGGAAGGACTTGGAAATTTCTCTGGTGGACGTAGCCCACACTGGGTGAACCAAATATATATGTGTATTTATTGTATTGTGTATCTTGTTTGTTTTATTTACACATTTGTTTTATTTTATTTCTTCGCGATCCTACTTTTCTAACAACTGGTATCAGAGCGAAAGGTAACTCACAGGAAAAGAGGGTTCCTGGTTCAAGTAGGAGAAATGGCGGAAGATGGAAAGTTTAGGGTCGAGAAATTTAATGTCCAAAACTACCAGTTATGGAAGATGAATATGGAAGATTATTTATATAAGAAGGATCTATTCCTACTATTGGGTGGAATAGCAAAGAAGTCGATGTCCATGAAGGAAGAAGAATGGGAGGTCCTTGACAGAAAGGCACTAGGAATGATGCGACTCGTCCTGGCAGCGTCGGTGGCTTTCAATATTTCAAAAGAAAAGAAAACGAAGGAGATAATGGACGCATTGGATAAACTGTATGAAAACCCTCAACATCCAATAAGGTATTTCTAATGAAGATATTATTTAATATGCATATCTCAGAAGATGGGTCTATTTCATATCATTTTAATGAAATTAATACAGTTACTAATCAGCTAAGTTTTGTAAAAGTGGACTTTGATTATGAGTTTAGTGATTTTATATTCCTATGCTCATTGCCAGAAATATGGAATGGATTGGTTATGGTTGTAAGTAACTTTGTCTCTGGTTCAAACACTCTAAAATTTGATGATGTTGTTGGTGTTATACTTAGTGAGGAAATGTGATGGAAAAGCACAGTGAGACATCAGGTAATGTGTTAAACATGGAGAACAGGGGAAGACAAAAGGATAGAGGAAAGGGCTCAAGGAACCATGGGAATTATACGAATGGAAGATCCAAATCCATACAAGGAAATATATAGTGATGGAATTGTGGGAAGAAAGGACATATGAAGAAAAACTATAGAGCTCCAAAGAAACAAAGAGATGGACAACAAGAGAAAAATCAAGAAGCAAATGTAACAGGTGATGTGTTACAAGATGATTTGATTCTTTCTGTAGATAATATTTATGAGTCTTGGGTAGTAAATTCAGGGTCTTCATTTCATGCCACACCTCATCAGAAACATTTTCTAGATTATGTTCAAGGTGATTTTGGACAGGTTTCTAGATTATGCAAAATTGTTGGAATGGGTAAGGTACAAATAAGGAAAAAGAATGAAAACCAATGGTTATTGAAAGAGGTAATACATGTACCTTATCTAAGAAAAAATCTAATTTCAACAGGGAAGTTGGCAAGTGAAGGTTGTACATCTATATTTATAGATAAGGTGTGGAAGGTCACCAAACGATCATTGATGATAGAAAAAGGAGAGAAGGTATGTAAATTGTATTTATGTAATGGTAATATTGATTCTTATATCTCTTTAGCTTCTACAGGAGTGGATACAACACTGTGGCATCATAGGCTTGGACACATGAGTGAAAAGGGGATGTAGATACTTCACAAAAGAAATTTATTGCTAGATCTTAAACAAATTGATTTGGATTTCTGTGAGCATTGTGTTTATGGAAAATAGAAGAGAGTCAGATTTATCAGAGTCAGAAAAGAGAAGAAAAGTGACAGGTTAGAGATTTTTCATACAAACGTATGGGGACCAACTCAGGTATCATCTCTTGGTGGCTCTCGTTATTATGTTACTTTTATTGATGATGCAACTAGAAAAACTTGGGTTTATTGCATTCGACGAAAATCTGATGTTTTTGATACTTTTAAGAAATGGAAAGCTTTGGTTGAGAATGAGACAAGAAAAAGGTTGAAGTGTCTACGATCAGACAATGAAGGTGAATATTGCAACAAGGAGTTTGATGATTACTTTTCATACCATGGGATTCGTAGAGAGAAGATAGTTCCAGGAACACCACAAGAAAATGGTGTGTTAGAAAGGATGAACAGGACAATCATGGAGCATGAAAGGAGTATGAGATTTCATGTTGGGTTGCACTTAATAAATATATGACCTTCAAGATATTTGGATGGTGGAATTATAGAGGAGGCATGGACAGGTAAAAAGGTAAACTATTATTTTTTGAAGACTTTCGATTGTGAAGCATTTGTCCATATTGATAAAGAAAACATAACAAATATTGAGGAAAAATCCAAGAAGAGTACCTTTATTGGATACAATGTTAATGATTTTGGTTATCACTTATGGGATTATGAAAATCATGAAATAATTGGGAGTAGAGATTTCATATTCAATGAGAAGGTCATGTACAAATTTAATTTGTAGAGAAGGAAACAGGAAGAAGAAAAACCAGAATACACAGTGCTTGACAAGATCACTGAAAAATAAATTCTAAAGGTACCAAAAAATCAAAATGTACAACAACAGGAGCAAAAGGTACCTCAAAGTCCTGCAAGTGTTGTTAGAATATCTACTAGGTTAAGTAGACCCCCTGAACGATACTCTCCTTCATTGTACTATTTATTGTTGACTTATTCTAGTGAACCAGAAAGTTATGAAGAGGCAATCCAGGTAGACACTAAAAGGAAGTGGGAGAAAGGAATGAAAGAGGAAATGGATTCCTTGGTAAATAACCAGAATTCGGACTTGGTTTAGTTTCCTACAAGAAAAAGAGAATTGAAGAATAAATGGGTTTACAAGTTGAAGGAAGAAGATGGAGGGAAAAAATAGTACAAGGATAGACTTGTTGTATATGGGTTTGCACAAAAGAAAGGTATAGATTTTGATGAAATATTTTCTCCTGTTTTTAAAATGACTTCAATTAGGAGTATTTTAAGTATTGTGGCAGTAGAATATTTTCATCTTTAACAGTTAGATGTAAAAACATTTTTTCTCCATGGGGATTTGGAGGAAGATATTTATATGAAGCAACCACATGGGTATGAAGTCAAAGGAAAGGATAATTTGGTATGTAGGTTGAAGAAGAGCTTGTATGTCCTAAATAAATATCCAAGGCAGTGGTATTTGAAGTTTGATAGGTTTATGATAGAACGAGGTTATAGTAGATGTCATTCTGATCATTATGTTTATTTTAAAATGCTAGAAAATGGAATCTATATTATCTTTATATTGTATGTAGATGATATTATTGCTGCAGGGTCTAATATGTAGGATATAAATGTGCTCAAGAAGAAATTAACTAATTCGTTTGCGATGAAGGATTTGTGTGTTGCAAAGAAAATCCTTGGTATGAGAATAACAAGAGACAGGAAAAATCGCAAATTGACATTGTCTCAGAGTGAGTACATAGAGAAGGTGTTAGAGAGGTTTAGAATGAAGAATGAAAAACCATTTAGTACACCTTTGGCAAGCCATTTCAAATTAACCAAGGAAATGTGTCCCAAGACACAAGAAGAGATACACTACATGTCCAGGGTCCCTTACTCATTAACATTTTGCAATTTGATGTATGTGATGGTTTGCACAAGATCAGATATTTCACATGCAGTGGGATTTGTGAGAAGGTATATGAACAATCCAAGTAAATAACATTGGGAGGAAGTAAAGTGGATTCTCGGGTATTTGAGAGGTATTGTTACTAATGGATTATGTCTTGGAGGTTTCGATATTGTTCTACAAGGATATGTTGATTGATATATGGTAGGTGATAAAGATAGTAGGAGGAGCACCACGGGCTATGTTTTTTATTGTAGGTGGAACAAAAGTAAGTTGGATTTCAAAACGTCAAAATGTTGCTGCACTTTCAAAAACAAAAGCAAAGTATGTTGCTTCTACATATGCTAGTAAAGAGATTATTTGGTTATAGAGGTTTATGGAGGAATTGGGAATGAAGCAGGAGAATAGAAGGGTGTATTGTGACAAAGAGAGTTACATTCATATTGAAAATAACTCATCCTTCCATTCAAATAATAAGAATATCCAACTTAGGTACCATTTCATACGATTCGTCTTAGAAGATGGAAATTTGAAGTTGAAAAAAATACATACTAGCCAGAATCCTGCAGACATGTTAACAAAGGGAGTAACTAGGGACAAAATGAGTTCCTGCTCAGTTTCAGTTGGTCTTCAAGCATGAAGGTGAAGATGAGAAATTTTTTAGGTCCAAGGTGGAGTATAGTCTAGTAGGTACAACAACAATGGAGTTGTTGTGATCATTCTCCAAGTGGGAGATTGTTGGTTGTGGAGATTTATTATATTCCCGATTCAAAGGTTTGTTTTAGCCCTAGTTGGACCCCATTCCATAACGGGGGGTGTGGGGGGTATTTCCCCCCATAAATGTCGCCAAGGGGGTCCAGGTGGGGGCGATGCCCCCGACGTGAAATCTTGGGAAAAAATTCCTTGTAAAATATTATAAGTTCGTAGTCAATATGGACCGTTCATTATAAGGTCGCATAATTGACGGTAGAAGTTATTTTATGGTTTTTTCCGCTAGAAGGAAACCCTCTTTTATGAATGAATTATATTTTCGTTGTGTATGTGTTTGATTATTGCATACTAAGAGAGGAGATTGTGAGAGGAAGAAGAGGAAGTTAGAACGGTTGAGCTACAGTTTGTATCCTTTCATTTTGTTGGATAGTAAAAGGAAAGGATGTGGAAATTTCTCTGCTGGACGTAGCCCACATTGGGTGAACCACGTATATATGTGTCTCTATTGTATTGTGTATCTTCTTGGTTTTATTTCCGCATTGTTTTATTTTATTTTTCCACAATCCTATTTTTCTAACAATTTCCATATTTGATATCTTCTCATTACCACAACAACGTGAACTCCTACATGATTCCTTCAACCTCGATGATTCTAAGAAAAATTTCGTTGCTACTACTAACAATATTCTTCTATATGATGAGTTACAAGAAGTACACAAAATATAAATTGTGGCAGTTGTAAATGCAACAAGCATAGTTGCATCCTTGAAGTCACAGGTCCCACCTTTTCTGCTCACCTATGAAATTTTCAATTTCAATGTGCATAATTTTCTGGCAGATCCAGATGCGTCTCTAAACCTTTCCCACTCTGGTGCCATTTTGGAGTCTCTTCACCGTGTTGATGACCAGGGTGGAGTCACCTTCCATGATAGTGTTGGTCATCCTTTCTCGTCTTAGAATTTCGAGACCGAGCTCCAAGGATCCAAATTATGCTGCATTGTTGGTTGAGTTTCCCATACTCCCAGCGTACAGTCAGATTATGTTACCACCACTATCTTTGATCACCCCTCCCATCCTTGTCATTCCTGAGTTTCCTTTTTCCGCAATGTCAAAATTTAACTTGAGAAACCCTGTCAGAGGTGGTGTCCAATTGTGCTCTCCTAATTGGAGTTGTGGTGGCCTCCATACTTGTGTGTTGTTGTGCCCGTCATTTAGGTGAAAAGATTCTAGGATTCAGGAGTCTTGGCCTGTGAGTTTCACTTTTCCATTATGGCAGTTGCGGATCTATACGTTTCTTGTATTTGTGAGATTATTGTTTCCTTGAGTTTCCCTTCCAAAAGGATTTCATTCCTGAAGATGTGCCAGTTCCTTTCTTTCCATATTTCCCATATGATCATCCCTGGCATGATATTCCAACAAAGTTTCACCATTTTATTTTCATTGTAACTCTCATTCCAGTTATTGATGGTTGTGCTAATGTTACCTCATGTCCTATTGGACTGGCGAAAGATGTATGCCACCCAATCCCAAATCTTTTTTGGGTAATTACATTCATCGAGGAGGTGATCCATTGTTTCTTCCTTAGACTGATAGAGGTGGCATCGTGATGGGCCTATGAAACCCCTTTTCCTTAGGTTTTCCCAGGTTAGAATTTGGTTGTGAAGTACTAGCCATTTGAACATTTGATTTTTGGCCACTAGGGGCTACCCCAAATCTTTCCCCACTATTGCGCTGGATCTTCCTAGTCCTATTCCACGATGTTATTCCGAGCTTCTTTTAAGTTGAATTCCCCACCATTTTTCTTGCCCCATGTTAGTTGATCCTCTTCTTCTGAGACTACAATTTTCCTTTTCCCCAATTCCTCCTCCACCTCTTTCGTTATTGTTGTGTTCTGATCTCTGTTTTATGGATTGAGTTTGTCACAGATCCTCCATCTGTCGCGGTCATTTTCTTCTTTCCAGTAGTGATGGATTTTGAATTTTCCTTGCACGGTCATCTCCTGTTGGAGTTCCTCCTTATCCAAATTTTCCATTATGGGTTCTTGTTGCCATGTGTCCTGCCAAAATCTGGTTGTTTTACCATTCCTCACTTCCCAGAAATTGTGTTTCTGGATCCGGGTTTTGTTGTACAAGGCTAAATTCCAGATGGTTGATCCCTCCCTTGTGCCCATAAAATGAATTTGATCCTGGTCGTTTATGTCAAGGGAATACTTGGCCATCCAGAACTCTTCCCCACCTTAAAACGACCATTAAAAATAAAAAAAATTATCCCTGCTAGGTTGAATTCGACTCTACAACTCTGCAGAGCGAATCCATAAACTTATTAGACAATTATGAATTATTTTAAACTCAAATTTTCCCACGAATTCGAGGAATTTTCTCTCCAATTTTCCAACTTTTCGACAAATTCTCAAAGATTGAAATCTGTGATAGAGAATCTACCTGATTCACACTTGTTTCGGCCCATACCATTCCATTGTTTCAACCAGAAGCTTTGATACCAATTTGTAACCTACCCATCCACCCACAGGCTAGCCATGCTACTTCAAAAATGCACTTCAAAACTGCTTTTGAATTATGATAACATTTAATTAATAAAGAAGCATGAAAGAACACCATAACAACACATGCAATAATCAAGATCCATGCTACAACATAAAATAATGTTTAAACATGCCATGAACAACAATATCCAGAAAGAATGCACATTAAAGATACACATCTCATAGATATTAATTAATACAAAGTGGAAATAAATATACAAGCATAGAAACACATGAAAGAGAGCACTTATCTTTAACAAAATGAATCACCCACTGGCTATAGACCAAGGACATTCCACCCAACCATAGACACTTCTATTCCAATTCTCAACAATAGGTCACTCCCGAGCTAGGTCTATGAATCCACAAGGACAGTTCCAGGGTGTCACACAACTTCCCAAACCAGTCAACACTCAAGCTCTCACAAGTTTCTCAACACACAACAATCCAAAGTACACCATATCTCTTCTCTCCAGCCTACACAACCAAAGAGAATGGAATCCATTCTCTGCCACATAGTCCCTCTGACTTTCCACGTCCTTCCAGGGCTCTAGTGCATCTGATTAAGAATATCCATGCTGGGACTCTCAGGATTCACAACTATGAAAAAAACTTAACACATGCCTATGCATATCAAACATGCAGGCATTAATTCATGGCTATATTACACCAAAACATACTACAACCAACAAACATTGGCTTCCTTCCTCAACAATTTGCACCCATGTCCCAACCAAGAACACAAATGAATGAGGAATAATGAATGAGTGAAAGAGTGAGGGGGGAGTGAGAAGAATGAAGAGTGTGAATATTGAACAATGAGTGAACCCCCAAACAACCCAAAGATGGGTTTATATACTTACTTGGGAATCAAGAACCACATGGCCTTCCCAAGAAGCTCATGTAAAAAATTATATGAATTAAAACAATTATGGGTATTTCTGTTCTAAGAATTTTGCAACCATTGTTTTGATCAGAGAGTTCTTTCGGATTCATCGCATAGGTTTTTTTTTTATTTTCGACGTTTCGAACCAAACTAGTGTGGTCCATCATCAAGAAAGCGTTTGTGAAAAATGAAGGAAAAAAGGATATAACAGGTATATAAATACTTGAAAAGTTTTTGTAAGGAGCCGACTTAAAGAAATCAAGAATTATAAATTTTTAGAAATTATAATTATTTTTTTAATTAATTAATTATTTGTTTGATAATTAATTATTTGTTTGTTTATTAATTTTTTATTTAAAAAGAGCTGACTGGACAATGTTTATAGATTAATATTTAGAATTATTCATATTGGCTAGGGTAGGGATCCAATTTTGACTAATTTTCCATCCATCATCTCTGTTTAGATTATTAGGTTGTTTTTCAATTTCGATTGCTTCCCTGAATTTCCTATTGTGATAGTGATCTATCCCGGCAAGGATTTTGGTTTCTTCAATACAAATGTGATGTTTAGTTTTATCTGAGTGTTCTGCGAGAGCTGAGGGACGAGTGTGATTGTGTTTGATGTCAGCGGCATGTTCTTGAATCCTAATTCTAAAGGAATGACCTGTTTCTCCTATGTATTGTTTACCACATGAACACGGGATCATATAGACACCTTTATGTTCGATGTGATCAATAAAGTCTTTGACTGACCTAAGGGAATTCCTAATAGTGTTTAGGGGTTTGAAAGTTGCCCCAATGTTTTTCTTCTTTAAAATCCTAGCAAGTTTGTCTGTAGTTCCTTGTATGTAGGCTAAGTAAACCTTAGACACATCATTATTTGTTTGTTCTTTATTCCTAGGTGTTTTGGTGGCATTTTGAAAAGCTTTCATTACCTGATGTTTTTTATAGCCATTATTTTTAAAAACATTAAGGAGGTGATTTTTGTCTTCCTCTAGGTGTTCATCATCAAAAATTCAGAAGGCTCTAGTGGCCAAGGTGTTTAGAACACCTAGTTTTTGGGAGGGGTGATGATGGGAATTGACATGAAGGTATTGTTCAGTGTGGGTTTTCTTCCTATAAACTTGATGGGATAAGGATCCATCAGGTCTTTTTGTGACTCTGACATCTAGAAAAGGAAGACTATCATTATTTTCA
>JZKD02S0788692.1:105033-124462 GCA_000966675.3 Picea glauca | reverse complement strand
CTCATACCCTCGACTCCTATTTATACTAAAAAGAAGCATCTAGAGGAAGATCCTTCTAGAAGCGAAAGCTTCTATTAGGTCTTCTTACATCTGTCTTATTCTATTTTATTGAAAGACCTTATTAATATTGACCTTTATTACATCCGAATATATTGTTCTACCTATGTGCGGGTTAGGACCCTAACAGTCTCCTAAACTAAATGGTGCATAGTCTAGTTGGGACTGTGTGTTGGACATTACCCATTACTATTGTCAGGAAAATTATGACCTATCTACATAACTGGCAGTAGAAGGACGTAAATTTTTATGGATTACATAAATGAACTACACAACTAAAATCGATCTTAAGAAAATAAACCCAATCCCACTTTGTTCCCTCACATTGATTATGAATAGAAAATTACCAACAAAGATTCAAATCCCAATTTCGGAAGTGCCTCGAGTAGTCTTGAAACATATTATAGGAATTGGTACCAAGTACCACAAGACGATTTCTCTGAAAATTGGTGTATGACACGTGCATACACAAAGCTACTTGGTAATTTTCCAACAACCTCTCAACTTCCAAGAAGGAAAGCAACCCATGTGCAAAGACCTAATACACATCCTGATATCTACGTTGACTTCATAGACAAACTTATTGAAACTGCTCTACATGAAGTCTCGGTACCCTTGAGTCGAGTCGCACATACCCTTGTCGAACCTGAGAATAACCTTAAAAGAGAAAAATCGAAAATCAATTTAGATGAGATCATGGTTGAACATAGAGAACAAATAATAGTAATCCCATGATGGATGTCCCTGTTGATGATTACAATTGCATGAGACATTCTCCAGGACATACACTGATTGAGGCGACCTGAGAGAGAGCCCTTGAGATGGGTGTGTGGTTCCTATCTGAGATAGAACTGGAACGTAGTGATGACCTCCTCCTTATAGAGAGTTGATAAGAACTCCAGATGATTCTCATGTGTAACGCAGTGGGAAATGAGATTTGTTGAGTTAGACGTGCCTGTGGCTGAGCACAAGGTGAACGTGTGAATTCCCATGAGATGGGTGCATCGTTATGAGAAAGAAATGAAGATGATGTATTAGCCTCCTCTGAGAAGAGAGTTGAGATGATGAAACTCCAGATGATTTTCCTGTGCAACGCAGTGAGAAAGGAGATCTATTGAGTTGGACGTGCATGTGGCTGAGCACAAGGTGAATGTGTGAATTCCCATGAGTTGGGTGAATTGTTATGAGACAGAGATGAAGACGATGTATTAGCCTCCTATGAGTAGAGAGTTGATATGATGAACTGCATATGACTCTCATGTGTAATGCAGTGGGAAAGAATATATGTTGAGTGGACGTGCCTGTGGATGAGCACAGGTGAACGTGATCCTAGTGGTTGAGCACTAGTGAGTGTGGTTCTCATGTGAGATGTAGTGAGGTAGAGATATGGACATCCATGTGGATTTTCCCCTAGTGGTTGAGCACTACTAGGTGTATGATATCCCTTGTTGTATTGTTTAAGAGTCAGACCTTCCTATAACCCTAATTGTAATGTAAAGGGTACAGGTCAACCCCACCTTAAAGTAATTGATGACTAATGTAAAAGATAATTAATCTGGTCATTATTAATTATATTTTTATTTAGAGAGGTCGACCCTGTTGTGCCAATAGACACTTATGTTGATGAGTCAAGTCTAATATAAGAAAAGGTAAATTCCCCATTGATGAATCATATCTATTGTGTGAGTTTGGAAATTTTAGCAAGTACATCTTCTTGGGAAAAGTGCACACCTCTCTTGGGTGCTAGTCTTCTAGGGTTTGCAAGCACCCTTTTGTGTGCTAGGTTTTTTTTGTGGTGAAGGTCTTTCTCTTGAATAATATAGCAAAGGATTGGTTGGGTTTTATTCCCTTGTTGAGAAGGGTTTCCCAGGATACTTCTTATGTACTTGTGCATGGTGTTTCTTCTTGTGATTTTGGTTGCTACAACATAATTGTTTATGGTTTAAACTAAATGCTAAAATGGAATGAACTTCTTTCTTAAACCTTGCATATTGAAAAATCAACATGGTTTCATAGCATAGGTCTTGAAGAACCCATTTCACAAGCATCTACCAATCTCCTCTCTTTTCTATGGAATCGTACGACCCTCCTAGGGTTTCCAGAAAATTCATACGACCCTCCTTTCTAAGGTGTTTCATCCCATAATACTTGAACGTTGGGGATAATTTTGGCATAGGAGAGTACAACCTCTTCCAGCGCACCTCCAAAGACTCTCAGAATTCATGGATCAGGAGGAAGGAACCTTTTTCTGAATTCATGGATTTAGAAGGATCTCAGTGAATTCAGAGGAACAACACACTGGAATTGAAGACTCCAGGTTTGATTGTTGTAATTTCCATTCCTATGACCTATATTTATAAAGTTTTCTACATTACAAGTAGGTGTTGTAGTTGTGACAATAATCCTTAAAAAAAAATTATTCTAGAGATGTACTCATTATTCTCCTTTAGGAGATATTCTTGTTTTGGTTCCTCTTGTTTTCTTGTTCCAGGCAGGTTAAAAAAAATTTAAGATGTTTATCGTTCAGAGGGAGTCAAAAATATTTGAGAAAGAGAAAGAATAGAACCATAATTTAGGAAACCAATGCAATAATGCATGATCAAAAATATTTTTATGATTCTATGGGTAGAAGCATGCATGACACAGTATATGTTCAGAACAAGATTCTTCACCAGAATTTGAAAAACATAACTCCCGAAGAAGCCTTCACCAGAGTGAAGCCTGAGAATGAACACTTTAGGATATTTGGGTGCACAATGTATTTTCATGTACCCAAAGAGAATAAATCCAAGCTAGATCCTTCAGGGAGAAATGATACATTTATGGGATAACAATGAATCTTCGAAGACATTCCAAATCGACATCCCTGGTTAGAGACAGATTCAAACAAGCAGAGATGTTTCCCTTGAAGAAGAAATAGCCTTTCAAAGATCCAAATAATCTCATATGGATATTGATAGTGAGACATTACCTTATCCCCCTTCAGTAGTTCAGAGGGAGACAAACATTATTCCATCTGATCCAGTTGCTCCAGTTGATATGTTCAGAGATATTGTAGTAGGGCATAAAATTCTTGCCTAGGCTCACTCTGCAGGAGGCAGAGAAGCATACAAGCCTCTCAAGGCACATCCTGAGAGAACAAAGATATTTTCTGAGCTAATCTTCATCCATGAGCCACATCATTGATTCTGAGCCTTCTTGACATAGAGAATCAACATGAGAACATGTATGGAAATATGCCATAACAAAAGAATACTAGTATATATTAAAAGAATGATGTATAAGATATTGTTCAGAGACAAAAAGGCAAGTCTATTATGAATTCCAAGTGGATCTATAATATCAAGCATGCATTTGATGGAAGTGTCGATAAATACAAAGTGAGATCTATAGCCAGAGGTTTCTCACAACCAGAGGGATTTTTCTATGATGAGACACTTGATCCAGTAAGCCCGATACACTTGCATCCATGAGTTGGAAACTATATCATATGGATGGATTCTTGATGAGTTTGGGTTTCAACAAGAGTGTTGATGATCCAAACCTATATTATTACAGTGTTGGTGATGAGAGCTTGATTTTGATGACTTATTCAGAAAGCCTTGTTGTTGGATACAAGTAAGCTTTGACTTCTGATTTCGAGATGAAGGATCTGAGTATGATGCACTAATTCTTGGGACAAGAAGTATGAAACAGGACCGATGAGATTTTTTTGAGTCAAGGAAAACATACATTGGGAATATTAAAGAAGTTCATTATGACAAAATGAAAAACCATCGTGATGGATTTGAAGAAAATGAATGATGATGATTCAGACGAGATTGATCCACAACTGATTGGATCATTGATGTAACTGGTTAACACCGGACCTGGTTTATGCTATGCATTGAATGTGCTTAGTTAATCCATGATTCAGTCGAGATAGACAAACTGGATAGCAGTAAAGAATGTATTGAGATATATACGAGGCACAGTTGGATATGGCCTAAGATATGCCTACAGTGTGAACTTGAGTTTGCAGGATATGTCGATACAGATTAAGTAGAGAGTACAGTGGACCGAAAGAGAAAATATGATTGGCGTTTTACCATGAAGGTTGTGATGGTTTCCTGGTGCAACAAGAAACAAATCTATGTGGCCTTGAATACCATAGAAGCAAAGTATATAGCATTGAGTGTGCAAAGTCATGTGGCTTCAAAAGCTTCTGATAGATTTACTAGATCATGAGATAGATTCTATGATCATAACGAAAGATGTGTGTAAATCTCTTTGAGAACTCGTTGTTTCATGATAGATCAAAACACTTTGAGAGAAAATATCACTATATCAGAGACATGATGCAGAGGAAAACAACACACGTTCTATACCTTCCTACACATGAGCAGATTGCAGACATCTTCACCAAATTGTCTTGGTGAAGAATACCTCCCTAGTTGAGAGGGAGTCTTGATGACTACAACCATGACAAATTTTGAAGTACTTTCATCTGAGACTTGGCATGATGAAGAATTCATCCCTAGCTGAGAGGGAGCATTGATGATTATAGCTGCGTGAGACATTCTCCAGGACACATATTGATTGAGTCGACCCGAGAGAGAGCCCCTGATATGGGTGTGTGGTTCCTATCTGAGACAAAACTGGAATGTAGTGATGACCTCCTCCTTATAGAGAGTTGAGAAGAACTCTCGATGATTCTCCTGTGTAACACAGTGAGAAAGGAGATCTGTTGAGTTGGGCGTGCATGTGGCTGAGCACAAGGTGAACGTGTGAATTCCCATGATTCGGGTGCATCGTTATGAGATAGAAATGAAGACAATGTATTATCCTCCTTTGCGCAGAGAGTTCAGATGATGAAACTCCAGATGTTTCTCCTGTGTAACGCAGTGAGAAAGGAGATCTCCTGAGTTGGATGTGCATGTGGCTGAGCACAAGGTGAACGTGTGAATTCCCATGAGCTGGATGCATCATTATGAGACAAAGATGATGACGATGTATTAGCCTCCTCTGAGTAGAGAGTTGAGATGATGAACTCCAGTTGACTCTCTTGTGTAATGTAGTGGGAAAGAATATTTGTTGAGTGGGCATTCCTGTGGATGAGCACAGGTGATCGTGATCCTAGTGGTTGAGCACTAGTGAGTGTGGTTCTCCTGTGAGACACAGTGAGATAGAGATATGTACATCCCTATGGATGTGCTCCTAGTTGCTAAGCACTAGTGGGTGTATGATATCCCTTGATATATTGTTCAAGAGTCAGACCTACATGTAACCCTAATTGTAATGTAAAGGGTATAGGTCGACCACACCTTAAAGTAATTGATAATTAATGTAAAAGATAATTAATCTAGTTATTATTAATAATATTGTGAATTAGAGAGGTCGACCTCGTTGTGCCAATAGACACTTTTTTTGACAGGTCAAGTCTAATATAAGTAAAGGTAAATTCCCCATTGAGGAATCATATCTTTTGTGTGAGTTTGGAAATTTCAACAAGTACATATTCTTGGGAAAAGTGCACACCTCTCTTGGGCAATAGTATTCTAGGGTTTGCAAGCACCCTTTTTTGTGCTAGGTTTTCTTAGTGGTGAAGGTATTTCTCTTGAAGAATATAGCAAAGGATTGGTTGGGTTTTCTTCCCTTGTTGAGAAGGGTTTCCTAGGATACTTCTTGTGTACTTGTGCATGGTGTTTCTTCTTGTGATCTTGGTTATTGCAACATAATTTTTTATGGTTTAAGTTAAATGATAAAATGGAATGAACTTCATGTGTAAACCTTGCATATTGAAAAATCCCAAGGTGCCTTAAATTTATCTGAACCATTACATGAAGTTCTCAGGACATCAGACAATATCCTTCCCAAATTTGATCCAAACAAATCCAGGATTCCAGAAGACCACTTAAACAATTTCTTCCTAGCTACTCACCTACTGAATTCCCAACATCTACATGGTTTGCATATTATTTCCTTACACCTTCTTGAGTATAGAATCTACATGGTATTTAAATTTTCCACCTAGTTATATAACCAGTTGGGATGAATTTGAAAGGGTTTTTATCAGAAAATTCGGGGAAAGGAAAACAACTGCATATTTATACAAGGAATTAGGATCCATTAAGATGGACAAATGAGAAAAGATAAAATACTTCAACCACAAAATTTTCAATCTCTCGACTAAGTTCACTAATGATACAACTCTTGCTCAGTCCTTATCCATTGAATATTATATGGAATCCTTGATCCCTTCCATAGGAATGTTTGTCAAGAGGGATAATATGAATACCTTGGCCATTAATTTCGATGAATATGAAACTGTGGAAAGAGAATTATCCTCTTATGATCATCACTCACATCCTGAGGAAATCAAATCAGCTGGAAAGAAACCTTTTTTGTTATCAAAACCACCCGAAAACAAGGCAAAATACATTGAGAATGTGGTGAAAGTAGTCAAAATGATATCAAACAAATTCATAGATCTCAAGAAGAATGTAGGTGAAGGATCATAAAACCTCAAACCTTTCATATGTTCTTTAATAGATAAGACAATCCACCAAGACCACTCAAACTCTCTCAGATGGACTTAAATTTAGACAGCTTAAAAAATGATAATTTCTTCTCTTACCACCAACAAAATCACCTAGAACGAGATTTCCCATAATGGGTCAACTCCATGACCCTAGTGATCAACCAACTATTAGATAAAAAAAGTTTAAATGATGAACACCATGTAGAATCTCAAATTGATACTACTAAAGAGGTTCCCCCAGAGTTCACTATGTCATTTTGGGGTTCGTATCCAAACTCAGATGATGAGAAGATAGAAGATATATTTTTGGAATTTACATCAGTAAACAAAGTTGCTTCACACGGGAATTACATTCACACAAAAAAGGTCAAGCTCATGACATCCCTTCTTCCAAATATGAAAATGTTAGAATCTACTAGATGTGATCGTTTAACCATAGACAATATCACTATTGTCACCCAACCATAGGTCGAAGCCACCCTCGAGCACCTTAACCTTGACAGAGAATCATTCCAGAAGAAAACCCTAGGCTAGATTTCCAAACAAAGGGTGGCACACCTTTCTCCAAGGATAACGCACCAAGCAAGAGCTGATCAGAGAGTCCAAACCATAACCAAGAGATAGTCCAAGCCAAAACCAAAATTGTCTAGCTCCTTCATCTACAACGACAACTCTCCTCCAAACTTGCGCACAAATTGGCCAACTGCAGTGCGCACAAGTGTTGCTTTTGTAGTTCTGAGAAGGCCTGCCAGAATGAACACTGACCTCCTATATTTATACTAAATTTGGCAAACTGCCTGGGCCGACTTCTCATTCTGGGTGCCTATTTACTTAGTATATAATATTTCCTTTAGCCAACTTCTTCTCTTGGAGGCTAATAACCTAATACAAGTTATCCTCTTGAGCCGACTTATTATCTAGGGTTATTAGCCAACTAATTATGGTTTCTTCTTGCTTCCCGAAATATTCTATTCTCATTAGGTTTACATGTGGAGATAAATACCTTTCGCAACTACCATAATATCAACACTCCACCATAATATCAACACTCCCTCATAGATAGGGAGGTATTGAAGGTAATGGTCTTGAGAAAAAACATACCATTCACCTGGTAGCATCAACATAGTCGTATAGACTATATCATGACTAGATCATGAGCACCATCATCACTATCAACTACATCATCTCTTGAAACCATAATCCATCTGAGTAATCAGACATGATGTTGGATAAGTCACTCACTCCACAGAGTGACACAAGAACCATTCTTCTAATCTGGACATATGTCCTGGAAGAATAAATGTCCTAGACCATTTTTCATCTAGGAAATCTCTGTCCATTGATCATCCATCTAGTTGATTAAACATTTTCCAACACTATTGATAGTCTTCAAGGCAATCAAAACAATTTCATTCAATAGAACACAATTGTTTCTATCCATAGTAGTACACAACTACTATCCAGTGGTACACAACCACACCAAGTAGCACACAGTTACTTGATTAGTTACATATAGTCACAATTAGTGGAACACATCCACCACAATAGTATGCATCTACTGTCCGGAGACATACAATCTCCATAACAATCATATCATCTGATATCAACCTGAACGAAAAACATTGTTATGATATAAACTAATTCATTTGGGCCATTCTTCCACTTACATCTGTGAGATATGGAAGAGAATCTACCCTCAGAAGGTAAAAAATCAATGATGAGCTATCTGGACTATTCTTCTCAAGCAAGGAAGAATAGTTGTCCCAATTTCTGAGCCTAGACCATTCCCTATCTGGGCCATTCCTCTGACACTAAACAAAGTGCAACCTAGAGAGAATGAACCTTCCCTAGGGAATGCATGTACCTGATTGTTGAACCTGGACCATTCACCTATCTAGGCCATTCCTCCGGCACTAAACAAAGTGAAACCTGGAGAGAATGAATCTGCCCTAAGGAATGACTATCCGGACCATTTCCAAAGGAAATGACTTTTCTGCACCAACCTCCAAAAGAGACCATTCTTAAAAACTGCTCACAACTGTGAGCTTTGAAAGAATGACTTTCCAGCGAGGCAGACCAGTCTTATTGACCACTACTAAGAGTGGTCATCAAGAAGAGAGACTTTCCTATACCATTCCCTATGTTAACCACAAAGGGAATCACTGTCTATGGTACATCATCAATCCATCGAACCATTTTCATTAAGAAAATGATTGTTCGATCTAGACCATTTTTAGAACTGGAAAATGCCTGTCCGTCAGAAATCTCAAACCACTTTTTGAATTGGAAAGGAATTGCTCATCCTGGACCATTTTTCAAACTTGAAAAATGACTTTCCATAAATCAATAACACATCAGTGCTTCCTCCCAACCTGGGATTCATCTCTTCCTTTTTCAATAAGGAAGTCGTCGCCACGAGCTCCAGCTTGAGTACACAAAATTTTTCATCTTGGACAGAGGCTTCACCAAAATGTTTTCTTATCTTCTCATCTATGGAGATATATATTGGAGAACCACTTTCTCTTTTCTGGAGAGTGTAATTCTTGATCTCAATGTACTTCGGTCTTTCTGGAACACTGTTTTTCTCTGAAGGCTTCATATAGCTCTTATCAATGTAGTATATCATTGTTGGATTCATCTTTTGTTCCTTGTTGTCTCATAACATCGTGGCAGGGCTCAAACTGGAACATATCTATGAGAGTTTTTCATGGATTAGCAATCCATCATCCTGGATTTCTGAGTAACCATTCTGATAAAATATCTTTGTTATAGAAATATTTTCACCATGCTTCTGATGTGTATTGAAGGCTTTGCACCAAGTTGTTTGAATCCATACAAGATCTTCTTCCATCTGCATACAAGGGAATCTTTCTGGTATACCTCAAAGCTTTTGAGGTTTCTCTACATGTAAACTCCAACCTATGGATATTTTGGACGATATACTGGCTCATGTAGAGGTATGTCTGGTTTACAAGCAATCATCATAGTCTTCTCCCTCTATATAGGAGAACCTCTAGTTCTGTATCTTGCAATGATTTCATTCATAAGTCTTCCATACAATGTTCTTCATCAAAACTTTTAGTTCGTCTGCTTGATTTCTTTTAGCGATTTCATATCATGTTGGTAGCCTTGTGATTCTCGATACACTGACTCGTTGTTCTATCTTTTATTTCTCTATTGGAATCTTTATTTTCTTCCTCGTGTTTCTCTTTAGCTCTTGAGTTCATGGAGTTTTCTATAGATTCCATGCTCCAACTTTGTTCTCTCATCATAGGATCATGGATGTGGATGGACAACCAGGGATTACTTTAAGGCTTCTTTTCGAAGAAGAATTATTCTGAAGTCACACTGAACACGTGATGCTTTTCATGCTTGCTACCATGGATAGATACTTCATCATCTTCAATGGATCATATAATTTAGGATTATCTCCCTCCTAATCCTTGCTTCATGCATGAATGCATGTTCTTCTTTTGATAATATAATTGTCTCCCTCCATCTAGGAGAGTCCACACTTTTGTCTGCATCCTTATTGCCTTCTACAAAGTTTCACAAATCCTTTTCCAATATCCTCTTGATTGTTGACTTCTTTCTGTCTTTACTTCTTCTAGTTTTCTTCAAGATTGATTCTGATAATAACTTCCACATGAATTGTTTCCAGGGGTTGTTGATGTACTTCATCCTTTCATGTGTATTATCTGACTTCTAGCAATCCTTATGTTGTTGTTCTTCCATAAGTATAGTTTCTCTTTGAACATATTATCTTCTAAGAAATAGATATGCAAGATATGTACATAACACATGGTATGTACAAGAACTATGAAGAGTGTCGTTTACCTTGTCTTAGAAGAAGAATTTTGTTTCATCCTGCTTAATCTTCTTTGAAGATTCCTTTTCTTCGGCAACTAATGCTTCATGTGTCTCCTTCCTTTTATTAAGCTTGGGACAATGATTCTTGTAGTGACCATACTTTCGACAGTTGAAGCATTGTATTTATGACATATCTTTCTCTTGATTTGGCTTCTTCCTTGAACCAAACTTCCTTTTGTTCCTGATATTCTTGAATCTTGTTGTGAAGGCTTGATCATTGTATTTCTTTTGAGGTTTCTCTTTTTCACTAATCCCTGATTCTTCTTGTGCACAAGTCCAAAGTTCTTCAAATGTAGGATACTCCTTCCTTGTGTTCATACTTGTGGCAAATGCATCCCATGTCTTGGGAAGACTGTTGAGTACTATATTTACCAGTTCCTTCTCTAAGATCATCTCTTCAATAGCTTGTACCTGATATCTTAAATGATATATCCTCACAAAGTATGATGTTATGCTATCATCATCATCCATCTTCATGTCACAGAGCTCATTCTTCAGACTCATTACTTGTCCAATGTTTCTGACTGAGAAGAGGTTTTTTAGGGCATCATACATATTCTTAGATGAGTCAAGATGGGATATGTAGGGTATCAAGTGGTATTTTATAGAGTCCACTATGATACTCATGGCATTGATGTCATTGTCTTTTAACTTCTCCATAACTACAACGTTCTATGGTTCCTTCTCTTTTCCTTCTTCAAACTCTAGTTCCACGATCTTTCCTTTCACGATATCCAACACTTTATTCTTGGCAAGGATGAGTTCAATCCTTGTCTTCCATGCTCTGAAGTTAGAAGCCCCATATAATTTGTTTTCTTACTTCATAGAGTAAGTCATGGTTTCTTTGACTTGGTCAACCCTAGATTTGACCAAAAAACTCAAACTTGACATCTTGGCTTGCCGAGAGTACTAGGAGATGCGCTAGGCTAGGACGCACTAATATATCTGAAAATTAGGTCAATCCTTTCACTCAAGGTGCCTCAATGAGAGGGTTAGGGTTTCTACAACTGCACCTGCTAGTAACCCTAGCGGCAGTGCTTTGGTAAATTCTCCTCCTAGAAACCCTAGCGACAGTTCTTCAATGAGATTAGTATATTTATGGTTATGATCCCTTCCAGTGGTTAGACTGAATGAAGGAGGTGTGGGGCCATAACTTGTTAGAATCTAATGGAAGTGCTTTTTTAACCATAGACAATATCACTATTGTCACCCAACCATATGCCGAAGCCGCCCCCGAGCACCTTAACCTTGACAGAGAATCATTCCGGAAGGAAACCCTAGGCTAGATAGCCAAACAAAGGGTGGTGCACCTTTCTCCAAGGATAGCACAGCAAGCAAGAGTTGATCAGAGACTCCAAACCATAACCAAGAGATAGTCCAAGCCAAAACCGAAATCTGGTAGCTGCATTAGCTGCAATGACAACTCTCCTCCAAACTTACGCACAAACTAGCCAACTGCAGTGTGCACAAGTGTTGCTTATGCAGTTCTCAGGATGTCTGCCAGAATGAAGACTGACCTCCTGTATTTATACTAAATCTGGAAAACCGTGTGGGTCGACTTCTCATTCTGGGTTCCTATTTAGTTAGTATATAATATTTCATTTAGCCGACTTCTTCTCTTGGAAGCTAATAACCTAATACAAGTTATCCTCTTGAGCCGACTTGTCTTCTAAGGTTATTAGCCAACTAATTAGGGTTTCTTCTTGCTTCCCGAAATATTCTATTCTCGTCAGGTTTAAACATGGAGGTAAATACCTCCCGCAGTTACCATAATATCAACAGAAAATATCCCTCCTAGGAAGATTATTCCCCCCTGTGCTACCCAAAAACAAAATGATCCAACTCAGGGAAAAAAACAATGGCAAATCAAGAAAAGTTGTCCCATACAACACAGATAAACCAAGTACATATAACTCAACTAGGAACAACATCAAGCTCAGTGCAGTAGTAAAAAACAATAAAACATGTGAGCCTAAGTCAATTCAAATAGTGAGAAACCCAAAAACACATCCCCTAGACTATAATGAAATAGAAGACATGAAGAAAATGAAAACCAACATTTATGTTGGTTGTGGAGCTTGATTATATTCCTGATTCAGTGGTTTGTTTCATCCCTGCTTGGACCCCATTATCTAATGGGGGGTGTGGGGGGGCTTTCCCCCCCACAACTGTTTCTAGAGGGGTCCAGGGGTGGGAGGCGCCCACGAAGTGAAATTTTGGGAAAATTTTCCTTTTAAAATATTGTAATTTTGTAGTCAATCTAGACCGTTCATTATAAGGAGATTTGATGTTAGAAGTTATTTTAAGGTTTTTTTCCCTAGAAGGCAACCCTCTTTTATGAGGGAATTGTATTTTGGATTTGTATGTGTGCAATTATTGTATTGTGAGAGAGGAGACAGTGAGAAGAAGAATAGAAAGTTACAACGATTGATTTGTACTTTGTATCCCTTCATTTTGTTGGATAATAAAAGGGAAGGACTTGGAAATTTCTCTGGTTGATGTAGCCCAAACTGGGTGAACCAAATATATCTGTGTCCCTATTGTATTGTGTATCTTATTTGTTTTATTTCCACATTTGTTTTATTTTATTGCTTCACGATCCTATTTTTATAATAACTGGTATCAGAGAAAAAGGTAACTCATAGGAAAAGAGGGTTTCGGGTTCAAGTAGGACCAATGGCGGAAGATGGAAAGTTTAGGGTCGAGAAATTTAATGTCCAAAACTACTAGTTATGGAAGATGAATATGGAAGATTATTTATATAAGAAGGATATATTCCTACTATTGGGTGGAATAGCAAAGAAGTCGATGTCCATGAAGGAAGAATAATGGGAGGTTCTTGAAAGAAAGGAACTAGGAATGATACAACTCGGCCTGGCAGCATGCAAGGAGTATGAGATTTCATGTTGGGTTGCACTTAATAAATAGACGACCTTCAAGATATTTGGATGGTGGAATTCTAGAGGAGGCATGGACATGTAAAAAGGTAAACTATTATTTTTTGAAGACTTTCGATTGTGAAGCATTTGTCCATATTGATAAAGAAAACATAACAAATCTTGAGGAAAAATACAAGAAGAGTATCTTTATTGGATATGATTTAATGATTTTGGTTATCGCTTATGGGATTATGAAAATTGCGAAATCATTGGGAGTAGAGATTTCATATTCAATGAAAAGGTCATGTAAAAATATTAGTTGCAGGGAAGGAAATAGGAAGAAGAAAAACCAAAATCATAGTGCTTGACAAGATCACTGAAAAATAAATTCTAAAGGTACCAGAAAATCAAAATGTACAACAACATGAGCAAAAGGTACCTCAAACTCTTGCAAGTGTTGTTAGAATATCTACCAGGTTAAGTAGACCCCCTGAATGATACTCTCCTTCATTGTACTATTTATTGTTGACTTATTCTAGTGAACTAGAAATTTATGAAGAGGCAATCCAAGTAGACACTAAAAGGAAGTGGGAGAAAGGAATGAAAGAGGAAATGGATTCCTTAGTAAATAACCAGAATTGGGAATTGGTTCAATTTCCTAAAAGAAAAAGAGAATTGCAGAATAAATGGGTTTACAGGTTGAAGGAAGAAGATGGAGGGAAAAAATAGTACAAGGATAGACTTGTTGTAAATGGGTTTGCACAAAAGAAAGGTATAGATTTTGATGAAATATTTTCTCTTGTTTTTAAAATGACTTCAATTAGGAGTATTTTAAGTATTGTGGCAGTAGAAGATTTTCATCTTTAACAGTTATATGTAAAAACATTTTTTCTCCATGGGGATTTGGAGGAAGAGATTTATATGAAGCAGCCACATGGGTATGAGGTCAAAGGAAAGGATAATTTGGTATGTAGGTTGAAGAATAGCTTGTATGTCCTAAAGAAATCTCCAAGGCAGTGGTATTTGAAGTTTGACAGGTTTATGATAGAACAAGGTTATAGTAGATGTCATTCTGATCATTGTGTTTATTTTAAAATGCTATAAAATGGAATCTATATTATCTTTCTATTGTATGTAGATGATATTATTGTTGCAAGGTCTAATATGCAGGATATAAATGTGCTCAAGAAGAAATTAGCTAATTCATTTGCGATGAAGGATTTGGGTGCTGCAAAGAAAATCCTTGGTATGAGAATAACAAGAGACGGGAAAAATCACAAATTGACATTGTCTCAAAGTGAGTACATAGAGAAGGTGTTAGAGAGGCTTACAATGAAGAATGAAAAACCATTTAGTACACCTTTGGCAAGCCATTTCAAATTAACCAAGGAAATGTGTCCCAAGACACAAGAAGAGATACACTACATGTCCAGGGTCCCTTACTCATCAATAGTTGGCAATTTGATGTATGTGATGGTTTGCACAAGACCAGATATTGCACATGTAGTGGGAGTTGTGAGAAGGTATATGAACAATCCAAGTCAATAACATTGGGAGGAAGTAAAGTGGATTCTCGTGTATTTGAGAGGTATTGTTACTAATGCATTATGTCTTGGAGGTTTAGACATTGTTCTACAAGGATATGTTGATTCAAATATGGTAGGTGATAAAGATAGCAGGAGGAGCACCACGGGCTATGTTTTTTTACTGTAGGTGGAAAAAAAGTAAGTTGGATTTTGAAACTACAAAATGTTGTTGCACTTTCAAAGACAAAAGCAAAGTATGTTGTTGCTACATATGCTAGTAAAGAGATGATTTGGTTACAGAGGTTTATGGAGGAATTGGGAACGAAGAAGGAGAATAGAAGGGTGTATTGCGACAACGAGAGTTCCATTCATATTGAAAATAACTCATCCTTCTATTCGAATAATAAGCATATCCAACTCAGGTACCATTTCATACGATCCGTATTGGAAGATGGAAATTTGAAGTTGAAAAAAATACATACTAGCCAGAATCATGCAGACATGTTAACAAAGGGAGTAATCAGGGAGAAAATGAGTTATTTCTCAGTTTCAGTTGGTCTTCAAGCATGAAGGTGAAGATGAGAAATTTTCTATGTCCAAGGTGGAGTATAGTCTATTAGGTAAAACAACAATGGAGTTGTTGTGATCAGTCTCCAAGTGGGAGATTGTTGGTTGTGGAGATTGAGTATATTCATGATTCAAAGGTTTGTTTCAGACCTGGTTGGACCCCATTTGATAACGGGGGGTGTGGGGGGCATTCCCCCCCCCCCCCCCCCCACACTGCGCCAAGGGGGTCCAAGTGGGGGCAACGCCCCCGAAGTGAAATTTTGGGAAAATTTTCCTTGTAAAATATTGTAATTTCGTAGTCAATCTGGACCATTCATTATAAGGTCATAGAATTGACGGTAGGAGTTATTTTATGGTTTTTTACCCCAGAAGGAAACCCTCTTTTATGAGGGAATTGTATTTTGGTTGTGTATGTGTTTGATTATTGCATACTCATAGAGGAGATTGTGAGAGGAAGAAGAGGAAGTTACAACGGTTGAGCTGCAGTTTGTATCCCTTCATTTTGTTGGATAGTAAAAGGGAAGGATGTGGCAATTTCTCTGGTGGACATAGCCCACATTGGGTGAACCACGTATATCTGTGTCTCTATTGTATTGTATATCTTCTTTGTTTTATTTTATTTCTCCATGATCCTATTTTTCTAACAATTTCCATATTTGATATCTTCTCATTACCACAACAACGTGAACTCCTACATGATTCCTTCAACCTCGATGATTCTAAGAAAAAGATCATTGCTACTACTAACAATATTCTTCCAGATGATGAGTTACATGAATTACACAAGATATAAATTGTGGCAGTTGTAAATGCAACAAGCACAGTTGCATACTTGAAGTCACAGGTCCCACCTTTTCTGCTCACCTATGAAATTTTCAATTTCAATGTGCATAATTGTCTAGCAGATCCAGGTGCGTCCTCTAACATTATACCCTTTTCAGTATGCCAAAATATAAATGTTGTTTCACAAATGACTAAAACTAGAATCATACATTTGGATAAGAAAGATGTTAAAGTAAATGGAGAACTCAAATAAGTCTTAATTAGGATTTCATTTGATCCTAGAGTGCATCAAAATATAGATATCGTTGTTGTTGGCATACAAGAAAGTTTTGGTTTTCTATTGAGTAGAGATTGGTCCACCAAACTTCAAGGTTACTTTTCCACCCATTGGTCCCAACCGTGGCTTCCGTATAAGGGTAAATCAAACCAAATGTGTGTGAACAGTGAAGCTCACATGAAAAACATGGTAACATAATTGGAAGGTAATAACAAACCTATTATGTTTTCACATTCTGTATTGGACAATTATTTCTTTGAGACTAACCATGGCTGTTATGAAGTGCAAACATCTCAAGTATAACCAAATTTACAATCTAAACTCCTTCCACGAACACATAATGACGCTTGTAACATATCAACTAACTTAGGTTTTAGCTCAACTAACAAAACAAAAATTTCTAACATGTGGTCTATGTTCTTTGATGGCTCTAAGACACAAGAAGGAGATGGAGCAAGGTGTGTGTTAATTTATCCTGAACAATGCAAGACACCTATATCCTACCATTTAAAAATTGAATGCACCAATAACACTATGGAATATGAAGCCTTAGTCCAAGATCTGAAAAATGATATTGATCTTAGGATGAAGTATCTCAAGGTGTTCAGTGACTCGGAAATAATCGTTCAATAGCTGAGAAATACCATCCATTACCTCTCACCACATCTCAAAGAATATAAACAAGAGGTATGGAATCTGTTCTACTCTTTCAACACATTCAATATCACTTCTATACCTCGTAATCAAAATATAGATGCAGATATATTGTCCAATGTGGTATCTAGGTTCATACCTCATGATGATGGTTTTTCAGTTGAAATGATTTTCAGACCCTCAATACCCGAAAACATCACAAACTGACAAATATTCAATAATGATGCTCAAATTATCAGCTTTCTCACTAGTTCAGACACTTTTCAAGATGTAGTGATCGATGATGAAACCCATCAACAAGAAATATAGACTTATCAGGATGAGACATGAAAAGTAAAGGAAAATTATATCCCGAAGAATGTTCTAACTCTAGAGAAACTATTTGATATGCAATCAAAGTTCATAAGGCCCACCAACCTGAAAACAATAAATTCAATGATGATGCACTTTCTGGTTAATCTAGGAACATATTAATATCCCAAGTACATCAATATAGGCACTTGTTGTTCAGAGGTAGAAACACACACATTTATAGAGTTGTTTCAGAGATATTGCGATTTTTTTTCTTGGACTTACGACGATCTGTAAACTTATTATACTCAGATAATACAATATGTGATTCCCATTAAAGAGGGTGTCAATCCATTCCAGCAAAATCTCAGAAATATACATCTGAATCTCAAATTGCTTATCCAAAAGGAATTGAAGAAACTGTTAGATGACCGAATTATTTTTAAAGTTTGACATTCAACTTGGGTTTCTAACATGGTGCATGTTAGGAAGAAGTTGGGAGAAATCATGATATGCATATATTTTTGGAACCTGAATCATGCTTTCGAAAAAAAAGACTATCATCTCCCTTCTATGGAGCATATCTTGCAATTGGTCTCTGGTTCTGAGTTGTTTTCTTTGCTTGATGGGTTTTTAGGATACAACCAAGTTCTCGTAGCAGAACCCAACCGATTAAAAACCACATTCCATACCAAGTGGGGGACGTACACATACAAGAGAATTCCCTTTGGCTTAATGAATGCAGGAGATACTTTTAAAATGGAAATGGATATTTCTTTCAAAGGGTTAATTGGTCAAAGTGTGGTGGTTTATATCAACGTTGTCACTATTTATTCAAAGAATAATGAAGACCACCCCACACATCCAAAACAAATATTTGAACATTGTAGAAAAATGGGATCTCATTGAATCCCAAGAAGACTATTTTATTTTTTTCAAAAGGAATACTATTGGGGCATGTGATTTCCAAAGATGGAATTTCAGTGGATCCAAAAAGGAAAAAATCCATTTTGAAAATCCCTCCACCACATAGTAAGAAATAAATGTAATCCTTTTTTGGAAAAAACAATTCTGTGACGAGATTCATTCCATATTTTGCCAAAAATTCTAAACCACTTCAAAGAATTATAAATAAAGATGTTCATTTTAAATGGACACCAATAGAGAAGGAAGCATTAGAGAATATCAAATCCTCCATAGTTGTTTTCCCATCTCTGCGAAGTCCATATTTCACCAAGGATTTGTTACAATACACATTTGCGTCTGATCATTCCCTTGCAACAATGCTCACATAGAAAGATGAGCAAGGAGACTAATATACATTTGCATTCATGAGCACTAGACTACAAGGTGTTGAGTTGAACTATCCTTCGGTGAATAAGCAAGATTTTTTTGTCCATAAACCTATCAAACAATCCAGTCCTTATATTATGAAGAATCACACAAAATTTAGCATCCCTCACCCAGAGGTCAGATCTCTTTTCATCCAAAGAGATCTGGGAGAGAGACGAGGTAATTAGATGATGAACTTATAAGAATATGACCTAGATTTTAAAACAGCCAACATCGTGAAAGGTCAAGGCCTTTGCAAACTAGTGACACAAGATACTGGTGATGAATATCAAGAAGAGGACAGATGGAAAGAGGAACCAATGATGTATACACAATGGTTTCCTTACATTCCATCTATTGAAGGATCATATTATAATGATCTCAAATATTACGTGAAACATGGAACAACCCTGGATCACCTTAATTCTAAGTAGAAGAGAGCACTCGGATTAAATTCCCTATAATATCAGTTGCTACATGGCATCCTATTTAGAAAGAACTATGATGGAGTGCTCCTCTGGTGCCTCGAAAAAAAAGACGTTGATAATGTCCTTAAATATGTTAAGCCCTAATATTGGCTCATTACCCCTTAATTGGGGCATATTATATTAGTACTGTTATTTTATTTATGTCGGCTTTAGGCCATTAGTTGTAATTATACCTCCTAGTCTCC
>JZKD02S0788692.1:87951-104983 GCA_000966675.3 Picea glauca | reverse complement strand
AGTGGGGTAAAAGGAGGTTGCCCCCTCGAAGAGGCTTATTATCTGAAATTATCTTTTTTTCAAGGCGTTGAGTACTTTTTCTGAGGTTTTTCTATGTTATATTGATATTTGGTTCTTAACAAAATACATGCATGATGGACCAGAAGGAGGCCATTTTTCAGGAGACACAATAGCTCACAAAGTGTTAAGAGTTGGATACTATTGGCCCAGGCTTTTCAAACATCCCCATGCATATTCACAAAGTTGCGAAGCATGCGAGAAAGTTGTGGGAAGAGAATAAAAAGTTTCTACCTCGCTCCATCCTGTTGCTATTGAAGAACCATTTGAATAGTGGGGGATGAACATCATTGGTGAGAGTGATCCCCATTCCTCCAAGAAACACAGGTATATCCTAACTGCTACCGATTATTTTACAAATTAGTTTGAATCAATATTGTTGATCAAAGTGAATGAAGAGGTAGTGATTAATTTTCTTGAAAAATACATCATCACAAGGTTTGGAGTTCCTAAGTCTCTAGTGTTTGATAACAAAACTTATTTTTCATCTTTGAAGTTATATGAGTTTTCCTTGGAAAAGGGAATTATTTTGAAGTACTCAGTCAACTATTATCCCCAAGGTAATGACTTAGTTGAATCTACAAACAAGAACATAATATGGATCCTTAAACAAATCGTAGTTCATCACCAGAGAAATTGGCACAATGCTCTATCGAATACCCTATGGCTTGATCGTGTCACTCCTAATTCCTCCATAGGAACTTCCCCGCATTTCATTGTCTATGGGAAAACATTCTTTTACCCTCGAATATCTACCTTCCTTCCCTACAACTCACCCAACAGTCTTGACAAAGAGAATACCTCGTCATTCAATTATGTATTAATACCTTATTGATCTTAGAAGAAAGTCACGTCAAAGCTAAATGAAAATTTGAGACTCATAAATAGACCGTTAAACGTTGGTTTCATAAGAAATATGTTAGTGAGAAAGAATTTAAAGTTGGGGATTTAGTCCTCAAATGGGTCAAGCCACATGAATATAAAGGGAAACATTTGAAATTCCAACAATTATAGCTTGGGCCCTATGTTATCAAAGAGAATATTGGCCAAGGTACCTTTCGGTTACAAAATATTCAAGGGGAATCTAACCTCCTTCCCGTTAATGGCTTGATTATCAAGCACTACATCGGATAGCCTTCAGGGAAGCTTCTCCTTTGTACATGAATAAAAATATGGTTTTCATTTTTCATTTCTTACTCAGTTTCTACTTCGTTTTCCATTTGTTTTCCAACATTTTTTAAGCTTGTTCGATTTTCAGCTATTTTGTTTTTCTTCTTGAAAATTTCCATCTCAGGTTTCTCAAATTCCTGATAGCGTAGTCTTGTTTATGCTTCCAAATAGTAGTGCATTTGGTGTCAATATCCTTATAACTCTGTGACTTGGATTCCAGACACATCCCATCTTAATCATATATCTTTTCCATGCACTACCTCAAGTTAGATCTAGTAGAGTAACATAGATCATCAATATAAAAAAATGGTACAATGACATAGAGAACCATGGACCTTACCTAAGAACAAATTATTGTATTGTGTGAACTAAAAGGAAATGATTTTGGAGAGACATATGTATTATTCCAGAGACCATTACTCAAGGAGTTTGCTCATCTATAATCAAGTTAGCAAATATCACTATCATAGGTGTCATCCCCAGTGCCTTTAAAGGATAATTGGAACCCCCCCATGCACCTCTCTCTAAAAAAAAGAGAATAAAATTTAATAAAAGGGTAAAGTCTTGGGGAAAGGCATTCCATATCACATGTAACATGTAAGTATCTTTTTTGGGTCTATTGACGCTCACTAGCAGTGAAGCAAGGCTTGTGACATTGGGGTGACTCAGTCAGGGCTATGGACGCTCGCCGACAGTGGAGCAACACCAGAGAAATGCACCATAAATTTCATTTTCAACATTATTAACGTTTCTTCCTCTGAAATACTCCCTACGCCTCCTCTTAAGTCATTTATTATATGAATAAGAAATCAGTGAAAGGAAGTATGGTCTAAGGTATGGTCCTAACCTTTTCTTTGTATCGTCCAAAATGTATCTCGTCAAAGTCTGAGTTATGGGACCTATTATTTCTCTCTTTGGATGTGCATGATAATGAAATCTTCCCCATAAACATGTGTGGATACCATCTTACAGAGATTCAAGGTTTTTCCCAGTGTGTTGCCATTTTTTGTGCCAGGCAATACAACCCTCCATTTCCCCTGTAATTTATTTGTAAATTTATTTCAAGAAATGGATCCCCTTACTTTTTTTAATTTGATCAGCTCCTCTAGTAGTTTATTCACTTATCTCTTAAGCTCATCCTTCGATTTTCACTTCCCTCAAATTACATTTCTAAAAAACAAAACACTTAAGAAATTCTCTCAAACAAGTCCTTGGGATTTTTATCCAAGTTGTTCAGAACTCCTTTGATGCACATCAGAGGAGTTACCTTCAACTCCTCCGATGTACATCAGAGGAGTTTCTCCTAAATCCACTGACAAGATACACCGAGTTATTTTATTTTCCTCCAATAGAACTTTCGATCGCACAAGTTAGTTGTAACTCCTCCGATGAAATCGAAGGAGTTGGCTCCAACTCTTTCAATTTTATTGGAGTTGCCTACATCCACTCTGATAGAACCGACACACTTTATGTTAAGTTATATGATGCATATCGAAGGACTTCCCACGAAATCGTATTATATACATTGAAGGACTTAACCTCAACTCTGTCGATGTTAAATGGAACCCACCCGCATTAAATGTTGATTTCGCCTATGATTATAAATACATCTCTCCCCCTTTTTCTCGCTATTTGACTAAGTTCCAAGGATAAGAATGTAGCCTCAAAACAAGAGTGTGTCGAGTTCCAACCTGAGAACCCTCGATCAATCACAACTTTCCACGTGGCATATAGTATTCAGGTAATCTCATGATCCATCACCTAAAATTTAGGGTTAGGATTATTCTCGTTTCTTTTATTTCCAGTTATTACCCTTAGGAGCTCTAACTCCCCCCACAACTGATACGATTATTTGCTTGGAATCCATAATACCATAACCCTATGCCATCCTGTTGTCAATATCTTTGGTTCTCATGAAACCCTTCCTAAGAATTCACGGATATCTGTTCCATGGTCTGGACCTGCTATTTTCACCGAAAATACCTTCACCCGTTGTAATCCCTAAACATTTCCCTGAGTCTGATACATCGATGTGAAGAGAACTTGACCTTACTTGACAAGCCATTTGATTCAATCTTTTTTTCAAAGCTTAGTTTAAATCAATACTATGGGACTTAGTGTCAAACATCATGCAAGAACTTGTCTTAACACCATAACGGTCAACATAGTTAGGGTAAATTTCCCTTTACTCCTCCAATCGCATCGGAGGAGTTCATATTAACTCCTTGTATGAAATTGGAGGAGTTACTTGAAACTTCGTTGATGACATATTGGGGACTTTCGAGGTAACCTTAGAGAGGAAGAAAAATATGTATTCACTAGACCACTTCCAACAAGCAGGGAAAAGAGGAGATAAAGAGGTCACTAAATCAATTTTAGTATGCTCGAGAATACACAAAGCCACACAAGAATTGATTAAAGGAAGTCGAGTACCTCAATTAGACGAGCTTGGTAAAAACTTGGTCATGGAATAATTGGTAGATAGGGTGCACAATGTTGATATTATGGTAGTTGCAGGAGGTATTAACCTCAACGTGTAACCCTAACAAGAATAGAATATTCTGGGAAGCAAGAAGAAACCATAAAACATTGCACATAACCCTAGAATAGAAGTCGGCTAAAGGAAATATTTAATATTTATTTTTTAGCCTCCAGAATGAGAAGTCGGCCTAGGCAGCTAAGGAGGAGTAGTATAAATATAGGACGCTAGTTCTCATTTGGCACACACATCTCGCAACTGCAGAAATGTAAGACTGCACACTACGGAAAATGAGTAAGTGCGGAAGTATCAAGAGTAGCTTAAGTTACAGCTACTACAACTTGTATTCTCGGTTTTGTTACAAGGGAAATCTCTCTATGGATAGGGTGAACCACAACAAACAGAAATTACTGCAAAAATCAACTCTATCCCAACAATATTCTATATAAACCAATGTGAAAGGGAGATAAGAAATAGGCCTACCTCATCCAGATGTTCGATGATGTCCACCATTTTGACCCAGAGCTATATATACATGCAACAATTTCTCAACAAAAAATCAAAAACAAGGATATGGTGGCAATATAAAAGGTTAGCACATTAGATAGCATAATCCATCAATATACATAACAAATATGCCCATGGATAATAATTCATATATTTGCAAGACATTAATTGGATGGGAAGAGAGTATTTCTATTAATAAATGATCAGCAGAAGTGAAAATATTACAAACTTTTGTGTCGGCACAACTCAGAACTGAGAAACCAAGTTCCTTCCAGTTGGGCCTCCACCACTTCAATCCTCCACCAAAGGCAAGCTCATAGAAATGAGACAATGAGGTTATCCATCAATAAGGGAAGAGCTTGGGGGTTGAACACTATGCTCAGACTTAAAGGAAAAAGGGATGCAGACTCAATATGAGGTAAATAATTTCTCTAGAGTAACTTTTCTCTCAAATTTTAATTCTTTCTCCTTTTCCATAGCTCGGAATTGGCCTCTTTATAGCCTTCAAAATGCAACTGAAGGGCCAAGTCGTAATGTTTCTACTATATCGAAGGCCAAGGATCAGAGATCTCCTATCATGACATGGAAACCCGATATTTAATTTTGATTTTCTGGCACAAATCCTGATGTACACGGGTTGTAGTGGAGAAGCCTATGTATATGTTTGTTGTATAGGGTCCAAGATGTGTACAAGTGGAAATTTTTTTATTTTTGTCTCTGGATTTTAGTAACAGGGAAGACAAGTCTGCATATGGAAATGGAACAAGAACTTCTCTACAAGATTGCATAGGATGAGGAAAATCTTTCTCTAACAGATACCCCCTAATGTGTGAGGTCAGAGGAGTATCTGCGATGGCTGAAATACATTATAAATAACCCATAAGTGGAGTGGTAGGGAACTAGCTGGACAAACTCAGTTGATCATTACAGCACTGACTTTTCATACATGGTTGCCAAAAATACACTGCAGATCCATGTGAAAATATACCAAACAAGTGTCTATGGCCATGAATAGGAAAATGAAAATGTGGTTACATGCCAATAGTTGTCATAGTCATGAACAAGGCCCAGTAGAACCAGTCTCAAAATCAATCTGAAGATATTTGTATACCATGGAGTACAATTTGATCTCCCATGATAACTGAATTCATATAGGTATTGGTCATGTTGTTCCAGAGTCTGTACTTAAGGCTAGGAAGTATAGAGTCTAGGCATCCAGAAAAGGGTAAAAGATAAGGGAAGGAGCAAACAACTGGAAGAGAAACTATAGTTGATTTCTAAGTTGTTTGTGTCTAACTTCCACTTGTTCTTGCGTGGTTATGTCTCATTCAATGGCTGCCCACGAATGTTCTAGTTCGACCCGGATGGTTGCAGTTCTTAGGATAGCATCAAAGAGGTTTAAGGCAATGCTAGTTTGGTCTGATAGGTCGGGTTCTATGTGAGGTTGACTTGCAACAGGGACAATCATTTATGAACACAGATTTAAGAGGCTGCTATTTTTTTTGAGTTGTTGATTCCAATTTTTGATTTTTACGCGAGAAAAAGAAATCCTGTGAGACAAATTAATAGTTTAACAAATTGAAGGCCGTCTTCCGTAACTGAGTTAAAAATTTGGAACCATGTATGAAATGAAAGAAAAACATAAATCTGTCAGACAATGTGAGGCATCATTTCGAGAGGAATCTTACACTGTAACAGAAGAATAAAAAGAAGAGAAACACTTTAATGAAGCGTAAAATATAGCAATCTAAGTAATCCACAGGTCTTGTACCTGCTAACATCCGATACAGAGGAAAATCTACAAATAATTAAATAACTAAAACATGATTTCCACAGTAGAGGTTGTACCAAATTGCATTCAAAGCATTCATCAGAGATGCATATAAAAATGTCACGAAGCATGAAATAACAGAAGAAAGTGCATAACTCAATCTTGACAGAATATGGAGTTTTCAATTCACTTTGTATTAATTCTTGGCGATGGAAAATTTCTCTATTACAATCTGCCAAAAGAAAAAGCCCCTCATTTTTCTTCAAAATTTCTATTTATACAAGCCTAAGAAACACTTCAAATTCCATTCGTTCTAGAAACCTTTGATTACAATTGAGAAAAGGAAGCGCTTCATTTCCTCACTCTTTGTCTTCCCCCATGCAGGCAGAATGTCTTCCTTTCTTTGCTCCTCTGGCTCCGGAAATAGGACAGATTGACATATGTCGCTATTTAACACTAGAAGCATGCCCTTTCACCTGCTTAATGCAATTGACACACCTTTCAACCAACTGGGATATCAACCTGGAAGGCTCTGTTTGGTTGTTGGCCTCAAAGGTGTAACAACTCTTCGCCAACTGTGGCAACCTTTTTCCCACTTGTCGATCTTCCGTGATGATAGACCGCAATTGTAGGCTTGGTTGTACTAGCCATTTGTCCACTTGGACCATATCAACCTGGCTTATTTGGGATATTTCAGCTTGCTTCTTTTCTTCATTTTCCTTGATATCTATCAAGTGTTTAGCTATATTGATTTTTCCCAGCATCCCAACACTGCCTTCCTTATCAAGGTCTAGCAAAGCTTTATTTATCAAGGCAAATGTTTCTTCACAAGAATTTCTCACCTCCTTAGCTCTTCCCCTTCTCTCTGATATATTCATCTCCCAAGCCTTTAGTAAGAAATTCCCTCTGGATTGTTCTGCGATGGATAATTTGGAGCTACTAACCACCTCTACGTTCGTTGTGGCTATCACAGCATCCTGGGAAGCAACCCGAGCCGCCCGAGCTTCTCTTTCTCGCAAAGAGATATCTTCTAGCATTTGATATATCGTCTGAAAGTGATGTTGAATGGTTCCCACTTTTGCAAGAAAGTCTTGTTGAGCCGCTCATACCTTCTATCATATTTTGGTATCCTGGGCTTGAAAAACCTTTATATCTAAAACCTAGTTTTCGGCAACATCCAATTTCGATTGTAACTGTATAATTTTCTGCTCCTGTTGGCTTACCTGCATTTGGCTTATTTTCACCAACTGGTGCACCTGCTAAAGGTCGGATCTAATTTTCTCGATCTCCTGCAGATCGACTATTCGGGCTTGCTCGAGGCTTTGGTCATCTCATCCCAGGCATTTGCTTCTGTCGTAGCCACCTTAGCTTCCAACTTACCGATCAAGAGGTTCTTCCATTTCAACTGGGCCTTCAAAGTTTCGAATGAGTATTGATTGGTTGTAGCGTAAGCCCCCAGTGTTCCTTCTATCTCGTTGGTGAATTCCTCCTCTTCTACGGCCTTTCCTTCTGTCAGGATTTTAAATCTTTTAGCCACTGCGCTCGCTTTTTTATACGATTTGTGCTTCACTACGACCTTCCTTTTCTTATCAAGGAAAACTTCGTTTGGAGGTAACTCTTCCACAGAAACGGGCATTATTTCTTCACTGAAAATCCATCCCGCATCGGGATTCCCCTTTGTGAATTGTAAGGGTGTGATAACAACAATCGGACTGTCGATTTCCTTGGATAATTGTTTAGGGGTAGTGTCTGTGACCATATCTTTGATGTGGTCAGTGAGGTGTCACCTGCCTTTTGCGAGGGTATCTCAGGTTGAATTAGTACCCTCTTTCCTGGCACAAATGCCTCTGGGTTTTTCTCTCCTCGATCGGGGATTTCGGCTCCTTGTTTCGAGGTATCCTTTTCTTCTATCCCTTCCTAATTTTTCTCTTTGCTAGGACTTGAGTTATTTGGGCTTTTTGCTTCTATCTGATGTACGTCTGGAAGCTTTGGGGTTTTTCCCTATAAACTTAGGGGGAGGAAACTCTTCCGATGCTCCTCGAATTTGAGGAAATCGACCATATCTTCGGATTGCAAGGCCTAAATTTGGCTCAAGACTTCAGAGTAGGACCTCGCACCTCGGAATATTTCATCATGGGGTGAATACTCGTGTTCGTATCTCTTCAGGCCACAATTCACCAAGTGATTACTCACAACCTTATTTGGGTCGTTCTTTTTGAACTCAATGTTCACCAACTTCATTTCCTCCAAAGCCATGGCCTCAACTTTGGCATGTCCAAAATCTAATAAAGAGTATGGCCCAATGTGAATGGGAAAGGGTGTCCATACCTTCTTTGACAGTCCTTTGAGCTCCTTTCTTATTCCACCAAGCACAGCTTGCCTGGCAATCTCGCGGAATATTAGCTTATCTGGCAGAAATAACGACAAAACATGGGGGGGGACGGAGGTGCTAAAAACCCTGATGTATGAATTCTCTGCTTCTATATACCAATATGCTACATTACTCAGGTTGGTCATGATGTTATCTGAAATCTGGGGAGGCGAATGGCCGAAGATAGCAACATGCATCGATACCATTACCCAGTTAAAAATATCATAAATGAAATCTTTGGCCTTGTCCTCCCAAAGCTTTGAGTGGTAGACATGGATAGGCTCAGCATCAAACGGAGTCCAGCTCTAGCTCATTAGTGGGAAAGGTGTCATGAAGAAAATAGCGTCCATGATGCAGGCAGACATAAAGAAGGAAGATGTTCTCCCGCTGGCTTTATGCGCTCGATATTCAGTAATTCGATTGGTGAGACTATCCGACATCAGTTTGGCCCAATCGAAAGAAAAACCTTTAGCGACTGTATAAATGAGCGGCACCCATGGGAGGAAAAAGTGAGTTGTGTCCTCCTTCTCATACAATCTACAGGTCATCATCGCTACATACTTGAACTGTGGCTCTAAAGAGGATATTGAATAAATTCCATTAGTATCGGCCCTGAATTTTGCGGGGTGTGAAACCCAGTCTTTGATCAGATCGGATAATTTTTTCCCGAACTGCTCGCATTCCTTATTTTTGAACTCCTCTAGGAATTTGGTATTGTAAATATGATTTGGAGTGGGTGACAATTTATACATTGCCTGTAGGTTCTCTGGTCTGAAAGACCCGACTGCTTCCCTATGTTCGTTGAAAATCATTCTGGTCGGGAGGCCTACATGGTCCAGCGCCCATCTGACCATATCATAATAGGGGAGAAGTTGTGGCCTTGCTACTATTTTGTGCATCTCTGCTTGAGAAATGATTTTGTATTTGGTGGACATGTCATCGTTCTCCTCATCACAGGAATCATCCAAGCAATTTATCACCTCAGGCTGCAGAACATTGGAAATATGCGTCCATGTTTTAATACTATTGATACTTTGAGGCGAAGTATCAGAAACAATATTTGAACCTTGGCCTGATCTCTCGACGACTGCCTTGGGTGCTTTTCATGGAGCCATGGAGTATGACCTTGCAATTAGATCCCCTGTCACAAAAGATTGAAAACACAGACATAAGTTATCCTGGTGAAATAGCTCTACGCACAATAAAAAGGAAAGTTGAGATAATGAAAGAAAACCCTCTGCTTAAACACTTAAGCTTGTGCTAGTCCTTGTCGACAGAACGGCTAAATGATTTAATGGAAAGATTTTAGCGAATAAGTGGGATCTTATTGCCAATCACTTCAATGAAATTCAAATAAATGCCATAAATATTTGATGACTCGTAACTTGGGAAAAGGGCATAAACATTAAAAGCTTCATCCGTAGATCGTACGGTTAAAATCTACTCAAGGCATTAATTAATCCATATTAGCTCCTTTAATTTCATGCTTTTAGTCCTTTATCCCCTTTTTGGCGCTCGTTGTATCAGACGATTTCGCTTCTAGCCTTTGAGACCCAAAAGCCCGAAGTCGCGATGGTGCGAAATTATTTATAATTTGTGATTTAAATTAAGCTTTTAATTAACCCATCTTAATTAATGAATATCGCGACTTCAAGGATTAGAGTGACCAAGGTGTTGCGTTTTATTGCAAGAATCGTCGAGTCGTGAAATTACGATAGAGACTAACTACAGTTTAAAAAGATTACTCTTGATATTTACCTAAGTGACTTGAAAAGACCTCTCAACTTCACATCTCGGAGGTTCGGAAACTGTTCGACGAGTAACTCCTGAAACGCGAGAGCATGAGGTGATGACATCAAACGATCTTTACTTAGAGGCTCGATAACGATGGTTAGAACTAAACCTTATCGCTACTTCGTGCGTCAGGATACCGGGGCTTGGTAGGTACATCGTGAAATACGTGAGAACCCGAAATCCAAATTTTTGGGCTTAATTATAACCTCTTACTTATTTAGAAATAAGGTTGGATCCAACCTTTGAAACAAGAGTATAAAAAACAAAATAATACGTTCCAACATAAGCTCCAACTAGAGATCTCATCTCCTCACAGGATGGGAAGAGTAGTAGACCAAGTGCATGTATTGGGTAAATGGAGTCATTAACCTGCTTCTGTGAAACTTGTTTGGAAGGAGGATATAGAGGGAACTTTGAGGTTTCAACTTTATTTCCGGAAAAATTTCAAAACTCGACACGCTTTCTATACTCAACTGCAATCCATTCGCTAACTTTCCCTTTCTCGAGACTGACATCAGGTCTGCTTAAGATGGTCCAAATGATCTTAGGAAATTCAACAGGTGTTGTAGGTTTTAGATTGCATCAAAATGAAGCAAATTCTATGCTTTAAATCAGGGAGACCTGCATGAACATGTGTTGTAGATCCAGTTTCAAAAAGGCTAATTACTAGAGTGTAATATAATTTATGTATGAAAGCCTTACAGATATCTTAGATATTTCTTCACTGCCAGCGAGCCTGTTCAGTACCCCAATGAAGTTATCTGGTTCCCTTTATTGAATTTCCTTTCACCACTCCAAACTGTGATTTTGCATTTAAATGTTGAGATGAGGGAAATCATTTTATGAATTTCCTTTCATCATCTCTTTGGACTAGATGGGGGAAATCAATTATGAATTTCCTTTCACCATATGTCTTATATTTTACTTTTGGAATATGAAGTGGGGGCAATCAATTTGGTATAAAGCATACTAGGGGTGATATATGTGTAATATTCACTACAGTGGCCTGTCACCTTGCTTTGAGCACTATGGACCAAATTTCTCTTGACCTTCAAAACGTCTTAGTCTGCAGGAATTTTATGGGAGAATTTGTTTCCAGGGGTCTTCCTCTGAGCAAGTATTAACCATTTGAAACCTGTTAAAATACCTAAGAGATTTAGGATCAACCTATGCATAACTTCATTTCAGCAGGAGACCAAGGAGTCTTGAAGGCCATCTTATTTTCTAAGATTCATTCGCCAATTTCCAAAAATAAAGCATAACCTATTCTTCCTCTATGGAGGGTATGGGAAGGTGTCAGAGCTTAAGGAGAGAAGTCCAAAGATGAAAAGGAAAAAGGATAATACTTTGGACTTCAAAAAACCAGACGTTGACATGCAATCTTGACTCTTGGAAACCCCTCTCTTTTTTTTTTTTTTTTTTTTTTTGGGGGGGGGGGGTGAGCCCTTTTAGAATCCACAGTAAAAGTTGTTCTTTTAAAGACATGTCAGGTGAATATATCATCCTCATGATACCATGCTACGCTTAAGTGATATTCATTTGAAAACCTAGATACTTCATAAATTCATACCTTCACCTTACAATTTCGTTCTCTTCTAAAAAAATTTGTCACCTGTTCTGGGTGAGTCAATTTCTTGATACATGATCGTCTATTTTCTCCTTTTGTTGTTTGGGTTGTAATCCAGAATCCTGTAAGTAAAAACATGAAGAGTATTAGGCCCTTCAAGATTTATGGGATTCAATGTGTTGGAAATTTCATATCTCTACTTCTAGGAAATCACTAACCTGTTTTATTTTCGATGAAAGTGAACTTACTGAAAAGCTATAAAAAGCAGAAAACACAAATCGGTATATACAATGGAGATTCGAAACTCATTTATTGCATATAGTGCTTTAAATAACATCTGTTGATAGGGGCGTTGAGGATTTTACCGTCCAAATTCTCTAACAAAAATGAATTCATCCCTTCAGAAGTTGAGACTTTGAACGGTCCATACCAGATATGATCAAATTTACCATGTTTTGCCGAGTCTTCCCTTCTAGCATCCCATTTCAAAACCAAGTCATTGGGGAGGAAGCATCTGTTTTTGGCCTTATGGTCAAACAGTGATTTCATGTTGTCATGGTATTCCTACATCCTTTCGTCCACCTCGGTCCTATGTTGTTGGACCTCAATCGGTTGATTTATTCTTCTTGTGACATGGTTTGGCTCTTATTTCTCATCTTGCCAGAGCTTCATCACAGGGAGCATTAGATTTATAGGTAGTACCACGTCAGTCCCATATACCAGATGGAAAGGTGAAGTGCTAATAGATTTCTTCACGCCTATCTGATTTGCCCACAAAGCGTACTTGAGATGCACATGCCAAGATTTTTTTTTTCACTCAGCACTTTCTTAATTATGGTAATTAAACTTTTATTTGATGATTTGGCTAACCCATTTCCTTGAGGGTAATATGCGGTGGAGTGGCCCAATACGATGTTATATTTTTGGAAAAAGATAACCATTGCCATAGACTTGAATGCCTGGGCATTGTCCATGACTATCTTTCAAGGACAACCGAATCTAGACAATATGTTCTCTTCCAGGAAATCTATAACCACTGAATCGGTTGCCTTTTTATTCAAAATGGCCTCCGCCCATTTTGTGAAGTAATCCATGGAAGTCAGGATCCATTTATGTTGAGCGCTGGAATGTGGGTTGATTTCACCTATAAAATCAAATCCCCATTGTTGAAAGGGGCTTCTACTTTTACTGAGACCAGAGGTAGAGTTGGGAGTTTTTGTTTGCCTGCGAACAACTGGAAAGGGTTGTAGGCTTTGACTTTGGCATTGACATATGAGAATAGCCTAGGCCAATAATATCCCGCTCTTAGGATTTTATAAGTTGTCGCCCTCCACACATGATGTCCTCCACATACCCCTTCATGAAATTCATTTATGACCTTTTATGTTTCAGATTCCACTAGACAAACCAGTGGGAAGCCTAATGGGTCCTTCCAATAAAAATTTCTTTCGGATACACAGTAATTCACCGCATGTAGCTTTAGTGTCCTGGTCTTAGATGGAGACAGATCATCAAGGCACTTCAGAGTCAATAAGTAGGAGACTATGTCTTTATACCAGCTTGATGAAACAAGCCTCTCTTCAATTTCAGTCGCAGATATTTGGTCATTGAAATCATCTATGTCCACATCTCCTTCATATTCTTGCAAGTTATTTATCCCGAGTGCTTGGAAATTCATTTCAGAAATGAGCTTAGCCAAACCCTGTCCTTTTACCAGTTTTATTGGCTTCACTTCCAGATCGAATTCTTGAATCTTGGCAAGCCACCGACCCCTCTTTCCATCACTATCAGGCTGTACCAATATGTCTTTTATAGCACAGGTAGGTACATATGCTATCACCTTGGAGTGTAGCACGTAAGTTCTGAAAGATTTTAGTGCCTTTACCATAGTGTATGCTTGTTTTTCCATTATATCATATTTTAATTCGGCATCTCTAAGACTTTTACTGAAGAATGCTATCGGTTGCTTGAAACCTTCCTCATTTTTTTGGAGGAGTACCGCCGCAATTGTGTGTTCATATGCGAATGAGAAAATCAAAAACTCTTTCAGGTAGTCAGGGCTCACTAGTACAGGTGCTTCGCTTATAACTTTCTTTATCTGGGAAAATGACGCTTTGGCTTCGACCGTTCATTTGACTGCGCTATTTTTCTTGAGCATATATGTGATCAATCTCACAATTTCAGCAAAATTCGGAATGAACCTTCTCAAAAAAATTATTTTTCCTAAAAAAGACTAAATTTCTTTAACATTTCTAGGAATATTTATGGTGTCTATATATTCAACCCTTTTAGGATCGATTTTAATTCCATCCCAAGACACAATATGGCCCAAGAGTTTACCTTCTTGCAATGCAAAATGATAATTTTTGGGGTTCAAGGACAAACCAAACTTTCGATATTTCTCGCACGTTTGCTGGAGGTGTATCAGGTGGTCTTCGTCAGATTTAGAGAACACAGTCAGGTCATCGAGGTAAATAAACATGAATCTGTCTTTTTCACTGATGAAGGCGATGTCCATAGCTCTCTGGAAGGTGGCACCTGCATTCATCAAACCAAAAGGCATTTTGTCATACATGAATGTACCCCAAGGCGTAGTGAAAGTGGTTTTTTCCTTAACCTTTTTGTTGACCATGATCTGATTGTAACCCGAAAACCCATCAATCATTGACATTCTATTAGCACCAACTACCTTTTCTAAGACATAATCCATCTTGGGTAGAGGATAATTTTCCTTGAGAGAGGATTTATTTAGGTTTATGAAATTCACGTGTTAGTCCCTAAAGTTTCACTTGACTATGAGAGGGAAAGTTAGGGCATCATTCGTTATTGCAAAGTATTTATAAGCTTTTATGATTCGGTTTTTTTCTTAGTAGGGTGGTTGAAAACTGGCTCAAGGTTACAACATAACATGAAAATCAAGATCATAACATAGCATATCCTATTGGCTGAATAATAGGTGGACACATAGATGGATTAAACCAATTAATAAAAGCAATATGAAGTCTTCAATTTGTCAACTTCACATGAATTCTCATCTCAAATTGTCATAAAGAAACAAGACTATCAGCTTGATATCAAAACTTGAAAAATTATCTCTACAGTAAAGTTTTCACTATATAAATTAACAGTCAAGAATAAAAAAGCATTGCAATCTGAATAATGAATTCAAGCATGAATAAAGAAATAACAGAGTATAAAAAGAGGGTCTAACCATCCATATGCCTTTTCTATTAAGTGTCAAATTGAACATAAATGCATTTTAGAATGAGCTTCACAAAAAGGTCCCCTGGATCTCCAATTTTTCAACACTCACCTAGTCTTTCCTCTGTCTATTTAAATTATCTATAAAACTCCTAGATCCTATCATCTAGTATAGCTTTAATGACTAGATTGGAATAGTATCTATCTACTAAGGTATTTCACTCAAAAATAGCTTCTACAATCTCAAAATAGATCACAACTAAACAGCTTGATATTGCATAATATTGCCAGCATTTACATTTGATTCTACAAAATAGGAATTAGTTTGATTTAGTCAAACAGATCGAGGTATTAGCATCTCTCTGACTAAAAATGAGTAGGCTTTGCCATATTTCCTGGAAAACATTTAAATCATGATTGTAGAAAATCTCCATGTAATCTTTAGGATATAATCACAGCAGTAGGTTTAGCATTTTTCTGTTTGAGTTTTGTGGTAAGCATGACATTATGCCAATAGAGTCTGAAATTTATCTCTCTGAGTTCTTTGAGTAATGCCCTTTTCTCTTTCTTCTTCTTTTTAAAACCTTGAATCCTTTCTTGCTGGCGAGCATTCCATTGTTCTATTTGCACTTTTTCTTTCTTTAATTGTCTTACTGTTTTCTGAAATTCCTTGATCCTTTCTTTATCAGTTCTAATTTTAACTCTGAATCTTGAGCGTTCTTCAAAAGGTGTAGGTTCATTCAGGTTTAAGGAAACTTTGGGTTCTTTTTCTTTAACTTGGTACTTTGAGACTAATCCCGAGTTATGTTCTTCATCAGAACTTGTTGAATCTATAGCTTCAGGCACATCTGATATGTAATCTAAGTCTTCAAAGTAATCTTGTTTATCCTCAGAGGTTTCACTGATACCTTTAGCCATCTCTTTAGATTTTTCTAATCTGGTTGAAGCTCTCGTTACAGGTCCTATAGATGATGACATCATTTTTTTACCTTTGCTGACTGGTTTCTTAGGAAATGAAGTTCTTTTTCCCCTTTTCCTGGTACCTACTTCAGCATTCTCAGAGTCATCTTCTATGACTATGACATTTTCTTCTTTGATCGATGGATTAAACATGGCCTTTGACTTCAGTCTATACTTATTGGTGACCCTAGTAGAATTCCTTCTAGGTTTTTGTGATACAGACACACCTTTAACCCTTTTCCCTTTGACTGCAACACCCCCTTTTCTGGTTGATGGCGATTCATGCTTGACTGTAGTTTGAGTATCAAAATCTTTATCTGAATAATTTTCCCCTTTAACATCTCCTTCAGAAAACATTTCAATTTATGGATCCCACCTAGGTATTTTACTTATGTTGTTCCTCGTCACTCTGATATCAGGCCTCTCCTCTTTCACAGGGGTTTCATCGATTGAAAAATCTCGGCTATGTATAACAGTCTTTCTCCCTTTTCCTTTCTTCTATTTATTAGACTGTGTTCTAGGGTTTAAAGATTGTGTGAGCCAGCTCCAAGGCTTCTGTAATTTGCTCAAATTAGACATAAATAAAGTTTTAATTAGGACTTGATGAAACAAACTGCTCTTAGCATTAGTGGAAAGTGACTGCACACTCTTTGACATCTTTGTCAAGATTTTGAGTAGAAAATAAGGGAGATTTAAAGGGTAATCACCATTTAAATGCATTAGTATCCTAATGTGGTAGATATAGACCAGTGAGAATCTATCTTCGCAGGTGATATACCTGTGGATCACAATCAAAGCAGTGTATCATTCAAGTTGAATCCAGCTACAAGGTACTCCCCTTTTCCAATTCGGATTTTGCTTATCTGGAAGCAGGAATTAGTTTACAAACTTTGTAACCACATGCTCTTTCTTACACCATCTTTCTCTTCCAACCACCAACCTGCAATCCTTCGCAATGGTCTGCTCTGTCACTAGCATCAACATCTTATCGATCTCCACCTCATGACCATCAAAATTCAGAGCGAACTCCATGAGACCTGCTCTGTTGGACACACCTACCACACTTAGAGGGGGGGGTGAATGAGTGTGGGGTTCTTTTTCCCAAAACTTCCCTCTTGCACAAAAACTCATCAATTAGCATTCAACATTTATTCA
>JZKD02S0788692.1:22740-86975 GCA_000966675.3 Picea glauca | reverse complement strand
AAACCAAACCATTTACATCAATGACATATGATCCAACAATCTCCCAAGTAATCAAACCATTGGCATCAATGACAAACCATTGGCATCAATGACAACATGATCCAACATGCTCATCGTAACCTTGAAAATTGGTAAGGAATTCAAACCACCCGGTGTCTCTGAACCTTTGATCCATCTAACGATAGACTTCAATAAGTTCAGCACCTTCTGGTTCTATTCTGACTACCTGTTCGCTCCTCTCTGGCGCCATCAAAACACAATTTTGTAACTAGCATCCTCGGGTTCCAAATTTTTCCACCTGCAATCTGTTAGTGTATATCGTTCCTTTGAGTGAATACCTGCGCCTAAATTCAGCAAAATCAAACAGGTATAGTATAATGATCATTGAGAATTGGGTGATTTAAAATGAGTCTTGTGTGTGTACAAAACAATCGGATTATGAAACGGTTTGAATTGGTAAATGATTCCAATCTTTTTTGGACGCATGCGAACTCTCAATCCACGATTCGTGTCATCATAATGAAATCTGGATGGCAGGCGCGTATCATGGCATGATTATTTTGGCACTATGGGAATAGCCTTATTCCCGTAGTGGTATTAATGACTTAGGAAAATTTGAAAGTTTGAAATTCAAACAGGCATATAAGGTGACACCTCGTTTTAAAACCATGTCTTTCAAAATCAAACTTAAATAAACTATCCAAAAAATGTAATGCAAACGATAAGTCACTAAAAACAAAAATCGAAATCAACTGGAAACAGAAAATGAAGTGTAGGTAAGAAGGGTTTAGGATAAGGGTTTCTCACTAAACCAAGACAAAATTAGAGACTAACACTGGCTCCTTCTAGGGATGGAGTTTTGATAATAAACTCCAAGAACTGCAGACCAATGCCTTTCCTTTATCTCTGATTCACTAATTCCCCTGCAACTATCAGTCTTTTATTCTCAGCATAACTATAAAAGCAAGTCCATTGGCTATATGGAGTCTTTATTGAAAGGAAAACCTATTGTACTAACTGAAACCTAATGAGCCCTTAGAGAAAATAGTTCTTCAGGAACCTCCCATTCACTGGGCCCCCAAAAATTTCAGTGTTATCTAAATTATGCAGGAAAAAAGTGTTATTGATCATTACCTTGGCTATCCTAGAAGGACCATACCATAGGTTATCGAACTTTCCATGTTTTGCTTTATCCTCTCTCATGGCATCCCATCTTAACACCAAATCCCCTTCATTGAAAACATCTTTCTTAGTTCCCTTATCAAATATAGCCTTGATTTTTCTATGATGAGCAACAACTTTCTGATTAACTTGTTCTCTGACCTGTTGAACTTCAATCATCTGAAAAATTATTCTTTGGACATCATTGGGTTCCTCTAGCTCTTCTTGTAGAAACTTTAAGACTAGCAGGCCCAATTGAGTTGGAAGAATTGCTTATGTCCCATATACCATCTGGAAAGGAGATGTCCCAATAGAATTCTTGTTACTGATACGATCAACCCAAAGGGAAAACTTTAACTTGGAATCCCATGATTTTTTATTTTCTGTTAGTAATTTTTTGATAATCTTTATCAGAGTTTTATTGGAAGATTCTGCCAATCCATTCCCTTGGGGGTAGTAGGGGGTAGAATGAACCAATTTGATACTATACTTTTTACAGAATTCAATCATGGAGTTCGATTTAAAAGACTGTGCATTATCAGTGACCAGTTTTTTAGGACAACCAAACCTGGAAAAAATATATCTTTCTAGAAATTCCATGATTACCTTGTATGTTGTATTCTGAGTCGGAATTGCTTCAATCCACTTCATAAAATAATCTGTGGTTGTAAGAATCCATATATGTTTTCCTGAGTATGACGGATTAATCTATCCGATGAAATCCAATCCCCACTGTTTAAACAGTCCATGGGCGATGATTGGTTTCAGAGGCAGAGATATAAATTTATGCTTTCTAGCAAATTTCTGACAAGGTTCACATGCCCTAACCTGAGAAAAAATATCTGAGAATAGAACTGGCCAGTAATAGCCTGCTCGAAGAATCTTGAAGGCAGTATCCTTCCAATGATGATGGCCTCCGTAGACACCACGATGCATATCATGAAATATTTGTTTAGCTTCCTTTTCATCCACACACCTCAACAAAAAACCGTTGGGGTCTTTCCAGAATAGGGTCTGATCAACAATACAGTACTTTACAACTCTCAACTTTAATGATCTGAATTTTGATTTATCCAACTCTGGGGGAGATTGAAAATTCAGCAGAAAAAATATGATATCTTTGTACCATTTTGAATAAACATACTTGTTGTTTATCTGTGAATTTATTTCTTCAATCTGGACATAAGAGTTCTGTGTCATGTCTGAAAAATGGTATAACCCAACTGCTTTGCAATTAGATTATGTCATTAATTTGGAGAGGCCTTTCCCTTTTATCAGTTGAGTAGGCTTTATGCTGAGATCATATTCCAAGATTTTGGTTATCCATTTCCCTCGCTTTCCTTCACAATCAGGATGAACCAATATTTCTTTGACTGCACTGCTTGGGACATAAGCTGTAATTTTAGATTGAAGAAAATATACTCTGAAGGATGTTAAAGCCTTTACCAAGGCATAGGCCTGTTTTTCTATTAAATCATACTTCAATTCAGAGTCTCTGAGGGTTTTTCTAAAGAAGGAGATAGGTTGCTCGTATCCTTGCTCATTTCTCTGCAGAAGAACAACAGCTATGGTATTCTCTGATGCAAATGAAAAAATCATGAATTATTTGGAGTAATATGGGCTAATTAGAACAGGGGCCTGAACGATATCTTGTTTGATCCTTTCAAATGATTCTCTCACCTCTGGTATCCACTTAATTTCTGCATCCTTTTTCAACATATCAGTGATGTACTTAACAATTTATGCAAAGTTAGGTATAAACCTCCTTAAAAAATTAATTTTACCAATGAATGACTGAATAGACTTTTTATTTCTCGGAATGTCGATTTGTTGAATAGCCTTTACTCTTTTCGGATCTATTTTAATACCTTCAGGTGAAACGATGTGTCCTAGAAGCTTTCCTTCCTCCATGGAAAAATGTGATTTTTTGGGATTAAGTGATATGCCGTACCTCCTGCATTTCTCAAAGGTCTACTTCAAGTGTTGTAAATGTTCTTCATTGGATGCTGAAAATATAGTGATGTCATCAAGGTAAATAACCACAAACATGTCTTTCTCCCCAATGAAAGCGATGTCCATAACCCTTTGAAATGTGGCTCCTGCATTCATCAATCCGAAAGGCATCTTTTCGTACATAAAGGTGCCCCAAGGAGTGGTAAAAGTTGTTTTCTTTTTGTCCTCTTCCATTATTGATATTTGATTGTACCCTGAATATCCATCAAGCATAGAAATTCTCTTTGCGTCGACAACTCTTTGTAAGATATAATCATTTTTTGGTAATGGATAATTGTCTTTCAGAGAGCACCTGTTTAGATTCCTTAAGTCTACACAGAGCCTTATCTCTCTGTTCTGTTTTCTGACAGGTACAAGGTTGTCTACCCATTATAAATATCTCAGTGGCACTATGATTTTTTCTTCCAACAACCTTTTCAGCTCCTTTTCTATTATAGGTAACAGTAAAGGATTAAATTTCCTGAACTTTTGTTTAACAGGTTTTGATCCAGGTTTTAGAGGAATTTTGTGTTGAATAATCTCTGTATCAAACACCTTCAAATCTTCATAATACCATGCAAAAATGTCTTAATAATGTTTTATTAATTCAACATATGCTTCTTTCTATTTTTGTGACAGTTTCCTGGATATTTTTACCAACCTGGGATTTGCATCCGGACTAATGTCACAGTCTACTACATCAGTTTCTTCTGTTTGGATAACATCCTTCCTGGAAACATCATAATGATCGAACAACCTTTCTAGTGGAACCAAACCCTTGGGCAGATGGTTTGTCTTCAATTCAATGATTTTGTGGCCAGCAATTGCATCTTGAAGGACTTCTGGAGCATGTATTTATGCTTCTCCATCTTCGTCATCTTGATCAATTGAAATGTTGGAAAACTCTTCAATAGTTTTCAAAAATCTTTGAATTTCTTCATCATCTTTAAAAAACTGCCAATGTTTTATATCATCCGGTATTGAAGGTCTGTTTCTGACTTCAACTTTGAATTTCAGATTAGGGAACATTGGATTTTTAAAGTTGCTAGTTGCAAGTGCCAAAGAGTCGGCCTGTTGATTCAAATTTATGTGCACAAAAGTAATATTAAATGCCAAAAATAAATTATCCACATAATCCCACACCTCATTTATGTATTGTTTTAACCTTTGTTGTTTGGTTTGGTATATATTCTTGATCTAGTGAATAATAAGTTTTGAGTCTCCAAAAACATACAGCTTATCTACTCCCATATCTCTAGCAGCTTTCAAACCTAACAACAAAGCTTCATACTCACTGATGTTATTAGTGGTGTCAAATTCAAGTTTATATGACATGGGGATAAACTCCTTGGAAGGGGAAATGAAAACAATACCAGCTCCATAACCTTCTTTAGAACATGCTCCGTCAAAATACATTTTCCAAACAAAATTGTCTTTACTGTCTCCCACTGCAGTTGTTGACTTTCTGACTGATACTTTTGCCATTTCCTCACTCATATGAAAAATTGAAGAACCAAGATCATCTTCTACAACATATATAGGATGATTAGTGGGATTATTTTGATCACTTACCAAATAAGCCAATCTAACTTCTCTGTATAATCTTCATTGTTCACCACCAAAAACAGGTATGTTTGCATAGCTAAGGTCCATCTGTAGAGTACCACCTACCTTCTTAGACCAAGATCTAGAAAGAAGCATTCCAAATTTTGGTGGTATGTCAACCACGATAACATATAATACCACACTTTTCATAGGTAATTGGGAAAGAGTAACAACCACATCTTTCATAACTCCAAGGCATTTGACTTTCTTGGAGTCAAAAGAATATAGATCATGATACGATCTAGTAATGTCCAACCTTGATTCTTCCATAACCACCTTAGTCATTACATTATGTGAGGCACAAGAATCCATTAAGAAGATGTGCAATATATTGTCATAGATATTTAATGAAATGTAAAAAGGTGGAGAGGCATCAATTCTATCTTCAATGTGAGGTCCAATAGTTATAGCAGGGTTTTCATCCTCTAGATTGACCGTATCTGAAAAGGTGACAAGAGCTGGAGCCTGTAGAGCCTTGAGGACGGTCTTTATGAAAGGTTATGTTTTCATGAGTTCTAATAATGGCACTGAAATCTTGATTTTGTCGATTCCGTGTTCTAACCTGAAAGCAGAAACATTTCTATCTGGTTCCTTTATGTCAACAGTACTATCCTTGGTGGGTTGTTTCAATGGTTGATCAACTTGGATCTTGGGAACACCTTTGACAATTCATGTCTTAACTGGAGCACTGGATTTCTTTGTGGAAATAGGTGTATCAACTTTAGGTGCATTCGAACTAGATCTGAGATTGTATTTTTTCCTTTTAGGTTCCTGTTGGATGATCTCATCTTCATCCCCTTCTTCAAACTGATTTGCAATCAAAGCATCTTCATAATCCTACTGTGTCACATGTAGACGAGATGATTTAGAATCATTCAAATGAACTGCGGGGTCTTCTTCTGTATCATCTTCATCCTCCTCCTCATCTACTGCATTATTCTAAAAATGAGGTAACACCTTTTGGTCATCTTGGTTTTTCCTTTCTCTTGGTAAGATTTGAGGTACATTGTTTGGTCTCTTGAATTGATTTGGATTTCTGTAACCACCCTCATGTGCAGGTCTACTGTGTTGTTTTTGTTCTATCTTCAACCTTGCCATTTCAGATGTCAGAGTTTTCAGCATCTTAGCCATTTCATCCATTTTAGAATCAGATGCTGAATTAGAAGATGAAGGCAATTCTTCATTTTGCTTTTTCCTGTCTCTTTCACTTCTAGACTTCAATTTGTCTGTTGCTAATATGTTTGATTCTACCTCGATAACAACATATTTCATCAGGCTGAGGGTAGTGGTTCTTCTTTCCCTAAGCAACAAGGAAAATTCGGCATCGAATGCATTGGAAAAAGTGATTTTAGTTGATGTCTCTGAAGGTTTTATCTCCTCTGGAATTTTACCATACATCTGGTTGAACCTTTTGGTAAAATCAGGTATTGATTCACCTTGTTTCCTCCTTAAAGMACCRAATTCGGTGATRTAGTATAAAAAKTCCTTCTTGTCTKCCCRGTGTTTAAGAAAKGCATCATCTAAGGCTACGATATCAGCTATTGAATTAGGAGGCAAACTCCTAAACCACTTTCTTGCTTCCCCATTTAGACTTTCTACAAATAGTCTCATCCACACATCAGCATGCTCTACATTGAAATTATCTGCAAAACTATAAAATGAACTCAAATGCTCTTCAGCAGTAACTGATCCATATCCATTGAATCTGGGCAAGTATCTCGTATAATCATTTGGTGGAAAGGCATACATGACTTGTGGAAGAACCAAGGGATCATACCTTGATGCAACTATTTCGTCCATTCTGTCTGCAGCCATATTAGCTATTTTTGGAGCTCTGGGAGTGAGTAAGTTTGGTAATGTTGAAGGAGAAGGCATCCCTTATGTATTAAAACTTATATGTATTTTCACTGAGTCTTGATCTTTAGCAGATAAGGATTTTTCTTCTGGACTATGATCAGCTAATGGGTTGAGAAACAAAGGATTCTCAAAAGAAAAATAATGTGATCTAAAATCCTCAAATGAGACAAATCCCAGAGATGACGAAGGTGTCTCTGGTTCGCTCTTAATATCTGTGTTGTGACCTCATGAATTTTCAGTCACAGGAAAAATTTCTGGATACTCCTGTTTAATGAGTTCAGTAAGTAACTTCCACAGTTCTAGATTTAATTCTGAAATAGTTGAAGGGAATGAAACTATATCAAACTCAATAACAGGTTTAATTTCACTTTCAAGATTCACATCTTCATCTAATTGGGTTTTGATGATTTCAGAGGATTGTCCTTGAGAAATTTTTGAAGATAATTTTCCCTTTAAGAGTAAAGACTGACCGGAAAGAACTTTAGGTTTTATTAATAACTTTTCAGGATCTGGAACTGCTACAACAAACTCAAGATCTGGATTTTTCCTGGTTACTGGTCTTTTATTAAATGATGAAGAATTCAAAGGATTTTTAGGTCCTTTACCTTCTCTTTTAGGAGCTAGAATTACCACAGAGGAGTCACCAGGTGAATAATCACAGTCTTAAATAATGTCCAAAATCTTGTTCACCACCAAGATCTGAATGTAAACTTGTCATTTCCCCAAGGAAGATCTATTTGTTTCTTCGTCCCTGGCAACGGTGCCAAAAATTTTAGTCCCTAAAGTTGCACTTGACTGTGAGAGGGAAAGCTAGGGCATCATTCGTTATTGCAAAGTATTTATAAGGTTTTATGATTTGGTTTTTTTCTTAGTAGCGTGGTGTTGGTCACTGTAATTGCTTATTAACTAAACAAACAAGTGTTACATAAATTGTCAACCCAGGGAAGTTTGTTTATTTCAAAGGCAATCACACACTGTATATGCTCAATCTCAAAAGAAATCTAGAGTTGTAGTAAAAGTAAATTAATCACACCTTGCCTTGAACAAACTGAAGTTCTACTTTGAATTACAAAAAAACAACCTACCTATTGCAGAGTTCAAAGTTAAGGAAATAATTATCCAAAGAATCCTGGATTACATTAAGAAACCTAGGAAGGGAATCCTTCAAGATACTGTAAAAGAAAAGACCAACTATTTTGCAACTGAGAACAGGACCCTATTCCCCAAGTAGGAATCTTCAGCACATGTTTCTGACTATCACACTTTCATGAACTCATCAAAATGATTGACACGTACTGAAGGCTAATTATCTCCTAACAGAGAACAGGACCCTATTTCCCCAAGCAGGAATCTTCAACACCTGTCTCTGATTATCACACTTTCATAAATTCATCAAATAGAATTACCGATCAGAATGATTAACAGTTACCCAAGCATGAATTATATGAAAACAATGTAACAATCAGTAAAGCAGAGTTTCAGCAAAACAGAGTTCAGTAAAATAGAGTTTCAGTAAAACAGAATTTAATCAAGGCGTGAAAAGAAATAATACTAACACACTACAGAACTAATGGGTGAATCTTGTGAAGAAGGTGGGCCCTCCCTTCTCACAAGATTCCCCGGAAATGAAAGGAACTAGGAAGAAATGCTCAAAATAATCTTTTATTCATCTGTCAACTGTATCATGTTACAATGTCTGAAGTGAACACGTCCTCCTCTGTAATTCCTTTCTAGCCAAGAAGAAGGATCCCCTCTAATGATGATTTCCCCTTATTTAAAGAGGAGAATCCCCTGAATACAATTGATCATCAAATTACATGTGCTCATACGAATCCTATTCTTAGTCGGATCTAATCTTCTCTACTAGAATAGGATATCTGGATCTCCTGTAACAGAATGCTATTACAATAGTTGGAATGGTGATGGGTGAGGTGTAGCTGTAGCGGTCGGTGTAACAACTTCTTTGTTACTGTTGTTGTATACTGTTTCAGCATCGCAAATCACAGACTGTTTCAGCAACGGGATTTGCGTTCTGACTGTTTCAGCAACATGGTCTCAAGTAGCAGCGATGGTTAATTTTGGCTTAAGGTGTGGCTATTGTGGCCAGTGTGAAAGCTCCTTCTTATTGTTGTGTGAATTGATGTTTCAGCATCGCAGACCATAGACTGTTTCAGCAATGGGGTTTGCGTGATTTTGACTATTCCAGCAATGGGTCTTCAAACAGTAAAAATCATCTACAGTTTGAACTGTTTCAGTACTTATATATTTCTGATTGATCGTGAAGTATGAGAGTAATGTAAAATTACATGTAAAACAAATTAAACATATAGAAAAGAGAAGAGACATTACATACCTTTGGAAATATAGGGTAAGGTGATAATGTAAGCTTAAATGTGAGTGGAAAAAGGATGTAATGGTAGCAAAAAGTGTAAACAAAAAGGTACATTATAGGGTCCTAACATCCACCCCAACTTAAAAGGTTGCATGTCCTCAGGCAACTTCAATCTGAATCTGAATCTGAATACCGACTCTGAGCATGCAAATTACTTAAGCAGTAGCTGTGGAAAGTGTTGTCTGGAGCTCTGAATCCTTGAACGCGTTGTAGCCTTTGCCAAGCTGTTGTTTCAGCCTTCTTGGGAAACTTATGATGAACTTGATATTTCTCTGCTGGCATCCACAGAATAGGAAAATGGAACTGATAGCCTATCCAGCTTTCAGCACATTGCTAAACGCATTGGATGTAGCTAGGTACCTGGGAGATTTCTATCTCAAGATTAGTAAGACTAAAGGGATTGTGTTCCTGCCTTTTCTTAGAAGATTGTTGCCAAAACATGTTATTTTCTTGTAGGGCAGTGATCTCTGTGGATTTAATAAACTATTGACAATCCTGAAGTATTGTTGTCTGTAGTTGCCGAATATATTGAATCATCCTTGGTTTCTTCAAAAACTGATAATACTCTGCAACAAAGGTGGCAGCGTACTATGGTTCTGGTCGTATCTAAAGGAGGCGGTTATCCTCGTTATGCTTGGTAGCTAGGAAATCATTCTGCCATGTAATCTGATTGTTAAGGAAGGAGGTGAGTTCCCAAATCTGGATATCACCGACAAGAGGGTTACGGTTAAGCTATCGGTTCTCAAGGATGCCCTCATTATGAAGATATACCTCACATAGGACGTAGTGATCAATAATAGAGGCTTCTGCAAAGGTTCTAACAAAATATGCTACATTTAACACTGCATGGGGTCTGCCTTCTTTGATTGATTTAATCTGAAAAAATGTAAGTCGTTCCATGAGGAAAAGAGAGTAATTGGAGGATGGTTTCCTTGCAGCCAACAACTTTTGTGCCAAGTCAAACATCAGGAGCAATTTTTCTTTTAGCTCTTTATTCTGCTTCTTATGGGCACAGGATTCTTGGCATGTTTGCTTCAAAGCTTCCCAGTTTGAATAGATGTGGTTTAGCCAGAGTAGTTTGTGCTCCTGCAGGCTTTTGTTCTGTGTAACAGCAGACTCTTTTTTCCATTTGTCCATTATTGTCTGTTCATCCCATGGTTGAGTTTGTGTTTCAGCATCACAAGTGATAGGCTGAGGTAGGGTCTGAGTGGCTTGTTCCACAAGAGTATGGGTATTGATCTCGCTAGGAGGGGCAGATTCCTCAATAGGCAGTGTTTGCACAACTTTATTAATAAAAACAGGGGTTTTAGATGTGGCAGTTGTTGTAGGCCAGGGTTCATTTTGAATTTTGGAAGGTCCTATTGGTTCTTGTGTAACAACAGGGTTTTCTTCTTTGACTGCAAAAGTTGTAGGTGCAGGGGAAGCTCCAGGCATTGGAATTTGAGTTACTTTGTAGCCTGCTTGATAATAAATGTCCCCACATTGACTGCACATATACTCTCTACACTGATTCGCTTTTGTATTTTCCTCTATCATGGTCGCTATGTGAGCTAGAGTGTACAATTTAAGTTCCTTATCATAGGCTTCCTTTACCATTACTAGCTATTGCTTGTAGGCTTCCAGTTCAGACCTTAGGAACTCATTTTCTTGTAAGACAGAGGCCATTGTAGGTTCTGGTTGTTGATATTTCATGGATATATTAAGAGGGGTGACTAGTTCTTGTGTAAAAGTCACAGTCGTGCTTGCTAGTTCTTTTGGAGCAGCTACAGGATCAGCAGTTGATTCTTGTGTTTCAGCCTCTTGATATAGAGAAAGTAGTGTTGCGGCACCCTGGGCATCTGATTCCTATATTTCGGTAACAATATCAGAAGCTGGTTCTTGTGTTTCAGCTGTAGTTGGTTTTTGTGTAACATCTATAGTTGGTTCTTGTGTTTCAGCTACTGAATGAGTAGTTGGTTCTTGTGTTTCAACTACTGAATGAGTAGTTGGTTCTTCTGTTTCAGCTACTGGATGAGTAGCTGGTTCTTGTGTTTTAGCTTCTTGATTTGAAACGAATGATGTCGCAGTACACTGGGCCTCTGGTTCTTATGTTTCAGTGCCCATGGTTGGAATAGGTAAAAATTCCAGAATTTGGGAAGGTGGAGGTGTACGGGGTTTTAGCCAGATGGGTTGGGGGTTTAGGGCAGTGGCAGTAGTGGCTGCTCTTGTTGAGGTCCTTGTTCGTTTTCTTTGTAAAAAGGAGGGAAAAGGAGGAATTTGTTGCTTTCGTTTGCATGAGGGTTTTTTCTCAATGATGGGGCAGGGAGAGTTGTCTGGTTCAGAATCATCGCTAAGGATATGAATGGTAGGAGTGGATGATTCTGGTAAGATGTGGGGTGGGCTTGGTATGGTAGGAAGGTTAATTGGATTAATTGGGTCTATAGGTGGACTGTTAGGTACTTCTGGAGGATCTGGAAGGTTTTGTGGTTGTTGTTCCTAAAGGTTTTTAGGATGTTCAACAGCTTCTTGAAGGTCTATGGGTGGGTTGTTTAGGAGAGGGTTTTGTTGGGAAAAACCATTTTGGATGAGTAGTTGAGAGAGACGGTGATGGGTGAGGGAAAGGGTGGGATTTTTAGCCTTTTTACAGTAATGCGACATATTTCTAAGACATCCGAGTAGATAGTAGGGAATATTCACCAATCTAGCATGTCGTAAATGAGACAACAAGACAAAATCGTACTGGTAGACTACCTGGCATCGGCCTTCACAGGTGAGGTAGTGCTTGAAAAACTTTGCAAATTTTGGCCAAGGAGGCGGCAACGAGCTAAGTCGAACACCCCGGCCTTTAGGCTCAATTTGTTCCCCTGACAAGAGAAAATCCTGCTGGGCATTAAGGATAATGTGCTTGCGGCTGAACCAGCGAATGCCAGTGACAGGGAGACCCGAAACCTGTGTTATATCATCCTCTGTGACTGGAATTTGAACCCCTTGAACAATGGAATAATCTTCCTGAAGATTTCGAGCAAATTGAAGAACCTGTTGTTGATCAAATCCCTGGAGTCTCTGAAAATAACCCAGCCAGCCTACCTGCAGAAAAATTTGATAGACTTCTGGATATAATTCTAACAGAGCTGTCATGGCGGTTTCGTACCATATAACAGGGCCTCCCATAGCTAACAGCTCAGTAAAATGCACCGTTAGAGAGTCAAGTAACCACCTCTGAGCAGAGTAAGTTTTGCAGGTGAAGGCATGCAAATGGTGGTGAAAACAAACGAAAGGGTGGGTAAAAATGAATGACAGTAGTCGATTCGCGTGAAATGATGGTATAAGATTTTGATATATCCCCCCCCTCGTGTACCGCTACAATAACGATTTTTCGTCAGTGACAATTATGGGCAGCGCTCTTCTCATTAGCCATACTTCAATTATATTTACATATAAAGTTTGCATACCTCATCTTTACCTTTGATTCGTACTTCAAACAAAATATAGTGCATGTCCATAATAGTTCTGCAGCAGCCATGGGGGAGACTTTTGATTTATTAGAGAAATTGTATCAAGGATTTGTTTAGTTATGAGAGAGGGTCGTGGAAGGACAAAATGTAGTATGAGAGAGAAAAGAGATTATTGACAGGGAATGCTGAAAAGTTGGTGTTTCAGCAACAGGAAAGAATAGAAAAATGTTTGTTGAAGAGTGATTTTTTAACAATGTAAAGTACTGCTGAAGAAATGGTGTTTCAGCAGTGGCGACATGTTGTTGAGCAGTGGTGTTTCAGCAACGAAGAAAAATGGCGAAAATTTTCTGAACAGTGGTGTTTCAACAATGGGAAAAGGGCGAAAAATTGTTGAACAGTGGTGTTTCAGCAATGGGAAAAAGGGCGAAAAATTGTTGAACAGTGGTGTTTCAGCAATGGGGAAGAAGGGGAGTAGTGTTTCACAAAATGAAGCTTGGATCTTCTTGAAGTAGGATCATGCTTTCTTGGTAGGCCTTTTATTTGATCGAGAATTTGCAAAAATCAATTGTAACATGTCATTCCTTGACAGGCATTATTAGTAAAAGAAATCTAATCTAATGCTAAAGGAATTAAATTCAAAAGAATTAATTGCAATGAGGGGTAGGAGGCCCCTCTAAAAAGAGATAAAGTGAGTCTGCCACACATGTGGCCTTAAAATCTTCTTTGGAAATGGGGAGCTGATACAGACGGAGCTAATGACCATTCACTAGTAACGGTGTTTTAGAGTCATCGATTGTGAGGAGCCTTACTATTCCATTGGGGAAAACAATGTCCACTTCATAAGGTCCAAGCCATCTTGTATGTAGCTTCCCTTGAAATTATTTAAACCGAGAATCATACAGTAAGGTCTAATTACCTTTTTGGAATTGCTTATGCTTGATAGTTTTGTCATACCATTTTGATCTTTGTTGTTGAATCATAGTTGTTTGATGAATGGCATCTAGTCTTTTTTCATCCAATTCATTAAGCTGTTGCAACCTGGTTGTCTGTGCATCGGTCAAATCAAGGTTGACAGCTAAAGCAGTCCTTAAGGTTTTAATTTCAAATTCCACAGGAAAGACGACACTTTTTCCATAAACTAATTCATAGGGAGAGAATCCTGTAGTATTTCTCCAGGTAGTTCTGTAGGCCCATAATTCTTCAGGGAGCCTGTGAGACCAATCCTTTCTGTTTTCCTTCACTGTTTTTGTGAGAATGGATTCTATTACTTTATTTGTGCTTTCCACCTGTCCATTGGCTTGGGGGTGGTATGGTGTAGTCATTCTATGATGAATATGATATTTTTTAAGGGTGGCTTTAAAACCGTGAGAAGTGAAAGGAGGTTCCCCATCTGTAACTAATTCTCTAGGCACTCCAAATCTGATAAAGATGTATTCAAATAGAAAATCTAGAACCACTTCTTTAGTAGCTCTATGAAGTGCTTTAGCTTCCACCCATTTGGTCATATAATCTGTGCAGACCACTATATAAACTTTTTGATTGGATGGGGGGTTAATGGATCCTACAAAGTCTAAGGCCCATCTTTCAAATGGTTCAAGTACTACCTGGGGATTTAATGGAATTTCATCTCTATTATTAGGTTGGCCCATTCTTTGACAACTATCACAGGCTCGAACATATTTCTTTGCATCTTTAAAAAGTGAGGGCCAATAATATCCCATCCTGAGAATTTTATGTGTTTTTCTTTTATCAACAAATTGTCCTCCACAAGGGCCATCATGACAAGCTTTTAGTAAATCATAAACCTCATCTTCTCTAATGCACCTTCAGATTTCTTGATCAAGTTCTGTGTGGAAAAGACACCCACTTATCCAGCTATACCGAGCACTTTGTTGAATGATTTTCTTTTCTCCCGGTGAGATAGGTGTGGTGGTAACTTCCCTGCAAACAAGTAGTTAGCGATGTCTGCATACCATGGTGAGTGAGCAGATACTGCAAATAGATATTCATCAGGAAAGGAATCATATACTGGGGTGTTATCATCAGGTGTTAGCCGATAAAGGAAATCAACAACTACATTTTCTTTTCCTGGTCTATCTACAATTGTAATATCAAATTCTTGTAATAATAGTAACAATCTGGTGACTCGAACATTTGTGATAGGTTTGTTCATTAAATATTTGATAGCTAAGTGAGCAGTATGGACAAGAGTAGAATATCCAGTGATGTAATGTGGAAATTTATTAATAGCATAGATAACTGCTAAGAATTCATTTTCGGTAACTGTGTAGTTAAGTTCACCAGGAGTCATATTCTTGCTGATGAAGTAAATAGCATAAGGGAGATGATTTTATTCTCGTTCCAAGACAGCTCCTATTGTAGTATCTGAAGAATCAGAGGATATATGAAAGTGAAGTGTCCAATCAGGTCCTCTTAGAATAGGGGTTGTAAATAACTGATGTTTAAGTGTATTAAATGCTTCCTGGCAAGGGTTAGTCCACTTGAATTCAGCATTTTTCATCAGTAACACAAACAAAGGAGAAGCTATTTTGGAAAAAAAAATTGATAAATCTTTTGTAGTATCCAGCATGTCCTAGGAAACTTCTCACCTTTGTTTGGGTTTTGGGAATAGGAAGATTTTTAATGACTTGTATCTTGGATGGATCCACCTGGATTCCTTGAGATGAAATAAAATGTCCAAGCACTATTCCTTCACTCATCATCATATGACATTTTTCTGTACTCAAGGAGAGGTGGGCTTGTATACATCGTTTAAGTACTTTCTCAAGGTTTTGTAGTGCTTCCTCAAAAGAAACACCATAAGGGGTAAAATCATCCATAAAAATTTCCATAGAGTCATTAATCATATCAAAAACGATTCCTATAACTACTCTTTGAAAGGTTGTTGGTGCATTACATAGTCCAAATGGGAGGACTCTATAAGCAAAAGTTCCCCAAGGGCTAGTAAAAATGGTCTTATCTTGGTCTTGGGGTGCAATTTTGATCTGATTATACCCACTGAAACCATCTAAAAATGAGAAAAATTTCTTCCCTGACAAACTGTCTAACACTTGATCAATGAATGGTAACGGAAAGTGATCTTTTTGAGTGGCTTTATTTAAGGCTCTATAGTCTACACATACTCTCCATTTCTTGTTTTTCTTAGGAACTATTACCAACGGGGAAACCCATTCACTGTCCGATATAGGATATATAAACCCTGCATTAAGCAATTTTTGAAGTAATTCTTTAAGAATTTCTCTTAAATTAGGGTTCATTCGTCGTTGAGATTGGCAGATCAGTCAACAATATTCCTTGATATATATACGATGAGTACATAATTCGGGAGAGATTCCTTTCATATCCGTATAGTCCCATGCGAATGCTTCCTTATGTTCAAGAAGTAACTTCATTAATTGTTGTGTTTCAGCATATGTCAGGTTCGGGTTTATGTTCAGTGTTTTGCCAGGTTCAATTTCTACTGGTATACTTTTAGAAGAGATGGTGGCTAATGTTTCAGGTGGGTTTTCAGGGTTAAGGTTTTCCTGGTTATCTGACTCCAATAGTGTAGCTAGTTGGTTATGAGTTTATGGAGTCACAGAGGAAGGTTCACAAATAAAATTATTAATTACTTCATCCTCAGTGGCATCTTTAAGGCTTAAGGCTTGTCCGATAGTTAAGATAGGTTGAGTAGTTTGATCATCAAAGTCCACCCATAAAGAATTGTCATTATTAATCAAGGGTGTAGCGTGAGGGTAGAGGGTAAGCTGTTTAGTCTCATATCCATTGGAAATTGTCATTGAACCTGATCTACAGCTAATAAAAGTGTCTGTTGTGGCTAGCCAAGGCCTGCCCAAAATTAGAGGGTGGCCCCCCAACTTTGTTTTAGGTTGTAATACCACAAAGTCAGCTGGATAATTCCAGGATTCCACTAAGATGATTAGGTCTTCAATGACTCCTTCTGGTTTGATTGTAGAACGGTCAGCTAATTCTAGGATGGTTGGGGTGTCTTTGATTTCATTCTGCAGTTGTAACAGTTGTGAGGTTTCCAGAGTCATAATATTGATAGCAGTGCCTAATTCTACTAGGAATCGAGGAATTATTGTTTTTCCAATTTGCACTGAGACGGTAGGATGGCTAGGATCACCATATTTAACTGGGGGAACTTTACCTGACATTAGTGTAGACAAATCACCCATGACATGAACTGTGAGTGGATCTTTAGTTTTCCTACCAGGTTTCTTAACACAAATGTCTCGCATAGTCCTGGCATAAATTGGTACATCTTGTAGAGCTTGTAATAGTGGAATTTTGACATAAAGATTTTGTAATTCCCCTAGAAGATTGAAAGCAGGTGGCTCAGGCGTTTTAGTCAAAGCTAAACGCTCAGGAAATTGTGGTTTTGTTGTTTCAGCAGTAGTGTTGGAGGATGATTGTACCTCTTCAGGTACATCATGTTTTTTTTTTCCTCTTTATCAGAAGAGGTAACATCAGGAATGATAGGTTCTACTATTTTCCCGGATCGTAAATGAATATCATTGCATTGCGCAGGGAAAAGAGAAAGTGTAGGCTAGTTTTGAATATCAATGCACCGCACTGCTTTATTATTGGGGTTAGGGTTAGGTTGTACAGGTAGTTGGGGCCTCATCATTTGATTGTTTGGTGGAGTACCTGATGGTAAGGAGAGTGGTTGCAGAAATTGTGATTGAGGTAATTGATTTGGGAACGGGGGTTGTTGCCCTCTCCAATTTGGATTCCATTGGTTAAGGTACGGTTTTTGTTGTGGAGGCCAAGGAGTCCACATTGATGGATCTACAAAGGGAGGGTTAGTTTGTTGCATGGGTGGGTAATTCATTTGATTGAGGTATTGCATTTGATTATAGGGAGGGTAATTTGTTTGATTAAAAGAAGGATAGTTATTCCAATGATTAGAAGATGTAAATGGCATATTAGGATCCATACCTTGTCCCCTCAACTGCCATTGCCTTCTCTGTGTCAACAGATAGACAGCTTCAGCTTCTTCATCAGTTGGTTGTAATGCTGCCTTGATTCCTGGTAAAGAAGGGCATTGTTGAGTTTCATGATCCTTATCATAGATGATGCAGATTGGTTTTTTGTCCAATGGGCATTCCCTTCGTGGGTGCTTGTCTCTGCATTTGGAACAAAAGATGGACAGGGCTACTTCTGCTTCGGCTTGTTTCTTTTGAATCTGCAAGGTATCAATTTGTGAGGCAAAAGAGATTAACATTTCAGTTTTAAAACCCTCCAGTAAATTACCTATTTCGGCTCTTGTTGCTCCTCCACTGGCTGATTTTTGAACTCTTGAAAATGTGGTATCCCTGTTGTTTGATCTATTCCTTGAAGCTCCTCTTGAACATCCTTTTACATAGGTTAACAATTTCATCATATGATTCTTTAGATATGTCCTCTTTTCCAAGCATATTCAGCATATCTAGAAAATCATCCCCTACTCCTTTTAGTAATATTGTTTTAAGAATATCCTTACTTACATCGGGGTGACTGGATCTTTGTAGATTATACTATAGCCTTTCTACAAAGTCCTCTAGATTTTCATCCTCTTTTTGTATCATCTTGAATAGTTCCTCTCTTTTTTCTCTTGTTCTGCAATAGTCCTGGTATTTATGTAGGAATTTATGTTTCATCTGATCCCATGTTGTGATTACATGACCTCCAAGACTCATGAACCATCTTAGTGCATTTCCTTTCAATGTTGTTGGAAATAGCTTTAATTTTTTAGCATTGGAAATGTAATCATAACTTCTGCATAATATGTCAAACTCGAAAAGGAATTCATCATGATCCTCTGAAGATAAACCATGAAAGTTAGGTAAAGCTGAGAGTGGAATATTCTTCATGGGAGCTACCCCTCTAGGAAGATCACCAATAGGAAATCCTAAGGTGGAAGAAGATTTTTCATCATTTACCTCTCTTTCAGGACCTGCCTATTCTTCATGATGCAATTCTTCATTATACTCATCCATGGTTTCTTCTGTTTGTTCCCCTGATGTGCTTGCTCGATCCTTAATGTTTCCTGTTGGTTTCTCAACTGTCTCAGGACTCCAAATCTCTGTCCATGTTTCAAAGTTTTCTTGAAAGGAAGGTTGGGATTTTGGTTTCCGAAAGTTTGGTTGCAGAGGAGCAACAGATTCAGATTTTGATATAATCTCGTCAATAGAAGTCTTTCTTTCTCCCCTTCCTCTACCCCTGCCACCTGTAGGGTCAGTTTCTTTGGGGTCTCTGCATCCTCTCATGCAATCTTTATATCTGAAAGAACATAAGTGCTTTTGAAATCTATAATTGTCTTCCCCGACAATGACGCCAAAATGTTGGTCACTGTAATTGCTTATAACTAAACAATCAAGTGTTACATAAATTTTCAACCCAAGGAAGTCTGTTTATTTCAAAGGCAATCACACACTGTATATGCTCAATCTCAAAAGCAATCTAGAGTTGTAGTAAAAGTACATTAATCACACCTTGCCTTGAACAAACTGAAGTTCTAATTTGAATTACAGAAAAGAAATCTACCTATTGCAGAGTTCAAAGTTAAGGAAATAATTATCCAAAGAATCCTGGATTACATTAAGCAAATTAGGAAAGGAATCCTTCAAGATACTGCAAAAGAAAAGACCAAATATTCTGTAACTGAGAACAGGACCCTATTACCCAAGCAGGAATCTTCAGCACATGTTTCTGACTATCACACTTTCATGAACTCATCAAAATGATTGACACGTACTGAAGGCTAATTTTCTCCTAACAGAGAACAGGACCCTATTTCCCCAAGAAGGAATCTTCAGCACTTGTCTCTGATTATCACACTTTCATAAATTCATCAAACAGAATTATCGATCAAAATGATTAACAGTTACCCAAGAATGAATTATATGAAAACAATGTAACAATCAGTAAAGCAGAGTTTCAGCAAAACAGAGTTCAGTAAAATAGAGTTTCAGTAAAACATAATTTAATCAAGGCATGAACAGAAATAATACTAACACACTACATAACTAATTGGTGAATCTTGTGAAGAAGGTGGGCCCTCCCTTCTCACAAGATTCCCCATAAATGAAAAGAACTAGGAAGAAATGCTCAGAATAATCTTTTATTCATCTGTCAACTGTATCATGTTACAATGTCTGAAGTGAACACGTACTCCTCTGTAAATTCTTTCTAGCCAAGAAGAAGGATCCCCTCTAATGATGATTTCCCCTTATTTAAAGAGGAGAATCCCCTGAATACAATTGATCATCAAATTACATGTGCTCATACGAATCCTATTCTTAGTCAGATCTAATCTTTTATACTGGAATAGGATATCTGGATCTCCCGTAACAGAATGCTATTACAATAGTTGGAATGGTGTTGGGTGAGGTGTAGTTGTAGCGGCCGGTGTAACAGCTTCTTTGTTACTGCTGTTGTATATTGTTTCAGCATCACAAATCACAAACTGTTTCAGCAACGGGATTTGCGTTCTGACTGTTTCAGCAACGTGGTCTCAAGCAGCAGCGATGGTTAATTCTGGCTTAAGGTGCGGCTGTTGTGGCCAGTGTGACAGTTCCTTCTTACTGTTGTGTGAGTTGTTGTTTTAGCATCGCAAACCACGGACTGTTTTAGCAACGGGGTTTGTGTGCTTTTGACTGTTCCAGCAACGGGTCTTCAAATAGCAACAATCATCTACAGTTCGAACTGTTTTAGCACTTATATATTTCTGATCGATGGTTAAGTATGAGAGTAATGTAAAATTACATGTAAAACAAATTAAACATATATCAAAGAGAAGAGACGTTATATACCTTTGGAAAGATAGGGTAAGGTGATAATGTAAGCTTAAATGTGAGTGGAAAAAGGATGTAATGGTAGAAAAAAGTGTAAACAAAAAGGTACATTATAGTGTCCTAACACGTGGTTGAAAACTGGCTCAAGGTTACAACATAACATGAAAATCAAGATCAGAACATAGCATATCCCATTGGCTGAATAATAGGTGGACACATAGATGGATTAAACCAATTAAGAAAAGGAAGATGAAGTCTTCAATTTGTCAACTTCACATGAATTCTCGTCTCAAAATGTCATAAAGAAACAAGACTATCAGCTTGATATCAAAACTTGAAAAATTATCTCTACAGTAAAGTTTTCATTGTATAAATTAGCAATCAAGAATTAAAAAGCATTGCAATCTGAATAATGAATTCAATCATGAATAAAGAAATAACAGAGTAGAAAAAGAGGGTCTAACCATCCATATGTCTTTGCTATTAAGTGTCAAATTGAACATAAATGCCTTTTACAATGAGCTTCACAAAAAGGTCCCCTGGATCTCTAATTTTTTGACACTCACCTAGTCTTTCCTCTGTCTATTTAAACTATCTATAAAACTTCAAAATCCTATCATCTAGTATAGATTTAATTACTAGATTGGAATAATATCTATCTACTAAGGTATTTCACTCAAAAAGAGCTTCTACAATCTCAAAATAGATCACAGCTCAGCAACTTGATATTGCATAATATTGCCAGCATTTACATTTGATTCTACAAAATAGGAATTAGTTTGATTTAGTCAAACAGATCGAGGTCTTAGAATCTCTCTAACTAAAAATGAGTAGGAATTTCCATATTTCCTGGAAAACATTTAAATCATGATTGTAGCAAATCTCCATGTAACCTTTAGGATATAATCACAGCAGTAGCTTTAGCATTTTTGTGTTTGAGTTTTGTGGTAAGCACGACATTATGCCAATAAAGTCTAAAATTTATCTCCCTGAGTTCTTTGAGCAATGCCCTTTTCTCTTTCTTCTTCTTTTTAAAACCTTGAATCCTTTCTTGCTAGCGAGCATTCCATTGTTCTATTTGCGCTTTTTCTTTCTTTAATTGTCTTACTGTTTTCTGAAATTCCTTGATCCTTTCTTTATCAGTTCTGATTTTAACTCTGAATCTTGAGCATTCTTCAAAAGGTGTAGGTTCATTCAGGTTTAAGGAAACTTTGGGTTCTTTTTCTTTAACTTGGTACTTTGAGACTAATCCCGAGCTATGTTCTTCATCAGAACTTGTTGAATCTATAGCTTCAGACACATCTGATATGTGATATGAATCTTCAAAGTAATCTTGTTTATCCTCAGAGGTTTCAATGATACCTTTAGCCATCTCTTTAGCTTTTTCTAATCCGGTTGAAGCTCTCGTTACAGGTCCTGTAGATGATGACATCATTTTTTTACCTTTGCTGACTGGTTTCTTAGGAAATGAAGTTATTTTTCCCCTTTTCCTGGTACCTACTTCAGCATTCTCAGCGTCATATTCTATGACTATGACGTTTTCTTCTTTGATCGATGGATTAAACATGGCCTTTGAATTCAGTCTATACTTATTGGTGACCCTAGTAGAATTCCTTCTAGGTTTTTGTGATACAGACACACCTTTAACCCTTTTCCCTTTGACTGCAACACCGCCTTTTCTGATTGATGGCAATTCATGCTTGACTGTAGTTTGAGTATCAAAATCTTTATCTGAATCATTTTCCCCTTTAACATCTCCTTCAGAAAACGTTTCAATTTCTGGATCCCACCTAGGTCTTTTACTTCTGTTGTTCCTCGTCACCCTAATATCAGGCGTCTCCTCTTTCACAGGGGTTTCATCGATTGAAATATCTCGGATCTATATAATAGTCTTTCTCCCTTTACCTTTCTTCTATTTATTGGACTGTGTGTTAGGGTTTAAAGATTGTGTGAGCTAGCTATAGGGCTTCTGTAATTCGCTCAAAGAAGACATAACAAAATTTTTAATTAGGACTTGATGAAACAGACTGCTCTTAGCATTGGTGGAAGGTGACTGCACCCTCTTTGACATCTTTGTCAAGCTTTTGAGTAGAAAATAAGGGATATTTAAAGGGTAATCACCATTTAAATGCATTAGTATCCTAATGTGGTAGATATAGACCAGTGAGAATCTACCTTCGCATGTGATATACCTGTGGATCACGATCAGATAAGTGTGCCATTCGAGTCGAATCCAGCTACGAGGTACTCCCATTTTCCAATTCGGATTTTGCTTATATGGAAGCAGGAATTGGTTTACAAACTCTGTAACCACATGCTCTTTCTTCCACCATCTTTCTCCTCCAACCACCAACCTGCAAGCCTTCGCAATGGTTCGCTTTGTCAATAGAATCAACATCTTATCGATCTCCACCTCATGACCATCAAAATTCAAAGCGAACTCCATGGAGACCTACTCATCGTAACCTTGAAAAGTGGTAAGGAATTCAAACCACCCAACGTCTTTGAACCTTTGAGCCATCTGAGGATAAGCTTCAAGAAGTTCAACACCTTATGGTTCTATTCTGACTACCTGTCCACTCCTCTTTGGTGCCATCAAAACACAATTCTGTAACTAGCGCCCTCGGGTTCCAAATTTTGCCACCTGCAATATGTTAGTGTATACCATTCCTTTGAGCAAATACCTAGGCCTAAATTCAGAAAAATCAAATAGGTATAGTATAACGATCATTGAGAATTGGGTGATTTAAAATAAGTCGTGTGCTAGTACACAACAATCAGATTATGAAACGGTTTGAATCGGTAAATGATTCCAAGCTTTTGTGGACGCATGCAAACTTTCAATCCATGATTTGTGTCATCGTAATGAAATCTAGATGGCAGGCGCATATCAAGGCATGATTATTTTGGAGCTATGGGAATATCCTTATTCTCGTAGCGCTATTAATGACTTAGAAAAATTTGAAAGTTTGAAATTCAAACAGGCATATAAGGTGACAGCTCATTTTAAAACCATGTCTTTCAAAATCAAACTTAAATAAACTATCCAAAAACTATAATGCAAACCATAAGACACTAAAAAAAAAATCGAAATCAACTGGAAACAGAAAATGAAGTGTAGGTAAGAAGGGTTTAGGATAAGTGTTTCTCACTAAACCAAGAAAAAAATTAGAGACTAACACCATGCACAGTCTGATTTCCCCACTCTTTTTCCTGACCGGGACTAGGTTCGCCACCCAATCAAAGTACCTAAGAGGCACGATTATTTTTGTGTCTAAGAGATTTTTCACTTCTCTTTCGACCACGAGCAATAAAATGGGGTTAATTTGTCTGAGCTTCTGTCTAAATGGTTTAACTCCCAGTTTCAAAGGTATCTTGTGTTCGATCACAGAGGTGTCGTAGGTTCTCATCTCATCATAAGTCCATGCAAAAACATCCGTGTATCACCCGAGTAAGTCTGCATACTTTATTTTCATCTCGAGAGGGAGGTACTTTGATAGTTTCACTATCCTAGGTTCTTCAGCGGTGCCTATGTCACAGTCTTAAACCTCCTCTGGTTGGGGCTGCAAGGTAGACTTCATAGGCATATCGTTTTGGTCAAACAACCTTTCCAGAGGTATCAGGCCCTTAGGGATCTGATTATTTTTTAACACTAGCATGCGATGATTTGCGATTTTTTCTTGGAACTCCTGAGGCTCCTCCCCTTCCTTCATAATCCAGGTATGGTCATTTTTGTTTTCCTGGTCAATGTGAGTTTCGGATAAATCATCCACCATTTCCAGAAACTTTCTTATTTGTTTTTCATCTTCAAATACCTGCTAATGTTGTATGTTGTTTGGTATGGATGGTCTGTGCCTTACCTCTATGTGGTACTTTAACTTGAAAGTGGTAGGGGGTGCGAAATTCGACGCTGCTTTGGCCAGTGAATCGGCTTGCTGGTTTTCGTCTCGTGGGATGAAATGAACCTTTACCGAAGAAAATAAATTTTCCATTAGATCCCAGGCACAATTTCTGTAGGACCTCAGTCTTGGGTGCTTGGCCTGGTACTATCGATGTACCTGCTTCACAATCAGTTCTGGATCCCCATAGACCTCTAAGTTCTTTATGTTTAGCTTCTTGGCAGCTTCCAGTCCCAAAACTAGAGCTTCATATTCGCATACGTTGTTTGTGTAGTCTATGTCCCACTATAGCCTGTAAGAGAAGGGGACAACAAATTCATTTTCAAGTGCTACAAAAATCATGCTCGCACCTACTCCTTCACACGACGAGGCACCATCGAAAATCATTTTCCAAGTTCCAGTGCTATACACATTTTTAGCTGTCTTTTCAGTTTTGATTTCATCAATATAACTTTCTTCCATACAATTATTTTCACTATCGTCAAAAGACAAAATACAATTTCCCAGGTCTTGATCGGTGATATAAACCAGGTAATTGTTAGGATTCTGAGTATCACTTACTATATATGCCAACCGTGTTTCCCTATATAACCGAGTGAACTGCCCACCAAAAATAGGGATCGTGGTGTAGTTCATATCCAGCTGAAGGGATCCCCTGAGCTTGGCTCCCCAAGATCTAGATAATATGAAACTGTACTTCGGGGGTATATCAGCGACAACTACATCCATTAGGACATTTTTTACTGGAATCTGGGCGAGGGAGACTACTAACTCTTTGATCATGCCCATACACTTAACTCTCCTTGAATCGAACGAGTAAATATCTCCATAGGGTATAGTGATTTCGAGACCTAGTCTATCCATAATGGATTTGGGCATTATGTTATGAGAGGCCCCAGAGCCCAGCATGCAATTATGCAACAGTCGATCGTGCACTTTCAAGGTAATATAGAAGGGGTCAACGGTATCTCTAGCACCTTCAAAATGTGGACCAAAAGTGATATTAGGCTTATCATCTTCCAAATTTATCACGTCAGACTGACTCTCTTATTTTCTTTTGGTACATAGGATTATTCGCCAACTCAACCAAAGGTATTAGTATCTTGATATTATTTATATCATTTTCTAGGCAGAAACTTTCCTCAATTTTACCCGTTTCCTTGGCTGAAACTTCAGACTCTTTCCTATCCATCTTGTTTGTTTGCATTGTTTTATTTTTGGTGGTTCTGTGCATTTCAGGTGTCTGTGTTTCAACTGTATTAGTTCTTCTTGCTTGGGTTTCAACCTCCTTTACATTGATATTCTGCGAGTCTACCCCTTTGTTATTCCACATCTCGATCTCTCTCTGGATGGGCTCGTATGTTTCACCCCTAGGCAAAATTTTCTTGGGTTGAGTCGTCGACACAGGTTTGTTTTTAGGCCTCAGATTGTATTTATGTTGGAGCTCAGCCATTATGGTGTCGTCCATTCCTTGATAAGTGAGATCATTAGCATTGTTTAGGCTATTATCTACACCTGATGGTTGTCCAATGTTTATATATTTCTCATAATCTTCTTTCGTCAAGTGAGGTTGTATACAGTCATCGCCTAAATTGTTTACGTCTTCTTCCAAATCCTTGAACTCTTGCATATCATTTCCTCCAATAAAACTTTCAGTTTTTTAGAGGTGTTTGAATTTTTTTATCTTCATTTTTAATATGTCTTTGTTGAATCTGAGGATTGGAGTTTCTCCTGAATTCTCTCTTAACGAATTGATCAGATTTGGATTGATCTAGCTCCATTCTTGAGATTTTGTTTGATAGCTCTTTTATTATCCTAGCCATGTCATCCATTTTGTCATCTGAGGACCTTCTAGATCTAGAGGGACCCGCCTGTTCTCTAAAACGTTTGGCTTCCCTATTTCGAATTTCGATTTTTGTTTTTAATTTACCCGAAGCCATCATGTTTGACTCAATTTCCACAGCGTCATCTTGCATTCAGATTAAGTCGGCCCCTCTCCTTTGTCTTAATAGTAGAGCGAAATCGGGTTCAAAAGCTCCTGCGAAAGTTACCTTGGCTGCAGGTTGGGATGGTTTAACTTCAATAGGGATATTATTGTACAATTTGTTAAATCTTTGGATAAATTCCATAACAGTTTCAGATCCCTTTTTCCTTAAAGACCCGAACTTGGTCAAATAGTATAAATGATCCTTTCTTTCGCTCCATTGTTTGAGAAAAAGGTCTTCTAATGCATCGTAGGATAATATTGAACCTGGGGGCAGGCTCTGAAACCAAGTTCTTACCTGTCCCTCAAAGGTTTGGACAAACAAACAGAAATACACATCCTCATGTTCGAGACCTAAAATATCAGCGAATTGATCGAAGAAGTTGATATGCTCGGCTGCAGTTAGATCCCCTTCTCCTATGAACTTGGGTAAGTTTTTCATATAGTTTTCGAGTAAATCATGGAGGGGTACAGGAAGGACCGAGGGAGCGTATCTAGTGGCCACTTTGGTGAAAACCCTGGGGGGCAGTTTTTGGCCTTGACCTCCTACTCCCCCTTCTCCTCCTCCGGTGGCGGCCATGGATGACCTAGGAGAGGAAATTTGTGTGTTATAAAGAGGGTTGGCAAAGATTTATAGTGAATCTCTAGCTTCCCCGGGGTCGAGGGGGAAAAAATGGGGGAAATTTTTACCAGGGGAGGTGAAAGCTGGAAAAGGTGGAGAGGGTAAACGAGGACTCGGTTCCTCTGACTTGCAGGATATATAAATGGGAGAGCCCACCAGTTTCGAGTTTGTGGGCGTGGAAACTTCTTCGAGGCCTTGAGTGACAGAGAGGTTTATATTGAGAGTCGATGGGATATCAATAGGAATGAGCTTTACCACAGGCGTATCACCCCTACTAACGTAAGAGGTAATCGGAGAGGTTTCAGTCTTAATCTCGGGTAGGATTTGCTCGGATTTTAGCATCTCGGCTTCGAAAATACTATTCGATTTTTTTTCGAGAGAAGGTTCTCGCGAGGATGAAGGTTCAAGAAAGGTCTTATATTTAGACTGAGTAGACTTGGGTTGGTAAACAACAACATTTTGTTTGAAAATACCCCTTGGTTTTAGTATTTTTTCAAGGTCGAAAACTGGCACGGTCTATTTAGCATCTGGGTTTTGTCTGGTGTTCCTTCGAAAAGATGTTAGCTTACTTAAAAGTGGAGTCTCCAAGTGAATGATAAAGGTTTATCCTTAACAAGGTGTTCTCTCTTTGTTCACTATCAAAAAATGAAACTTGGAAATGTCGTTCTCTCAGGGGAAAGTGACTACGATTCTCCGTCCCCGGCAATGGTGCTAGAAAGATGTTGTTCATAAGTCTGTACTTAAGGCTAGGAAGTATAGATTCTAGGCATCCATAAAAGGGTAAAAGATAAGGGAAGGAGCAAACAACTGGAAGAGAAACTATAGTTGATTTCTAAGTTGTCTGTGTCTAACTTCCACTTGTTCTTGCGTGGTTATGTCTCATTCAATGGCTACCCACGAACGTTCTAGTTCGACCCGGGTGGTTGCAGTTCTTAGGATAGTGTCAAAGAGGTTTAAGGCTATGCTGGTTTGTTCTGAGAGGTCGGGTTCTATGTGAGGTTGCCTTGCAACAAGGACAGTCATTTAAGGAACAGAGATTTAAGAGGCTGCTGTTTTTTTTGAGTTGTTGATTCAAATTTTTTATTTATACGAGAGAAAAAGAAATCTCGTGAGACAAATTAATAGTTTAAAAAATTGAAGGCCATCTTCCATAACTGAGTTAAAAATTTGGAACCATGTATGAAACGAAAGAAAAACATAAAGATGTCAGACAATGTGAGGCATCATTTCGAGAGGAATCTCATGTTGTAACAGAAGAAGAAAAAGAAGAGAAACACTTTAATGAAGTGCAAAATATAGCGATATAAGTAATCCACAGGTCTTGTACCTGCTAATAGCCGATACAGAGGAAAAGCTACAAATAATTAGATAACTAAAACATGATTGCTATAGTAGAGGTTGTACCAAATTCCAGTCAAAGCATTCATCAGAGATGCATATAAAAATGTCATGAAGCATGAAATAACAGAAGAAAGCACATAACTCAATCTTGACGGAATATGGAGTCTTCAATTCGCTTTGTATTAATTCGTGGCAATGGAAAAGTTCTCTATTACAATCTTCCAAAAGAAAAATCCCCTCGTTTTTCTTGAAAATGCCTATTTATACAAGCCTAAAAAACACTTCAAATTCCATTTGTTCTAGAAACCTTTGATTACAATTGCGGAAAGGAAGCATTTCATTTCCTCACTCTTTGTCTTCCCCCATGCAGGTGAAACACCTTCATTTATTTTCTCCTCTGGCTCCAGAAATAGAACGGATTGACATATGTCGCTATTTAACACTAGAAGCCTGCCCTTTCACCTGCTCAATGCAATTGGTGCACCTTTCAACCAACTAGGCTATCAACCTGGAAGGCTCTTCTTGGTTGTTGGCCTCAAAGGTGTAACAACTCTTCGCCAACTGTGGCAACCTTTTTCCTACTTGTTCGTCTTCCATGACGATAGACCGCAATTGTAGGCTTGGCTGTACTAGCCATTTGTCCACTTGGACCATATCAACCTAGATTATTTGGGATATTTCAGCTTGTTTATTTTCTTCATTTTCCTTGATATCTATCAGGTGTTTAGCTATATTGATTTTTCCCAGCATCCCAGCACTGCCTTCCTTATCAAGGTCTAGAAAATCTTTATTTATCAAGGCGAATGTTTCTTCACAAGAAGTTATCACCTCCTTAGCTCTTCCCCTTCTCTCTGATATATTCTACTCCCAAGCCTTTAGTAAGATCATCCCTCTAGTTTGTTTTGCAATGGATAATTTGGAGCTACTGACCACCTCTACGTTCGTTGTGGCTATCACAGCATCCTTGAAAGCAACCCGAGCCGCCCCAGCTTCTCTTTCTCGCAAAGAGATATCTTCTAGTATTTTATCTATCGTCTAAAAGTGATGTTGAATGGTTCCCACTTTTGCAAGCAAGTCTTGTTGAGCCGCTAATACCTTCTATCATATTTTGGTAGCCTATGCTTGAAAAACATTTATGTATAAAACTTGGTTTTCGGCAACATCCAATTTCGATTGTAACTATATAATTTGTTGCTCCTGCTGGCTTACCTGCATTTGGCTTATTTGCACCGACTGGTGCACCTGCTCAAGGTCAGATGTAAGGTTCTCGATCTCCTACAGATCATCTATTTGGGCTTGTTCGAGGATTTTTCTCATCTCATCCCTGGCATTTGCTTCCATTGTAGCCACCTTAGCTTCCAACTTACCGATCAAGAGGTTCTTTCATTGCAACTGGGCTTTCAAAGTTCTGACTGAGTATTGACTAGTTGTATCATAAGCCCCTAGTGTTCCTGCTATCTCGTTGATGAATTCCTCCTCTTCTATGGCCTTTCCTTCTGTCAGGATTTTAAACCTTTTATCCACTGCACCCACTTTTTGATATGATTCTTGCTTCACTACGGACTTCCTTTTCTTATCAAAGAAAAAATTGTTTGGAGGTAACTCTTCCATGGAAATGGGCATTAGATATTCATTGAAAATCCATCCCGCATTGGGATTCCCCTTTGTGAACTGTAAGGGTGTGATAATAGTAATCGGACTGTCGATTTCCTTGGATAATTGTTTAGGGGTAGTGTCTATGGCCGACTATTTTTATGTGGTCAGTGAGGTGTCGCATGCCTTTTGCGAGGGTATCTCATCTTGACTTAGTACCCACTTTCCTGGTGCAACTGCCTCTAGGTTTTTCTCTCCTCGATCGGGGATTTCGACTCCCTGTTCCGAGGTATCCTTTTCTTCTGTCCCTTCCTAATTTTTCTCCTTGCCACGACTTGAGTTCTTTGAAATTTTGGCTTCTGTCTACTATATGTCTGGAAGCTTTGGGGTTTTGCCTTGTAAAATTAGGGGGAGGCAACTCTTCCGATGCTCCTCGAATTTGAGGAAATCAGCATATCTCCAGGTGGCAAGGCTTGAATCCGGCTCAATAATTCAGAGTAGTACCTCGCACCTCGGAATATTACCCAGTTAAAAATCTCGTAGATGAAATCTTTGGCCTTGTTCTCCCAAAGCTTCGAGTGGTAGACATGGATAGGCTCAGCATCAGATGGAGTCCAGCTCTAGATCATCAATGGGAAAGGTTTCATGAAGCAAATAGCATCCATGATGTAGGCAGACATAAAGAATGAAGATGTTCTCCCACTGGCATTCTGTGCTCGATATTCAGTAATTCGACTGGTGAGACTGTCCGACATCAGTTTTGCCCAGTCGAAAGAAAAACCTTTAGGGACTGTATAAATGAGTGGCACCCATGGGAGGAAAAAGTGAGTTGTGTCCTCCTTCCCGTACAGTCTACAGGTCATCATCGCTACATACTTGAACTGTGGCTCTAAAGAGGAGATTGAATAAATTCCATTAGTATCGGCACTGAATTTCGTGGGGTGTGAAACCCAGTCTTTGATCAAATAAGATAATTTTTTCCTGAACTGCTCGCATTCCTTCTTTTTGAAATCCTCTAGGAATTCGGTATTGTAAATACGATTTGGAGTGGGTGACAATTTATACATTGCCTATAGGTGCTCTGGTCTGAAAGACCCGACTGCTTCCCTCTGTTCATTGAAAATCGTTCTGGTCAGGAGGTCTACATGGTCCAGTGCCCATCTGACCATATCATAATAGGGGAGAAGCCGTGGCCTTCCTACTATTTTTTTCATCTCCACTTGAGCAACGATTTTGTATTTGGTGGACATGTCATCGTTCTCCTCATCGCAGGAATCATCCGAGCAATTTATCACATCGGGTTGCAGAACATTGGAAATATGCGTCCATGTTTTAATAGTATTGATACTTCGAGGCAAAGTATCAGAAACAATATATGAACCTTGGCCTGAACTCTCGACGACTACCTTGGGTGCTTTTCATGGAGCCATGGTGTATGACCTTGCAATTAGATCCCCTATCGCAAAAGATTGAAAACACAGACAAAAGTTATCCTGGTGAAATAGCTTTGCACACAATAAAAAGGAAAGTTGAGATAACAAAAGAAAACCCTCTGCTTAAACACTTAAGTTTGTACTAGTCCTTGTCGACAGAATGGTTAAATGATTTAATGGAAATATTTTAGCGAATAAGTGGGATCTTACTGTCAATCACTTCAATGAAATTCAAATAAATGCCATAAATATTTGATGACTCGTAACTTGGGAAAAGGGCAGAAACATTAAAAGCTTCATCCGTAGATCATACAGTTAAAATCTACTCAAGGCATTAATTAATCCATCTTAGATCCTTTAATGTCATGCTTTTAGTCCTTTGTCCCCTTTTCGGTGCTCATCATATTGGACAATTTCGCTTCTAGCCTTTGAGACCCAAAAGCCCGAAGTCGCGATGGTTCAAAATTATTTATAATTTGTGATTTAACTTAAGCTTTTAATTAACCCATCTTAATTAATGAATATCGTGACTTTGGGGATCGGAGTGACCAAGGTGTTGCGTTTTAAGGCAAGAATCGTCGAGTCGTGAAATTACGATAGAGTCTAACTACGGTTTAAAAAGATTACTCTTGATATTTACCTGAGTGACTTGAAAAGACTTCGCAACTTCGCATATCGGAGGTTCGGAAAGTGTTCAATGAGTAACTCCCGAATCGTGAGAGCATGAGGTGATGACATCAAACGATCTTTACTTAGAGGCTCGATAATGGTGGTTAGAACTAAACCTTATCACTACTTCGCATGTCAGGATACCGGGGCTTGGTAGGTACATCGTGAAATACGCAGGAACCTAAAATCCGGCTTTTTGGGCTTAATTATAACCTCTTACTTATTTAGAAAGAAGGGCGGCTCCAACCTTTGAACCAAGAGTATAAAAAATAAAATAATACGTTCCAACAGGTCCAATGAAAAGGAAGCAACAACTCAGGAAAGTTGCGGCCACATAGTGATGTCTTCAAGTCTTCTACACAATCCTCCAAAGGTGCAAGTCTACATCATGTGAATAAATGAGTTGAGGTCGAACATAATGAGACATCGTTTGATTATTGATCATTGAGGTATATCGTTAACAAATGCGAGACAAACTACCAATACTGAAAGTAGGTATCAAGGCACCGAGTACATTCTTACAAGTGTTAATAGAGGAGTCGATGTCGAACACCTGAAGAATCCATCGATCAAGAGACATTGATGTATTCCAAACTGTCAATGGCGAGAGAGCCTGCCACTAATGACTGCAAGCCTCAAGGTACTCATAAGACTCTAGGTCCCATTTCTAGAATAAATGGCCTGAAGTCGATGGAAAGAGACTCGCTGAAAGAAGAGCATTAAGGCATCTTTCATCAGTCAGCATGAGGTACAAAGAAGGAGCTTCATGATTTGGTGGAAATCGGACGAAGGACATGTTCATGAACCAACGAACTTGTGCATTTTTCGTGTGTGCCAAGTGCAAGGGGTACACAAAAAAGACCCTCTGAATAACAACCAATGATGAAAATTGTGGACAAAGGTGAGGAAACCACCAATAAGGCTAATGGAATCCAAGACACTGCACGAATCCTAATGTGTGAATAGATGTCTTGTTGTTGAACACAAGGAAAACCACCTAGTCAACGACCAATGATTAAATGTCGACTGTTGGGTTCAAGGTTACCTACCAATGATGAAAGTAGGGCCGGGGTGCATGATAGGACTGCAGTATCATGTGATTCTGAGACAAACTGAGGGTATGGCCGACATGCAAAGTCAAGAGTTCTGAGGAGTGGACGACACAGGTTAATATACTTCCTTTGAACAAGAGCATGAGACATATGGAGGACTCTAGAAAGATAGACCTAATGATGAAACCATGAGATGTAGGAGGCATCAATTAAATTCTCTATAGGGACTGGAAGAGTAACCAATCAGTAGAGAAGACTCTGTAACAAGTTCAGCCTCCTAAAGCCATGCTAATCCCGAAATTATGATGATGAATGGACTCAAATAATTTTGTGCTCTGTTCAAAGGAGACACGATTGTTGTCGATACGAGATAATACACCCTTCCCACCTGTCTTTTTTTGTTTTTTCATAGACAAATGAATGTTATGATACAGAGGAGGAAATTAGTGTCACAAGTAAGAAAAACTAATTCCAGTAGTAGAAAGTACCTATGCTCAATGTAGGGAAGTGCATGTCAGAGATGGAAACTCAGGGGAATGTTCCCTCCTAGGTATAGGGTGTCAAATTGAGAAGGATATAAACAAGGCTCTGCTTGGTTGAGGATGAAAAATTGTTGAGGCAAACGGTTTATAACGCAAAGTGAGAATCAGCTATAGGCTCAATACTACAAGCAGGGGCATGAGATGTAATCACAACTTAATGCCAAAAAATGTTATTTTTTATGTCTTGTAGTATACTTGGTGTGAAAAGGGATAAACTTGTGCCAAATAGACGTCTTTTCAAAACCAATTTTACGAGTGTGAAAGAGACAAGTTCACTCAGAAATATTTTCACTTTTTTATAACGATTCGGAAAAGAGCTTAAATAAGACTCACGACCTTTCAAATCCAATTTTAACGAGTGTGAAAGGGACAAATCACTCGACAATATTTTCATTTTTTGAACGAGTCGGAAAAGAGCTTAAATCAGACTCATTTGGGAGATTCTAGGTGGCAAGTCACGGTGGAGGCCAAGGCTCCCATGCTGGACTTCTATGAAATGTCAGCAACTTATGAAGAGCTGACACAAGCTTGGGAAAACCCAAATCTTTCCAATTCAAGGAGGATACAATACTTGCAAAGGTTACCTTATCTAAAATATATCGAAAAATGCCCCTTATTTGGAAGGGTGTAGAAAAAGGAATTTGAGGCTCTACAAGATCATTCCAATCAAAGGAAACAACCCTAGGACTTGGAGGAAGCATACTCAAAGAGAGTGGAATGCTCCCTTTTGCAGAAGGTATAGAACTAGAAATGATAAGGACATGGAATAGAAGGTATAGAACTAGAACTAGAAGAGCGAGATCGATCGAAAATTGCATCGGCACGACCACTCCCTTAGACTTGTCACTCTCCAAGAGAATAGTGGGTTCGACCAAAGATTGCATCAGTACGACCACTTATTCAACCATTGGTTGAATAGGATGCGAGAAAACAAGGTCAAGAGACGCATCACCCCTGAACATAGGAGAGGTTTCGGTCGAAGATTGCATCGACACGACCACTGGTTGAATAGAATGTGAGACAACAAGGTCAAGAGATGCATCACCCCCGAACATAGGAGAGGTGTCAATCAAATATTGCATCGACACGACCACCGGTTGAACGGGATGTGAGACAACAAGGTCAACAGATGCATTACCCTCGAACATAGGAGAGGTGTCGATCGAATATTGCATCGACACGACCACTGGTTGAACGAGATGTGAGACAACAAGGTCAATGGATGCAACAACCCCTAGAGGAAGAGGGGTGTCAACTGAAGATTTCATCGGCATGACTGCTCTATCAATCAAAGAAGGAACAGAGTGTGGACAAACCACCGACGAGTCCGAACCTGAAGGGCCCTCAAGTGAGAACCATGTTTCCAGTATCCCGGTAGTAGAAGGACACAAATGAGTAAGGTAACTTCCTTCGCAAGTCCTACAAAGGAATCTGTCCTTGTGTTTGAAACGTCTAGGCTTATCAATCGTATGAATTCCCCCAGCATGACTTGCAGTGGCTAGTGACAAATCTCCAACATGACTAGCAGAGGTTGGTGATGTATGTGTAGTGTGACTAGCAGTGACGAGACTTGTGCCCCTAGCATGACTTGCAGTGGTTGGTTGTTGGTCTTCAACATGAGTTGCAAAGTTCGTCGACCAATATCCAATATGACTAGCAGAGGTTGGTGATAGAATGTTAGTATGACCTACAACGACTGGACTTGTGGTGGCGGAGGGTTGTGTCATTTGAGACCAAGGTCCAAGGAAAGATTGGTTTTGAGAATTTGTAGGCCAAGAAGGATCCTGGTTTACACCCTGTCCCTTTCTGGTAGGATAGTATCCTCCTCCATACTGATTCATAAGGATTTGTAAGGGCATCAACACTAAAGTATATGGCTGTGAAGAGACAAAAGAATGATAAGTATTATTCGATTCAGGATACATGTTGCCCCCAGATGAAGGAACTTCGTTAAGGGGGTTGCCCATACTATAAAAATAACTCCCCCCAAATGAAACACCAGAGGATAGACAAAGTTCCGCCATGGGAAAAGTGTTTGTAGGAACTGACATACCGAAAGAAGGATAAGTGGATAGAGTGTAATAAGTAGAAATATTTCCTATTTGGGAACTTATTTCTCGCAAAGTGGATTCGTAGGAAGGAATATTCCAACCTCCTACCGTAAGAGGTGTTTGAGGGATATGACTCTCACCAAATGGAGAGGGATAATAAGGAGGAATCATGCCCCCAGACCCAAAAAATGGATTCGCATAAGGAAGCGAGACAGAGGATGGAAAGTGCGAAGACATGTCTGACATACCATGAGAAAAATGATTAGAGACCCAAGGCATTGACTGAGTATGATAATTTTGCACAACATTATGAAAAGCGGAAGGATTCACCCCCATGAAATGAGCGAACATCATGGGGGGGTAGTAGTAAATAAGGAGCAAAAGGGACTCCACTATCCATGATAATGAAAACTCAGTATAGACTCCTAAGGCCAACTAGTAATCAAAGAGCACACCAAAAGTCAAATGGCCAATATGCATACAAACGGGATAAAGTGTCTGAGTGGCCTCCCTCCCTAAATAAGGTATGTCTCTCCTAAGAGGGGCCTGAGACTCCCTGCTAAAGATCGGAGGTAACAGAATCAGTTATAAGGACCCTCGTGGGCTTAACAACCAGTCGGTCAGATCCCCCCGGAGAGGTAATCCTCCATAAAGGTTGTGTGTTGTGTGACCCTTATCTGACCCAAGGTACCTGCATAATAACTCCTGCAAGTAACCTATGAGACACCTAAGTCAAGCAACTAATAAACCATTGTATAATCGATGCACAAGCGAGTAGTCGTAAGTCAATTCCACCGTATGGGCAGGGTAGCAAAGCCCAAAAACTTGAAAGCATCGCCTCTCACGAAGGTAAGGGCACTAACAAGATCCTCAGATATGAATAGATCCCCAGAAATATCTTTGATGCTAGGAAGGTATCAGGGGGATATCCCTTCAACCAACTTCGCGCGACCTCGTGATTAACTTCGGTGTGAGCGGAGCCTCTTGATCTTACCGATTATACAATGGATTTCTCCACTCCCTGGCTTAGACACATATGTTGATTTAATTTCCTTGGAGATGTTTACTCACAAAATCCTATTCCAAGGCACTAAATCCTAGGCTATTTTGTGCACCCTAGAAAATAAAATTGTGACTAGTAAATTTTAAATTATAGCGTTGATTTTAATGGTTGTGATTACTCAAAAAGGTATGGTAGCAAAACTCATGGTGTTATGACTCTGCAAGAAAAGTAAATATGAAAATAATGCAAAGTTCTAACTTTAACGTTCAATGAATGATATGCTTCTAAAAATGATGCAATTTTCAAATTCAACTCTGCAATTCAAAAGTAAAAATGCAATATTTCACTATATGTACTAAGCTAATGATAAAAACTCAAAAGACAAAAATGCCAAGCAATGCAAAATGCATATTTTTTTGTTGTATTTTCAATATATCAAAACTGAAAATGCATGGACTGAAAAGTAACTTGATATATAGCCCTACTGTGTTAAAAAAAGAGATAACTCAAGAAGGATACCAAGCAATAAATCACCCATCCCAACATACAAGGACAATAAAAATGAAAAGATGAAGAGAAAGACTTCGCCTAGAAATTCAACCAAAAGAGGGTTTCATGTCATCCCACAAACACTTAATAGGCACTACATAGACCCAAGAAGGCTCTGGAAGCATCAAATCCCACCCAGCAAACACCATACCAGGAAAACATGCAAGGCAAACTGATGTATGCGACTATTCAGGCAAACAGAGCATATATACGCAGCTTGCAGTGAGACAGCCTGCGTGTATACGCGACTGTCAAGGGAAAAGGCACATATATGCTTTGAAACAAGGCCAAGAAAGGGAGAAAGGATGAAAACTCAGACCCAGAGTGAACATGAGCTATCAAGAAATGATACGACAAGAACCACAGTAGAAACAAGAGAAATCTAAGGAGAAAAGTACTTCAAACCCTAAGAAAGAAGATTCATCCCTAGTACGGTCGTCAATTATGTTACGAGGAAAATCTCTCTATGGCTAGGGTGAACCACAACAGATGGAAATGACTGCAGAAATCAACTCTATCCCAACAATATTCTATATAAACCAATGTGCAAGGGAGATAAGAAAGAGGCCTACCTCATCCATATGTTTGATGATTTCCACCGTTGAGCACTTTGACCCAAATCTATATATACCTACAACAATTTCTCAACAAACAAGCAAAAACAAGCATATGGTGGCAATATAAAAGGTTAGCACATTAGATAGCATAATCCATAAATAGACATAACAAATATGCCCATGGATAATAATTCAGATATTTGCAAGACATCAATTGGACGGGAAGAGAGTATTTCTATTAATAAATTATCAGCAGAAGTGAAAATATTACAGACGTCCGTGTCGGCACGGTTCGGAACCGAGAAACCAAGTTCCTTCCAGCTGCGCCTCCACCACTTCAATCCTCCACCAAAGGTAAGCTCATAGAAATGAGACAATGAGGTTCTCCATCAATAAGGGAAGAGCTTGGGGGTTGAACACTGTGTTCAGACTTAAAGGACAAAGGGATGCAGACTCAATATGAGGTAAATAATTTCTCCATAGTAACTTTTCTCTCAAAGTTTATTTCTTTCTCATTTTCCATAACTCATAATTGGCCTCTTTATAGCCTTCAAAATGCAACTAAAGGGATGAGTCGGAATGTTTCCAGTATATGGAAGGCCAAGGAAAAAAGATCTCATGTCCTGACATGGAAACCCGACATTTAATTTTTATTTTCTTTCAAAAATCCTAATGTACGCGGGTTGTAGTGGAGCAGCCTACGTATACGCTTGTTGTGTAGGGTGCAAGATGCATACAAGTGGAAAAATTTGTATTTTTGTCTTTGGATTTTAGTAACAGGGAAGACAAGTCTGCATAGGGAAATGGAATAAGGCCTTCTCTACAAGATTGCATAGGGTGAGGCAAATCTTGCTCTAACAGGTTTAAGCTTAGACTTTCTATTGGTTATGGTTTGGACTTCCTACCTTATGTGCTAGATCTGGAGAGAGGTATGCTACATTGATTGGTTATTAGGCCTTAGGTTTTCTTCCAGAACTATTCTTTGTCAAGGTTAAGGTGCTCAGGAGTGACTTCGGCCTTATGGTTGGGTGACAATATTGTTATATTTTCTATGGTTAAACAAGCACACCTATTATTTCTAACAGGTTATGGGCCCACATTATCTTCGGAAAGTCTAACCGTTGGAAGATAGATTGGGAGGATTTGCTCAGTTATAGTTGCAGTTGCAGTCAGTTTTTGTTGCAACAACGAAACCCTAACCCTCTTGTTGAGGCACCTTAAGTGAAGATATTGACCTAATTTATGGATATCCTAGTGCACTCCAACCCAACGCACCTCCTGGTACTCTAAGCAAGATAAGATGCCAATTTTGATTTTTTGGTCAAAGTCAAAGGTTGACCAAGTCAAAGCAGTCATGAATTACTCTATGAAGTCAGAAAACAAGCCAGAAGGGGATTCTAACTTGAAAGCATGGAATACAAGGATTGAACTCATCCTTGCCAAGAATAAAGTGTTAGATACCGTGAAAGGAAAGATTGTGGAACCACAATTTGAATAAGGAAAAGAGAAGGAACCTCATAACGTTGCAATTATGGAGGAGTTCGAGGACAATGATATCAATTCCATGAGTATCATAGTGGACTCTGTAAAATACCACTTGATACCATACATCTCTCATCTTGACTCATCTAAGAAGATGTACGATGCCCTAACTAACCTCTTCTCAATCAGAAACATTGGACAAGTAATGAGTCTAAAGAATGAGCTCTGTGACATGAAAATGAATGATGATGATAGCATAACATCATACTTTGTGAAAATATCTCATTTTAGAGATCAAATACAATTTATTGAAGAAATCATTTTAGAGAAGTAACTGGTAAATATAGTACTCAATGGTCTTCCCAAGACATGGGATGCATTTTCCGCAAGCATGAACACAAGGAAGGAGTATCCCACATTTGAAGAACTTTGGACTTGTGGTGCACAAGAAGAATCAAGGATTAGCGCAAAAGAGAAATTCCAAAGGAAAGATGATGATAAATCCTACACAACAAAGTTCAAGAAATTTAGGAATAAGAAGAAGTTTGACTCAAGGAAGAAACCAAATCAAGAGAAGGATATGTCAAAAATACAATGCTTCAACTGTCGAAAATATGGTCACTACAAGAATCATTGTCTTGAGTTAAATAAAAGGAAGGAAACACATGAAGCATCAGTTTCCGAAGAAAGGGAATCCTCAAAGAAGGCCAAGCAGGTAAAAATAGACTTCTTCTTCTAAAACAAGGTAACAATATTCTTCATAGCTCTTGTACGTGCCATGTTTACATAGTTTATGTACATATCTTGCATATATATTTCTTAGAAGATAAGATGTTCAAGTGAAACAATACCTATGGAAGAAGAACAAGATAAAGATTGCTATCACGATGACTACAAGTCAAGAAATACACATGAAAAGATAAAGTACATTGACAATTCTTGTGGAAGCTATTACAAAATTAACTACTGCAAGATAAGCCGAAATCAGAATCAAACTTGAAGAAAACCCAGAAGAAGTCAAAACAGAAAGAAGTTAGCAACCAAGAAGAAATTAGAAAAAGACTTGTGACACCTTGCAGAAGGCAATGAGAATGGAAACAGAAACATGGACTATCTCAGATGGAGGGAGATGATTACAAAATTCCAAAAGAAGAGCATGCATTCATGCATGAAGCAAGGATTAGGATGGATCTAATCCTAAATAATATGATCCATTGAGGATTATGAAGTATCTATCCATGTTCCCATTGAAAGTAACAGCCATGAAAAGAAGCATGTGTTCAATTTGACTTTAGAAGAAGTTTTCTTCGAAAATAATCCTTAAAGTATCCTTGGTTGTCCATCTACATCCATGATTCTATGATGAAAGGAAAAAGTTGGAATCTCCAAGGAATGAAATCTATAGAAAACTCCATGGACCCAAGAGCTAAAGAGAAACACGAGGAAGAACATGAAGATTCCAAGAGAGAAAGAAAATCCAAAACAAGCAGTTATTATACCAAGAATCACAAGACTACCAGCTTGGTTTGAACCCACTAGAAGCAATCAAGCAGAATAAATGGAAGTTATGATGAAGAACGGTATATGTAAGAAATTGTGAAAAAGGGTTATGAATGGAAGCATTGCAAGACTCAGAACTAGAGGTTCTTCCATAAGGAGGAGAAGACTATGATAATAGCTTGTTCCCGTAAACCAGATATACCTCTATCTGAGCTATTATATCTCTTGCAGTATCCATGGATTGAAGTTTACATCAATTGGTTGTAAAAGATTGTTCTCCCAATAGAGCATCTAAGGAAGAAGCTTATGTAAAGAAATATCAAGGTCTTGAGGTATACCAGAAAGAGACCCATGTATGCAGATAAAAGAAGACCTTGTATGGATTCAAACAACTTGATGCAGAGTATCTCATATACAACAGAAGCGTGATAAAAAAATTCCATGACAGAGATAGTGTATCAGGATAGTTACTCAGAATTTTGGGATGATGGATTGAAAATCCATGGAAAACTCTCATGATGACAGAAGAAGTGCTACTTGGATATGTTTCAATTTGAGCCTTGCCACGATGTCATGAGCTAGCAGGAAACAAAAGTGTTGAATTTTGACCATGATATATATTGTAATGATCAGAGCTACATGAAGCCTTAAGAGAAAAACCAATGTTCCATAACATACCAAAGTACATTGATATCAAGCATTACATTCTCCATGATGAAGTCCAGAAAAGAGAATTGGTTCTCCAATATATCTCCACAGATGAGAAGATAGCAGATATTTTGGTAAAACCTTTGTCCAAGATGAAAAGTTTGTGTACTTAAGAAACAAGATGGGGCTCGTAGAGACGAATTCCTTATTGAAAAAGGAAGAGATTAATCCCAGGTTGGGAGGGAGCACTAATATGTTATTGATTTATGGACAGTCATTTTTCAGTTTGAAAAATGGTCTAGGATGAGAAGCTTCTTTCCAGTTCGTAAATTGGTTTGATATTTCTGATGGACAGGCATTTTCCAGTTCGAAAAATGGTCCAGATCGGACAGTCATTTCCGTAATGAAAATGGTTCAATATATTGTTGATGTACCATAGACAATGATTCCCCTTATGGTCATTGTGGGGGAATGGTCTAGGACAGTCATTCTTATTGGCAGTCAGTCTAAGTAGTGGTCAAGTAGAATGGTCCACCTCATCGAGCAGTCATTCTTTCAAAGTTCACAATTGTGAGCAGTTTTGAAGATAGTATTTTTTGGAGGTTGGTGCAGGATAGTCATTTCCATTAAGAAATGGCCTGAATAATCATTCCCTAGGGTAGACTCATTATCTCCAGGTTGCACTATGTTTAGTGTCAGAGGAATGGCCCAGTTAAGTGAATGGTCCAGGTTCAGCAATCAGGGACAAGCATTCCCTAGGGCAGACTCATTCTCTCCAGGTTGCACTATGATTAGTACCGAAGGAATGGCCCAGTTAAGTGAATGGTCCATGCTCAGAAATCAGGGACAATTATTCTTCTATGCTTGAGAAGAATAGTCCAGATATCCCATGGATGATTTTTTACTTTCTGAGGGAAGATGCTCTTCCAGATATCACAAATGTCAGTGGAAGAATGGCCCATATGAATCAGTTTATATCATGATATTGTTTCTATGCAAGTTGATATCAGATGATATGATTTCTATGGAGACTGTATGTCTCTGGACATTAGATGTATGCTATTGTGGTGGATGTGTTCCACTGGTTGTGACTATGAGTCATTGATTAAGTAGTTGTGTGCTACTTGGTGTGCTTGTGTACCATTGGATAGTAGTTGTGTACTACTATGGATAGACATAGTTGTGTTCTATTGAAAGACATTGTTTTGATTTCCATGTAGACTATCAATAGTGTTGAAAATGATTATCAAATATATGGATGGTCAGTGTACTGATGGACAGACATTCTCCAGACAAAAAATGGTCCAAGACATTTATTCCTCTAGGACGTATGTTTGGATTAGAAGAATAGTCCTTGTATCCCATGGTATGGCTTCCAACATCTATTGGAATAGTTATTCTTATAGAACATATGCCCAGATTAGAAGAATGGTTCTTGTATCACTCTATGGAGTGAGTGACTTATTCAGTATCATGCCTGATTACTCGAATGGAGTATGGCTTCGAGAGATGATGTAGTTGATGTTATCAGATGATACTAACAATGATGATGGTGCTCGTTATCTAATCATGATATAGCATGTATGGCTATGATGATGCTACCGATTGAATGGTATGTTTGTGCTCAAGACCATTGTTTTCAATACCTCCCTAGCTAGGTGGGAGTGTTGATATTATGGTAGCTACGGGAGGTATTAACCTCCACATGTAACCCTAACAAGAATAGAATATTTCGGGAATCAAGAAGAAACCCTAAAGCATTGAACATAACCCTAGAGGACAAGTCAACTAAAGGAAATATTTAATATTGAGTTTTTACCCTCCGGAATGAGATGTCAACCCAAACATCTAAGGAGGAGCAGTATAAATAAAACACTCTATATCTCATTTGGCACACATAGCTCGCAACTATAGAAATGTAAGAGTGCGAACTGCAAAAAATGAGTAAGTGCACAAGTCTAGAGAGTAGTTGCAACTACAACTACTGCAACCTGTATTCTCAGTTTAGGCTTGGACTTTCTATTGTCTATGGTTTGGAATTTCTTCCTTCTCTGCTAGCTCTGGAGAGTTGTACGCTACATTGATTGGCTATTAGGCCTAGGGTTTTCTTCTGGAACAATTCCCTGTCAAGGTTAAGGTGATCGAGGGTGGCTTCAACCTATGGTTGGGTGACAATATTGTTATATTGTCTATGGTTAAACGAGCACACCTATTATTTCTAACACACGATAGCACAAATCATAGAAGACCAGTTGTCGAAGTAGCCACCACAATTACTACAACTTTGATAGATAAGAATCTCCTACAACCTGTAAAATTGCATACCATGATACAAGCATTCATGGAAACATTGTTAAAATATATGAGTACCCTCGAAGATAGCATAGCCATGCACAATGCAACACTAGCAAAACTAACTTACTGAAGGATCCTATCTTTGTATGATCAACTAGAAGTGTGGATGACATACCTTAGAGGCAAAAGTTCGTGAATAAAGACAAAATAACAATCAGAAATTGTTACTACATGTCTCTTATTTTGTCTTTTTCTCAACCAACTTCAATTTTGTCTTATTGTAGACTTGTCACTAGGTAAAAGGAAGCTGAACAATTTTTTGTAACAATTTCTTTAATAATAATACAAAGAGTCACTCATGAGTTACAAATTATTGTATAAAAGAGGGAAGATGCCCATTTTGTAGGGGCTCTTAAAGCACTGTATAGATCCAAGAGCTAATTCAAGAATTTATACTTTGTTAATGAATATTGAGAAGCCCTCAAGGCTATTTATCTTCAAGAAAGAAGAATTTATGTGTGAAGTTGTCTTTGTTGTGAACTACTTCAAGTGGGATGTGTGCTAATCACATGGATTGTAAGAATGATTGTTTTCCTATGGATTGATCTTATGCACTTTATGTTATTCTACAGTTTTGGTTATTCTTTCTCATATCTTTAAGTCTTAAGATTGTTAAGTTTTTAACGTATGTAGAAATGTAATTTAGATTGTTATATTTATATGTATGTATGCACTTGTTTATGATGATTCACTTCCATTTTAGCTACCTAAGTGGGAGTTTTATGCAAATCTCAATTTCATTTACATCTCACCCCGTTACTTTAGTACGCTCCTAGCTAGGATAGGGTATGATAGATTGGCAATAGATTAGTTTGATTGAAATACATAGTCTTCATCTACATCTTTTCATTTCATTTCCATTCACCAACCATATTCATCAGTAGACCGGACCGCAACTAGTAAAAACCCAAAAATAGTAATGGCATTCGGGCCAAATTCTGGATGGGTCTCCTAAACCAAACGATGCATAGTCTATTTGGGACCGTGTATCGGGAAGTACCCCTTATTGTTGTTGGGCAAATTCTGGACCATCAACAACTCCCTAAGCCTGTCTAAAGTCCCCCCTCTTAGCAATCAAATTACCACAATTAATTCCATTCCACCATCTCTCTTCCCACATCCTGCACAACCCAAGGATGGGGTCCCCCTTCAAAGCTCACAACCCCTCATGCCTTCCCTATCCCCTCTAAGGATTCCAACATAGGTTGGATCGGAAATCTCTCTGCTCGAACCTCGGGAATTATATAGCTGCAATAGGAACTCTCACAACAACGAAACACTTTCTTCTTTTGACAAATTCATAATCGAATATTACTCAAATGAACAAAACCTCTCTTCCCACGAAATCACAGCTCTGAACAACTACCATACTTTCCCACTATGGCTACTTTCAAGCTCCAACATTATGAACTCTCTTTCTATCCAAAAGATCTCCATGTAAAAACTGCTCTCCATCCATAAACGTGACTCTCTAATTTTTTCCCCTCTTCCCATACAAATTTTCTCTCTTTCTCTTGCTTGCTTGATTTACACTCTTCCCCAAGTTGATTCTACTTATCCCCCATGCTCTAAATAACTATGGGATGTGACTTCTCACACCCGCCCTATTATATGAATTCAATGATTGGATTTGGATACACTCAATCGGAAAATGGAAGGTTTATAATAAGGATAATTTAGAAAGAAAAGGGATTGGGTTTAGTATACATGGGTAAACGCTCTCCCTCAGACCCCTTCCATATATTGTGGAAACTAAGCTCCCAAATCTCTTTCCTTGTCCATCTACAACTAGCAATACATTTTATTTATTATATTCAATTTACATCATTTATATATTACATCTCTTGGCCCATGGCCATATATCATATTTACAATATGCATTGCTAGTTTAGGGTTTGAAAACGAGGATGTTACAGTCCCCTCCCTCTACAAATTGCATTGTCCTCAGTGCACATCACCATACAATTTACACAATGACATATACAAAATATTACATTGAAATACTTTGATAATTCCTCAACTTAATGACTCACACAACAATTCCAACCAACAACTATTTTTTCCCCTCAACCTACGCATCCCAAATAATGGTATCTGGTATCGGTTGGAAAGGAACTATGGTTGACAAAATGGATTCTCCATTCTCTTATGTACAAATTTACATTAATTTTTCTTCAAAATTTGCAAAAAGTTGTGGGTATGCTTCTTGCATGGCTTCCTCGTGCTCCCACGTAGCATTTTCATGACTGTAGTGGGTCCACTGAACCTTTACCAAGCCGAAAGTCCCCAAGTTTGTGTTCCACCTAGATCACATTCCAATCAATCACATGATTAGGATTAGGTACAAAAAATTTTAATAAAGACACATGGAACACATTATGAATTCTCATGGATTCAAGTAATGCTAACATGTATGAAACTAGACCTATCATTTCTAGAACTTCAAACTTCCCACAGTGTCTCGCTACCAACTTTGGGAAACTTCCCAATTTCAACGAGCTCCTCGTGGCTTTAACTTTTAAAAACACATGCTCTCCCACTTTGAATTCTCTATGTGTTCTTCTTTTATCGACATAGCTCTTTTCTCTGTATTGTGCAACTTTCAAATTCTTCCTAATCTTTACCATTTGTTCTTCCATTTCCCTCAGCAATTCCAACCCAATATGTTTGTTGGATTATCCCAACTTACTAGTGTGTTGCATTTTCTTCCATACAATGCTTCAAACAAGATCATCTACAATGATTCATGATACCCATTATTGTAATAAAACTCAACTAAATGGATATAATCATCCCACGTAGAAGGCTTGTCCATTACATACATTCTCAACATATCCTAAATTTTCTAGTTAATTCTCCATGTTTTCCCTTGTGACTCTAGGTGATATGTTGTACTAAAATTCAAGTTGGTCCTAAATCCTTTAAACAAACCCTTCCAAAAATTGGAAGTGAAATTGAGATCTCAGTCTGACACTATTTCCTTAGGCACACCATGTAGTCTAGCAATTTCTTTCATATAAATTTTTGCAATATTGGCTACCTTATGAGTTACGTTTACAGGAATGAAATGTGCATCCTTTGTAAGCTTGTCCATCACTACCATTATGGAATCATGTTTCCTTGTTTTCTTGGGAAATTTGGTAATGAAATCGATAGTAACAACTTCACATTTCCATTTAGGAATGGTCAATGGTTGCAACAATCCCACCGGATGTTTGTGCTCAACCTTTACTTTCTGACATTCCATGCATCTGGCGAAATAATTAGTGACATCTCTCTTCATACCAAACCAAAAATATTGGCCTCTTACAACTATAATACTTTTCTGGTATCTTGGGTGTCCAATGCATGACACATTATGCATCTCCTTTAAAACAAAATTTCTCAATTCTTGAGAATTGGGAACATAAACTCTAATATGGAATAAGAGGATTATATCCTCTTGTAGCTTGTAATCCTTATATTTATGTCGTACATTATTATTTTTTAGGATTTCTTTAACTTGAACATAATGTTGATTTGTTGTTACAACCTTTAGAATTTTGTCCTTTAAATCTATCATGTACAGATTAATGGTTCTAGCATGCATTTCATGCACTCTTCTATTGAGTGCAACAACCACCTTGTTCTCTTTTTCCTTTATGTGTTTGATGGCAAAATCATATTCACTAAGAAATTCCAGCGATCTAGTTTGTACGGCATTTAGTGTTGGTTGTTCAAACAAGTGTTTCATACCACTATGGTATATCCTCAATTTAAATTTTCTTCCCATGAGGTAATGCCTCCACATCCTTAAATCATGTACTATGGCTTCCAATTATAAGTCATGTGTGGAATAATTTATTTCATTCTCCTTCAATTTTATGGACTCATAACAAATTACATGTTCATTTTCTGTAAGGACTCTACCAAGCCCTTCCTTGCATGCATTTGTGCATACAACACAATCTTCATTTGGATCTACAACTTTTGAAATAGGTGCACTAGTTAATAAATCTCTTAAGTGCTTGAAATTTTCTTCACACTTGGCACTCCATTCAAATTTTACTCCTTTATTTTTCAAAGATATTATTGGGTGTGCAATCTTGGAGAATCTCACAATGAATCTCCTATAATAGTTAGCTAGACCCATAAATGATCTTGCCTATGAATTTTTTTTTGGTGCTAGCCAACTTTTGATTGCTTCAATCTTTTCTAGAACCAATGCTATGTCATCTTCTGAAACAATGTGACCCAAATAATGGATCTTCTTTTGATAAAAAGTGCATTTACTCAACTTGGTATACGATTGGTGCTCTCTCAACACTTGTAGCGCCATACTCAAATATTTCCCATGCTCCTCCTCTATCTTGGAATAGATAAGAATATCCTCCAGGAATACAATGACAAATTTTTCCAACACATCTATGAACACCCCATTCATCAGGCACATAAATGTAGCAAGAACATTTTTCAACCCAAAGGGCACCACCACAAATTCATAGTGTCCATACCTTGTCCGAAAGATTTTTTTGCTAGTATATTCTTCTCTGGTTCTCACTTGATGATAACCTAATCTCAATTCAATCTTGGAAAACATATTTTCTCCCTTTAATTGGTCAAAGAGATCATCAATATTTGGAAAAGGATATTTTTTATTGATTGTAACCTTGTTTAGTTGTCTGAAGTCAATACACAACCTTAGCATTCTATATTTTTTCATGACAAAACAAACTAGGGGACCCCTAGGAGAAACACTTGTGCATACGTACCCCTTATTCAACAACTATTATATATGCATTTGCAACTCTATAGCTCTGGTGTGCTCATTTTGTAGGGAGTTTTGGACATTGGGGCAGCTCTAGGGATTAAATTAATAGAAAAATCAGTGTCCCTCTTTGGTGTAAATCTTGACAACTCCCAAAATACATATTCATACTCTTTCAGGACTGGATAATATTCAAGATTTGGCTCCTTATCCTTCATTGGCTTTTCCATATGGATTGCATATATCTGACACCCTTTTCCAAAATTTATTTTCAGCTACAATGCTAAAATCTCTCAGATAGATATAGGTCTTGCAATACCTTGCATTGTCCTTGAATTCTCTTCCTCATCAAGACATGTGAAAACCTTGTTATAATAATCGAAGACAACATGATGCTTTTCTAGTTAATCCATACTAATCAAGAAGTCATAAGACCCAAGCAGTATGATGTTCAAATCTACCTTAATTTTGACTCCATTCATGTTTACTGGGAAATCATTAACAAGCTCATTGATTCTTCTCTGGGTTCCAGTTGCTAGTTGAACTAACCAAGACTTTTCATGCTTATGTTTCTTCAATTTATATTTTTCAACTAGATTTGGATCTATATAGCTATGATTATCTCCAGAATCAATAAAAAAATCTATGGGTTGATTATCAATCTTACCTTCCACTTCAATCATGTGGGATTGATAGTATGCTTGTGTATTTTCCAAGGATGCATAGATTCTTAGCATGCTTCTTCCCACGTCCTCTACTATCTCCTCCTGTTTGATGCTATGCACAATCCTCATATTATCTCCTCGATGAGGACAATCTTTATATTATGTTAAGGTATAAGATGTGATGTTTACTATAGCATAGTGTGAGTTATGATTTTTTTTAATCTTGTCATCTTGTTAATTATCAGTTAATTGCCAATGTTAGTTTGGATCAATTTCTACAAGATAAAAAATTTCCATTAGACAACATGCTTCTTAGTACATGTAAAGATGCTAGAAAATTGTTGCCTAATTTTGGTGTCGATTACAAAGTATATCATGCATTTCCAAAATATGGTATCTCATACAAAGGGTAACATAAAGATAAGTTTGTGTGTCTGAAATAGAAAACAAGTCGCTACCAGTCTAATGTAAAGGGATAAATGTCCCAAAAAAAATATTATGTCACTTTCCCATGATCCAACGATTGTAATATATGTTTCATTATAAATATTTATCTAAATATATAGATTGGATTACAAAAACATGAGTGGACATCACATGTTCCACATTCTTGTAGATTCTGAGACAATGAAGCACATAGAAAATATATGTTCTAAAAAAATTATGCATGAGCAAAGAGGTATAAGACTTGTCTTAGTTATGGACATAGTGAATCCATTCTCTTTATAGTCTACAAATTATATATTTTGGTCCATTCTCTTCATAAATTATATTATTACTCCTCGGATGAATGTGTGGAAAGAACATTTGATGTTGTCTCTTATTGTGCCTAGAAAGCATTAAGTTAGAGGCATGAATTCTTATTTCAAATTGTTGATAGAGGAGATGTTGCTTCTATGGAATGGAATTCAGATGTATGATATTTGGAATGGAATTCAGATGTATGATATTTGATGACATGTACATGAAAGTTTTTTATAATGTATGGTGTGATTTGTTGGACAATGCATGGATTTCTAGGGCTAGGAGGATGCTCATGCATAATATTTATTTTGGAACAATATACATAATTTTACTAATTATAAGTCAATGGGTTTCATCAACAATTGATTCATAATGTCTATTTTTCTTAATTTTGTAGTTCATGACTAAGGAAAAAAATATTATTCTCTTTTCCATGTCGTGGCGAGGAAATTTGTTCAAGGTATTATGTGTTCGACAACACAGGTATTCCAACATAGGATGAACACCTTTAGTAACCACTCACACAACCAGATCAAAGATCAACACACCAATGTTTTTATGTGGTAAAACCCCTATGGGGAAACATCCACGACCCCAACCAATGTGGCCACTTGGAGAAATTTATTAATGAAAAATAAAATATTACTGAGAGATTTGCAAGAGAGTTTCTCACAATCGATCATCGACAAATCACCCTCTGTTCTCTTTAACTAGAGATCAAGGACCAAACAAGTGTTAAGCCACATATCAATGTAGCCATTAATATCAAGGAGAATATGAGTCGTCGGATCACTCTATGTCAGGAACATATCGTGATCGTCAGATTACCTAACTACAAATGAATACTTAAGAAACACACTTTTACCTAACGACACATTAGACCAAGTTGATATTAACTAACTCCTAAATGTCTAAATATCTTAACATCCCCCCATAAGAACAACTTGGGATAGGATTGAAGGATTTACAAAGGAAAAAAATAGGACAAGTAAGGAGGCATTAGAGCATATCCCCCCTTAATGACAACTTTTTGAATTACTAACATAGATAGAATTTTGGAGAACTTTTCTTCTATAAGAGACTTTTTGAAAATGTCTGCGACTTGATCTTCTGTAGGGAAAAATAGCACTTCAATAACTCGATCATGAATGGGTTTTCTGATGAAGTGCATGTGTATCTCTAAATATCTTAACATTCTAAAAATTTGCACAAGTGTGTCTATGAAGGACATAGGTAATTGGTTTTGCTAGACCATCATTTTCATCAAATAAATAGATATTTTAATAAATAGATTGATGTAAGACCCCCTCCTCATAACATGATGCTAGTAGACTAGTTAAAGTGGATTTAATCTTGCATTGAATCGGTTTGGGAGGATATGTTCAATGAAGACATATTTGATATTGAATATGATCTAGAAGACATCAAAATTCCTCTTGTTCACATGCTAAAATACATGAACATACCTTCCCAATTCTATGGTTTCTTGTACTGGAATGAGCTTAAAGTGGAACATTTATTAGATCCAATGCATGTGTTCAAGAATTTGTTAAATTCTCTTTGGAAACATATTTCTTCCATTGAGAAATATACAATGCATTTAGAATAGATTTGGTTTCATCAAAGACAAAGAAATATCTATAAAAAAAAAGAAATAACTAATGTGGAGGGCCAAAACAATTATCATATTACACCATGGATATTGTTTAAGGATGACTTAGATCTTGTGAAGAATGTGATTTGTACGATCACTTTTATCACATTAAAACTGATCACATGCTATATTTCCAACAGTCTTATAGAAATATGTCACTAATGACATGCTTAACCTCCATTTTCAACCCCTTTCCACCACCATATGATCTCAAACTCATCGGAAATAGTAGATTCAAACCTTAAATTTGACCAAAAAGTGAAAATGTAGATATTACCCCTAATAAGTGTGCTATGATAGCATAGATAATACCCCCATAAGATACATTGCTCTGCAAAAATCCAATTTTAACTATTTATGGGATTAATTTTCCATAATGGGAATTTAGTTATATGTGGACCATCTTAAACCCTGATTTTTATTGTTAGCCTTATTTTTTCATCACTAACCACTATTTGGAAGACCATGTCAAGGAATTTTAACCACTATTTTCCATATAAATAAAGTATTTGAGGTCACTCCATCATTTCTCCATTATCACAAGTAATGTTATGCTACCAAAATATCACTAGAAATATTGAGGACCTCTTCCTCTTGATAGCATATTTCTTGTCTAGGTACATTTCTCATCCACCAAGGAGGGAGTCATAAACACACCAAGAAGCCAAGGACCCATACCAAGGAGGGGATTTGGAGCCCATCAACTTCAACAAGCTCATATATCTGGCGTATTATTTGGCCTTCCCATTGGTAATGGAATATTCAATACCTTCTTTTATATTTAGTTTTCATGTTTAGTGTATTAGTTTATGTCTTGTGATATTTATTTCATGATTAAGCTAAGGTTTAAATATTGTAAAGTAGACTCGGGGTTTGGTTTTCACACTCTAAACACCATTTGTCTAGGTTTAATACACAACCATTAAAATAGTGATATTTTCTCTCCCTTGTTACAAATCTACACCAACAATTAGAATGCCAATAGAACATGATTCTTCATTGAAAAACATATTCATCGTTGATGGTTGGTTGATGGGCCTCAAGACACATGATCACCATAATTTTTTAAAGGCAGGTGTTAATAATGTGTCTTTAATATAAATTAGTCTAGAATTCTTATTTGAGCACCCCGTGTAATATTATGGCCATATTCTAATCGATTTGAGGATGCATATCTTCAACATATCTATCGGATATCTATACATTGATGCAATAGTCTCACATAAGATTGGTATCATGCCATCAGATGGTTATTTGAATGTGTAAGCTTGTTTTCTCATATATGTTTTTATATATACCATAAATTTATCTTTATGGAGTATATACATCAAAATATCAAGTAGTACTCACAAATTTTATATGAAATTACTAAATAGAATTTAGTTAGGGTCATCCTAACTTTAGGTGGATCACACACAAATAAATATATGTCATGAGAATCCTTATAAGTCATAATGAAATAGTAGAAATTGTTTGTATTTTTGAGAAAGAGTTGCCTACTAGTTGTATGGATACATAGGTCCATCTTTTGGTACATTTGGTTGAAGACATTCAATTAGTTGGTGCACTGAGTTGTAGATGGATGTTCTTCCTAGAGAAGTACATAAAAACACTTAAGGGGTTTGTAAGGAAAGGAACACATTATAAAGGGTGCATGGTTGAAAGATACATTGTTAATGAATATTTCTTTTGATGTATGAATTTCTAAAACAAGTGCAAATAGATGCTCCAATCATGTGATATGGTGATCGTGACGAAGAATTATTAGAATGGGAGATACTTGAAACAAATGGAGAAACACATGTTATGAGAGGTAATATACCGATTTCACACATATATGATTATAATTGTGTTATTTAAGGAATGATTGTTTTCCTTGTAAAAATGAATAATATTAAGAGGTTGAGGAAGTGTCTCAAGATAGGGGGAAGGAAGCAAACCTAAATCAATTTAGCTTAAAAAAAAGTATTACAACTAGGATCATCTCTAATAAGAATAATCTACAGGATAAACCACAAAGCCTAGCCATCAAACATTTTAGAAAACTCACCATCCAAAACCAGTATCCTACCTACAATAATAACCATGTTGCTTCGCACTTGATTGGTTCGCTTCAACATTAAACAAAAAAATGTTTGAAGGTACCATGAGGGTAAAGAACCTTGAATACCACTTTACCATATTTAATTTACCTTTCCTCTTGATTTTCCACTTGGCTTGCATGAACTTTTTTATCATGACTAAGGTTAATGAGTTAAGGTATTGGGGAAGAGGTTACCCCATTTTTGGTTCTGAGGACTCCACCATTCAAACAAGAGGCCATACTAGCTAGTTGGTCCTCCCTTTGATTTAGCTCCATTAACACATTACGACGTTCAATTAATTCAAAATTGCTTGCTTCCTTTTATATTTGTTGGATAATCCTTACTAGTTTTCCATAATTCGAAGAGGAATCAGAAAGCATCAATTTGATAATCACAATTGGGTCCCTAGTGACAATCAATCTCCCAAATCACTTTGCATTAGGGAGCTTCATCCCCTAGTAAAGTGCTAATTTATCAACCTAATTATTTAATGATATATCCATGCCCTATTCAAAGCTTATTTCTTGGTTTCCCTTGGGATCAAAGATGACCCCACTGCCCTCACTTTCCACCCATAATAGTAAATTATTATTAATTAAAAATAATAATTAATAAAATATTTTTAAGTTCTTACAAAATAAACTAGACATGTGAAATCATATTGAAGAACTAATCCTTACATTTGATCCATATATTTATTAATTATAACTAACAACTCCAAGCCATTACATCTCCATATAAAGACTCAAAATTATATGGAGATCATCCTACATAAGAAGATTGGAGACATTTAGGAAGGGGACAAGAAGGATGGAGGAAATAAAGAAGAGGGGAGGATAAGGAAGGTGGTGATGGTGGGGATAAGAAATTTGGTGGTGGGGAGAAGGAATATGGTTAAGACAAGAAGAGTAAAGGCAAGAAAAACAAAGTCCATATTCCTAGATATATTATTGAGTATATGTTACCAAGGTCATATCAATCCCACCAAAATAAAATAAGTTGATAGGGAAGAATTATTTAGAATGAATCTTGGCTAGGTGGTATATGAAAACACTAAGTACTTAGAAGTAGTTTGAATGGTGGTTTTTCCTCTTCGGTGTAGTGTATTACCCTAAACTTTGAAAAGAAGGGATGGGTTTCAAGGAGGATGTATGTTTCCCTAAATAAATAAACATATGTTTACAACCTTTTGTTATATATAGTTCCCTTCACATTTACCTTACAATTGTTCACATAGGTTCTATCATTCCCTTCACAACGAAATTATGATTCCTCACATCAAGTTTTGCAAACTTAGCTACTCTTGTTAATGATTAGTTGTGACTCCCTAGAAGAATGGCATCAAAATTGTGTACAAATATGACAACAATTTCATATCATGTATATTTTTATTGAATACAATATCATGAGGCTATAACATCACTAACATGATGCTATATATTTATGAAAAAAATTGTTGTTTATACAACATGACACAAACACAACAATGTCACCACATGATAGATTGTACTAATGCCCAAATGACACAATTACAATGTAACAACAATGCCATGTGAAGTACGTTCAATGTAGTAAAGATGTGATGAGCCAAAATACACACTTATGCCAAGATGTGATACCTCACATAGTGTTTTTCCTCTAAAAGGATGTCTAGGTTGTGATTGTTCCTAGGGACAGTCATGATTGATCATGAATTTCCTAAGAAACATATGTGGTTGGTCGCAAGTATCCAATGGAAAACCCATGATCACCCCTTTAATGCTTTGAAAACTTAAAAATCTCAAGGAAAGATAAAAGCTAAGAGTTTGCGAAGCCAAAATTTGTGCATGGAGATTGTGAATGGCTTACACATGCATGACATGCCTTTCATGCAACATTGACTTATCACCTCAAGATCTTATAAGTAAAGGAATCAAAGCAAAGGGATGGGAGTCTAATGAAAGTGTCTTTATGCTAAAGAAATATTTAATGAAATATTATTGGTTGCAAGTACATTTGTGTTGAGAGAGAGAGAGTCATTATTTCTTACCATGATATTAGAGTTTATGTGAGGTTCAATCAATCATTCAATTGGCTACCTCATCGAAGTAAGTTTCAAGATTGTGTTGGTAGACATATGAAGTCTTGTGAATAAGGAGAGGACGTAGAATTTGGATATAGAAGTAAAAAAACAACACTCAAGTATCAAATTTATTTCTCTTATTGCATTATCAATATGGATCCATATTATCCCCCCTAACCCCCCAAAAAAAAAAAAAAATCTCTATATTGTTGATTATTTGTCATACTTAATGAGGTTTTGAGTAAGATTTTAGTTTCTTGAGTAATTGAATTAAGATTTCAATATGCATGATAATTTATATTTTATAAATTAAGAAAGACAAAGGTATGTTCCATTGTCTAAATGTATAGGACTATCTATGAGACATTAGAGTTAGACTAGGATCAATCAAATCTTGCCTAATGCTAAGGACAAACTTCATTTACCAGGTTTATTTATTTGTCTTTCTCTCATTTATTTCTTAGCATGCATGTAATTATTAGGGAAATGAAGTTTAGTAATATATTCTCTATTTGTCAATGAATCTCACCCACTCACTGAAGGTTTTTCTTAGTTTGTAGGTAGTTTTTTTCCTTAACAGAATTGATGACTCCATTGGGGATAGTACTTTGTTTTTTCTCTTTGGTTTTTGCATGTGTGTTTTCTTCTTTTTTCCATTTAGGAAAGTTGTATTAGACTTTGCATTATTCACAAATCATTTTTAGTTGCATGCAAGTTGATTTGGCTAAGTCCCGTGAGACAGCACAGATGGTAGACAAGCGCACCTTTCTCCAAGTGTTGGGAGGAGGTCTTGTGATCGAACCCTGCTGAGTCTCCGGGATGGATTTTGTATTGCTGCTATGTAAAAACATTGTATACTGTTGTATATAATCAAGAAACTTTCCCGTGGAAAAAAAAAAGTTGATTTGGCTAAGTTATGGGCTGCGCATTTTTCATTTTTGTGTGTTTTCCTTTGCGTTCATGACTTTCCTTAGTTATAGTCACAGTGGACCACATGTTTCTTTCATAAAATCCATGACCATGTCTTATGGCTACTTGTTACTACATAGAAACTCGTAACCATACCCCTTTGGCTGCTTGTTGTTGCACAAACACCCGTGGCCATGTTTTGCACATGAATTTGAAAAGCTTTTTCAACTTTAGATTAGCATTTTTCTTTTCTATTTTCTTGAAAAAATTGAAATCGTGTTCCTCATTGGACTATGCATCTAAATCTTTTGCATTTTATCTTATCTAAAAATGAAAAGGTTAAAAACAATTGCATAGTGTTTTATTTCATTTTAGGCATTTTTGAATAATAATAAATTTGCATGTTAGAGTTCGATTGGTTTGGATGATTTTCATGGTTTTGAAATTCTAAATGGTAATTTTTTTTTGCTGCATTTTGAAAGTTCAAAAGGAAACCTCTTTACTCTCTCTCTCTTAATTTGTGTAGTTTTCATTGAAGGAAAAAGAGAAACGTACATTCTGCATTGTTGTCTTATTTTCAATTTTTTTTTGAGTCAAAACACCATTAAAGTTTCACTTCATAGCCTTAGATACCTTTTCTAGGATTTCACATAGGTGATTGCAAGTGGGAAGTATTTGTAGTGCCTAATACAAATATATAACATCTGTCTTAGCTCGATTGGAGGGTTTGGACCCAATTCACAAGGGTACTTGCACCTTGTGTGATTGTTGTGTGAGGTTTATTGTAACTATCTCTTGCACCTTGATCATCGGTCATGGGCCCTCATCCTCCCAGACTAGTTTTTGAAACACCATTGATCTCAAAAGTTTCTTATTTGTTGTTTCTTATAGACTTTTAAGGTGTGATATATGTTGATTTGTGTTTATTTGGCCACATGTTGATTCGTCCTTTATTGAAATTTCTTTGTTTGAAATTTCTTTCATGGTGGTTAACGAGCCTGCTCACCGCTCTAGGAGGAAGTGAGGTTCTCCTCTTGAGATAGAGGAACCGCCAATAGTTAGGTAGTGGTTGTCGATTCTTGACACTGTTCTTGGTGTTTCAGAGGAAAACACACACATAGTTGTAGAGGCTTACACTCCAAATTCAAAGGAGTTTGACCCACCGGAGGTTGAAGTCATTAACAAAAATTATCCAGTCAATTTCAACCCTCCTTTGATAGATCCTATCGGCCCTTTTCTTATTAAGGTGGTTGGTAGCCTCCTTTGAGTGATCATTTTTCCTTTTTACGCAACCTGCCTAGTTAGGTGGCAATGGTTCATCTAGTGTGGGAGAACCTACTCCCACTATTCAAAAATTATCAAGAGGAGGCACCATCGACCCCTCCCTTCCACCACTCAATGGAACAATCCCTCCCATTCATGTACCTCTGACATCAGGTGTCCCTACTTGGGGGATTCCATCAATCCACCCCAATATTCCTCCTCAAGGTATACCTACCTTTAGTATGCCTACTATGAGCACACAATTTCCTACCACTAGATTATCTTTTGGTGGGGAGGAAACCCATGTATTCAATATTAGTGGTGGGTCTACTCATGTTTCCGACATATCCATTAGTAGCTCAATGATCATGAATTTGGGTTTTCCTTTTGGTTGGAATTTCCATCTTGATGCTAAGATTTAGCTAGCACTACTCATGTTTCAGGGAGCACCAATGTCCTCAGGGAAATGGGATTGGTGGTAATATGGTGCTCAATGGGTCGCAAGGCCCTTCCTTTATGCATCATAATTTGTTTTCCAATACTAGGTTGTCATTTTTTGTGACTTTGAATTTGCTTGATTTATCACAATTGATAAACAACCTCATACACCATCACCTTTTATGGGCAATTATTCATGCCAAATTACCTTAAGATATCCCCAAGTTTGATGGGAAGCCTAGAGAATACCCTTCTACACATGTAATGACTTTTCACCTATGGTTGTCATCTAACTCCTTGGTGGAAGATAGCATGTGATTATGTCTTGTCTAATACACCCCGACATGGGACACAACCAAATACTAGATTGAGTTTCCCTGCACTTCTTTCCATGATTTTTCATCATTGGTGATGGTGCTTTTAACGGATTCCAACTACCTATCTGCTATGAAAGTAGAATTGAACTCTTGATGTCATTGCATCAGAGTACCTCCATGCATTTTCTTATTACATTCATAAATGGCGATGGAGGTGTAGGCTCATCGGTAATGAAATTCTAAATTAATTTGTGGTAGATTGGTTCTTGAATTCCTTATTGCCTAATATTTCCAAAGATGTCATGATGTTGGGATCCCTTACTGAGGAGCAAGTTACTCAATAGATAGACTTGATTTATTCACATTTTGACACTTTGTATGAATTGATACCTCATGCCCCTTATCCATCAACAGATCCATTGAAACCTACTCTGGGACCACACATTGATGGTGTGATTGTTTTCATTACCCATGCTACTATTGGCTAGTTAGTGAACCAAATGGGATAGATGTCCATGTATCATATTTTTCCTATCCCTGCACCAACTTCAAAAAATTCCTTAGTCCCTACCCAAACCTAAGATGTTCAGTCGATTCAATATACAAATCTGAGGAACACTCAACAAACCAGTGGTAAAAAGAAGAATAACAAAAATAAAAAGTATAATCCTAGGAAAGGGACTAATCCCAATCACAATTTCGCTACTGGGGACACTACATAGAAAAAGAAACTCAGGTTTCCTTGCAAGAATTGCAAAGGATATCATATTAGCCACCAGTGTACTCAAATGGATGAGATTCATAGGTATATGGCCCAATGGGGATCCCAACAACAACCCACGGTATTAAGGAATCCCTTTCCTCTGCAACATCAACAAATGGTTTCTTATAACCCTATGCCTCTGCTAGGGAGAAATCAAAGAAATCCCTTGCAAACGAGACAATAGCTCAAATATTATCGTTTACATGTGTGAGAAAGATGTTCACATACAAAATCGAGCTTGGAATTACAACATTTATAAGAATGGACATGCTACAAAGAATCCTTCTTTGTCTCAGCTAGCTAGCTCTCTATGCATAGAGAAACAATCTAGTGAAATAGTGACTCGCCCCCCAAAAGGTGTCTTACAAAGGTATACACACAACCCTAATGCTTGAGCTCCTCTAAACTAAAGAAATAAACTTTAAAAATTAGAAATTTTCATAATTTGTAATTATTTACATAATAAATCTAAAAGATAAAATATAGTTCATTTATAAATTTCAATATTAATCTTCATTTAAAAAGTTAAACAAAGAGTAGATTGATCACATTATACAAAGATTAGATCGATCACATTATACAAAGAGGGCCTTAAGACCTCTTTACACATTTCTTATGTCATTTTCAAATAACAAAATGAATTTGTCAAGAAGTTAAAATATACATATATAGTTATGTTAATATGCATTTTTATTTTGGAAATAGGATAAAGGGTTGAAGATTGGATATGGCATGGATTCCATTGCCATGTGCCCTTTTGATCATGATCCTCCAATCCTCAAGTACATCATGGTTTACTCCATTGCCATGTGCCCTTTTGATCATGATCCTCCAATCCTCAAGTACATCATGGTTTACTCCCTGCTCCTGCCACTTGGCTATCACCTTTTGATGCCACTCCTGCCACCTGGGCATCACTTTTCTAGATTTACTCTCCACTCCCATCACCTGGTCATCATCAATATGGTGTCATCATTGGTCACCTCTAGTGTCCTCGGGATAAATGGTTTTGCTAGTGTATGTTCAATTTTAAATCTTTGGTATATGAATGCAAAGTGTATATTCAACTTTGTTATAAAGTAAGACCTAAAACATCTTTTGATTGACTAAGAATTGATTTTCTTTAGATATAAGAAAATGTGTTAACAACATAGTATAAACATTCTATGTTTTGGCTTTTTCCTAATCTAATCATTCAATCATAAATTGTTAGAATTGTAAATTTAAGTGGTTAAGTCTATCTATAATCTCACAATCCTAGTGAAAAATGTCAAAATATAGAATATATATAATTATAAAAAAAAATCTTCCTAAAAAAACAAAATATATATATATATATATATATATATATATATATATATATATATATATATATAATTAATAATTTATAAATATATCATAAATTATGAGAAAATATTAACATAACTAGTCTATATTTCATAGTGAGAATGTGTGAATCCATTTAAAAAGATAGCGACTTAAACACAAATAAATTCCAGTTAATAAAACCACTGCGTCCAACTCCTTATCGAACAGTGTTTTCATTTTTAAAGTACGATAAGAAACGATTATATATGATACAGATTATACTTCAATTTACAAACATGATACAGATTATGAAAAAATAACATGTATTGTATAATTTACATTAATCCAAATTTAAAATTGAATATATAGAAATTATATATTATATTTTTTTTTTTCTAAGTTACATTGTTTTTGGGAAAACTTCTAAATACTTTTTCTCATTTGTAGGAAAGTAAACTTTAAAATATAATAATCATTCTTTTTAACTATCTAGCTAAATTTAATTAACAAAAACCATATATTATATACATTAATTTTTGAAAAAAATAACATTTAAAAAATGATATTTTCCACAATTAACTTAATTAACAAAAACTATATACTATATATATATATATTAAATTTTGAAAAAATTAACATTTAAAAAATGATATTTTCCACAACATTTTTTTTTTTGGGAAAATGAGTACTATTACAATTGGATTCCAGATCAAAAACAGAAACCTTATTTCAACATATAAAATATATAAAATAGTGCTATCTATAATTGTTCACATATTGCTTCTATTATAAATTTGAATTGTTGAATCCAGATTTAATTTTCCACTCTAGGATTGCAGACCTAAGTGCATGATTTGGAATGAGGTACTTATGTTTCAAGGACAGATTTGTCATGGGAGATGTATTGTTGTTATCAAGCCAAGTCTTGATAGTACCATACTCATATGTGAAACCATCAGCTGCAACATGGGGATCGTCCATGATTTCCTGCATAGAATAAGGGCAACATGTCCATATACTTTGGGTGTTAGAAATCGGACACTTTTGATAGACTGATGATACGAGTCATGCACATTACATCTTGTTTATGTGCTTAGACAGCTTTTACTTTACTGCAAGATCAATGTTGCTTTTTAAGAATCTGTCTAGGCGAATTCCTTATTCCTTAATGGAGAAAAAATATAAATATCACTGGACTGTAGAAACCTTCAAATGCAAATAATAAGACCATAAGTGATAATGAATCAAAATTGGAAGTTGTGATATGAAAATGGAAGCAGCAATTTGGGAGTATTCTCTTGGGAACAAGGGACAAAATTGGTATTTTGAAATTTACTCACAAGTATGAGTACTCTAGAATTTGAAACATTCGTGCAGTTGTAGAACAAGAGCAGTTTGATCTGGACAGAACTTGATTTAAGCCTGTGTCGGGGTAAGGAATTGTGAGAGGCTGCAAGGCAGAGTTCAAAGAGTATGGAGAGTTTTGGACTGATAGCATTGCAAAACTTGTCTTAAGCACTTGGTGACAAGATTTGCACAAGACAATTAAACAAACTCCAGTTTTAGGTGAGTCATTTAAGCAGGATATTACTGCAAGTCCTGGATGCACACATATAAACACAGCCGGTTCTACGATTATGGCACATACATGGGTATGGTAGGGAGCTTCTGGTGCTAAGATGGTAAAAATGTCTACTGTGGACCAAGTCCATTTGAGATACACGCTGGTTACTGTATTTTGCTTAAATAACTTATGCAAGCACTAGTCCAGGAGACGAAGGTTCTGTTTACTTAAATGAGGACATCCTCTAATGGAGATGGGTTTTCGGTCAACTTAGATTATCAGTCACTGATACTTTCTTTAAATGAAGCCTGGGTGAGAAAAACTAACCTGAAGTATAGGACAAAAGAAATGGCTTGGGGGCATAGCATCAATGTCCTCTCTGATATGTCTCCTTTGAGCATCGGCAAGGGCTTTGAATCTCTCAAGTTCTGGCAGAACATCCTTTTCCAAGTCTGGCCTGTCCCTGCGCTGAAATTCTGCACATTTCAATCCTAATATTGCCAATTCCAGGGCCTCTTGATGAGGCCAATCTCCAGCATTTTTGTCCAGGATCTGCTGAAATGAACCATCCTTAATGGCTGTTTCAACTGCATCTGTTACAGCCATTGGTGGTTTTGCTGTCAGCAATTGCAGAATGATTATTCCCAGAGCATACAAATCAGACTTGGGGCCAAGGTTACCAGTCCTTTGGTACTCAGGATCAATATAACAAAATGTGCCTGCAGGGACGGTGTCATTGTACTGGATTACCCTGGTAGTGGTCTTTGCAGGTACAAGCCTGGCAAGACCCGCATCACTAATTTTGCTAACAAAGTTGTAGTCAAGTAAGATATTTGCAGGCTTCAAAGCACGGTGAACAATCGGCTCCGGCTTTGCACTATGAAGAAAAAGCAATGCAGATGCCACTTCCCAAATGATTCTGAAGCGTGAAAACCATGGAAGAGGAGCACTGTTGTTTTTGCAGAACAGACGGTTTTCTAGGCTACCATTTGCCATATACTCATATACCAAACACCCATGCTCAGGACACGCTCCCAGCAAAAGTACCATGTGAGGATGACGAATTCGGCTCAAAATCTCAATCTGAACAATTTAGGGAAAGCAAAAGCACAGAACCAAAGATTTAAAAACAAAATAAGCAGAAACCCAAGCATTAAGGAAAAGGAAAGCACCCAACCAAATATTTAAAAACAAAATAAGCAGAAACCAAAGTATTAAAAATCTTCTGCAGATTCATTATTGAGTTTTGAAATTTTAGAGCATTAACCATAGGTAATATTTCAAATTTGTCGTCGATGAACGTAATCCACAAGTAGCTACTCAACTTTCAAGGAGAGAACGGCGGGGAGATGAAACGGAGAAAAAGGTAGTGTTTTGAGGATTTAATACCTCCTGTTGAAAATGCTGCATTCCTTGATTTGCTTCATTTCTAAGAAGCTTGACGGCCACTTTGGTATGTTGGAAAGTGCCCATGTAGACAGCCCCATAAGCTCCTTCTCCTATCTTGAGGGAATCAGAGAAGAAATCTGTGGCAGAATGAATTTCTCCTATTGAGTATTTCCTGTATCCTTGATGGGTAGATGCAAGTGCTTTCTGTGCTTTCTTTTTCTCTTCTGATTCTATTGTGACTCTTAATTCTGCATATCTTCTTTGTTGGGCCTCCTTTTCAGCAAGTTGTCTTGCTGTCTCAGCCTGCCTCATGGCCGTTTGACTCTTTGCTTTCTCTTGTGCAGCGATTGTTCTCGCTATATATTCTCTTATTTTTGCTTCCTCAACTTTCCTCACCTCTTGTATCCTTTGGACAGTTAGTTCATTGGCCTGTCATCAGCATTTAGCTCGTAAACATCAGCCCTCCAGTGTACTACCTTGTGCCCACAACCGCATATCTGATATTCAATTCGACTAGAATTTTGAAGGCAAGATAGGAAGATAAACTCACTGTGATTTTTGCGTTCATTGCTTCTTCCCTGGCTACAGCAAACAAACCTAGGGTATGCTTTAGCTCAAGCTTCAACCTTTCTACCTCGATCATAATGTTCTATTGAGCAAATAAAGAAATCAGTTTAGATCAGACCAAATCCATCACATACTAATCCTAGACACTGTCAAAACATTTCACTCAGAAACAGCCCTTTGCTTTATTGATGATCTTATTCCTGTTGCTGGGTTCTCTACATGTGGTATGTTTTGTGTAAGT
>JZKD02S0788692.1:12235-22730 GCA_000966675.3 Picea glauca | reverse complement strand
CAATCTATGATTTTCATTTATCTTCCTTGCATTTAGCTCCAAAAAAATAAAGAAATAATGAGGATTGACTGCGTTTAGCACTGCACAGTCACCTTCAAGGGTAGTAAAGCCTATGGTAAGTCGAGAGTGCACAGTGGGGCGTAAAGCCTGTGGTAAGTTAAGCCGGTGGTGAGAGATCCGTTTCTTTTGAAAAAGAGTTCAGGTATTAATTGAGGGTATAGTTTAAACTTTTTTATTTTTGGCAATTAGAGTCGAAATTATAATCTTACATTGTTTAAATTATTTTTTAATATATAAATAGATTTAATATCTTCATAAACTCTCATGTTATGGAATATATAATTTCATTTTCTTAAACTCTTATGTTATTGAGACTCAATCACTGAAATCTGTAATTTTCTATTATTAGCTTACTTCCTCATAGTACAGTGCAAAAGTAGCTTCATTACCCAGTCTGAGTTTATATTTTCCGTTATATTGATCAGGTTATGTAAGATTTATAATGACTGTAACCTGAAGCTGGATAATCATATCCCACTGTATGTCCTGAAAGAAGTGTTTTAGAACGTGATAAAAGCTTTAATATTTGGTGAAGACTTCGATCAACCGTTGCAGAAGACGTCCAGTGAGTTGTCTCCTTTACTGGCATTGGACATAGCTGATGATGCTGATAATCGTTGATGTTTATGATATATGGCGAACACATTTTATGTGTTAATGTATTTGTTGTTTAAATTGTTTTTCTGAATGTATAAATGGATTCAGCTTGCTGAAAAACTGAAAAAATTTTGGAACACTCGGATTATATAAACTTAACTACTCAAATCTACTGATCCAACCATTCATCACTAGTGAAAAAATTACTGAAAAACACTCACTCAAAAAATAGAACGTTTAAACTACTTAAACACAACACATTTGAGCAATCTCTGAAATGAATGAAATATAAAATTATAGATGTATATACCATCAACGATGAAGGGTGAAGAGACAGGCATGCAAAAGAAACTTGTTCCAAAGAAGAAAACTGATAAAAATCAGTTGTCAGTCATAACATATTTCCTTTGTCTCATCAAAATTGCTAAGATGCTTGCTCAAAACACAGTCATAACATATTTCCTTTGTCTCATCAAAATTGCTAAGATGCTTGCTCAAAACACAGTCATAACATATTTCCTTTGTCTCATCAAAATTGCTAAGATGCTTGCTCAAAACACTGGTTCCCAATAAAAAAAAAACTAACCAAAAAAATGAATTATGCTTAGCAGCCATACCAACCAAACATGTAAAGTACAGTAAAGCAATAGCGAGGAATCATACTTGGCGTTGGAATGAGGAGAAGGCGCGGCCTGACATGCAAGAGAGTGAGAGTTTCGCCTTGAGACATAAACTTTTCCAGCGCCCACTCGACAGCAAACATGCTATTATCTCCCTTCTTCACTGCCACTGCTATTACCATAGGAGGTGCCACTGTTTCCTTCTCATGCAATTCTTCTATCTCACAGGTGTCCATTTTAACAGATATTAAGGTCAACCAGCGCCTGCACAAGATGAAGGAGAAGAAAGGAGAAAAAGAAAGCTACGAAAACGTCACATTTCAGGCTTGCCAAAGTGTTTAATCATAATGGACTGAACTAGCAACACCCAAGAGACCTAAAACACCGAATTCAAATACACATATATATCGCCACCCCATCTTCCTGTGCAACTGAATAATGCCTCTCCTTCTCTACTGAAAGTCAACCCTATCACCCTATCCTAGTTGGTGCGTGCGGCTTGCCGGTTTCTAGATTAGTTCCAAAATTTTCCCGTAATTATCGTCAGCATATATATTTATTGTATATCCATCATTATTCTGTAATTATCATTATTATATATATTTATTATATAGAGTATCCATCATTGAAGTTGTAGGTAGTTTAACATTCAGGAGTAAACATTTGGGTATGTAGTAGTCTAAACGTTTTATTTTTTGGAGGTTTTTTTGTCATTTTTTTTTGTTTGATTTTGTTGGAAATCGTTGATGAATAGTTGGATTTGCAGATTTGAGTGGCTAAGTTTGTAAAATTCTAGTGTCTCCATAATTTTTCAGCAAGCTGAATTCATTTATGCATTCAAAAAAACAATTTAAACAACATAAAATAGAGATTTTGTCCAAATTTATATCGCCTGATTCCAACCAAATCCAACCAAAAAACCCCAAACTCCTTTGGCACCCCTCACTTACCTAAGTTTTTGCTCCGCCCGCATTAACCCATATGCATATCGAACGGTGACGTCAGCTGTGGAACTATTCTCAGCGTGACACCACTTGGGCCTCAAAGATGGTGATGCCGGAACAGTTGGATTTTTATAAGGCCATGAGCCGATGCCGTCATTGGATCTTCCAGTAATGTGCTTTTGATTGCCCCTGGACGACCTTGATTGCCTCACGGTCACGGCCCCATGGGACCGACTCTAGACAAGCGATGGGGATTTTTGTTATTTTTTTTCTAATGGAAGTAGTGGGCTGTCACAACTCGTACAAAATATCAAATGTCACACAAAATATCTATGTTTGACATTTTGATTAAATATTTATATTCAGATTTTAATATAAAAGACATTTGGTTCAATAGGTGCAGCAATATGAGAGTCGTGTTTCCTTATAATAGTTAATCGATTATAAAATGATAATGGTTGATTAATTATAAAGTCAGAGTGTTTAATTGATTATAAAATGAAAATGGTTGATTAATTATAAAGTCAGAGTGTTTACTTTGATGTTTCTTTTTATATGTTTTTATAAAGGTATACTTAATAAAGCTCTAAGTTTAAAAGGTTGATAATATTTATATGTTTTTATAAAGGTATATTTAATAAAACTCTTTAAAAGGGTTGATAATATTTATAAAAGAAGACCTCATTTCATAAGATAAGTAAAAATAAAAAAATTCAAAAAAATTAAAAGCTACTAAAAAAGGAAAATTGACAATAACTAGGATTAGAAAAACTATTATTAGAGATAGAGAACAAAATGATAAAATAAATAGGAATTTGGGACACTCTGGATGCTCTCTTGGAATTGTTGTGGCTTTCAATGGAGTAAGGGGTCTATGTTATGGTGTGGCTTTCCATGGAGTAATGTGCCTATGTTAAGTTCTATCCTAAGTGAAATTGATATTATATTGCTTGTTAAAACTTAGGAGCATGAAGAATCTAAGATGCCTAACATAAAAGGTTGTGTCTTGTGGTCACTATGAAACAAGAGATCATATCACAGAGGGATATGGAGTAATGGGCCTATGTTAAGTTCTATCCTAAGTGAAAATGGTATTATATTGCTTGTTAAAACTTGGGAGCCTGAAGAATCTAAGATGTCTAACATAAAAGGCTTTGTCTTGTGGTCGCTATGAAACAAGAGATCATATCACAAAGGGATTGGAGGTTGCATAGCTTGTTACAATTTAATAAAAAAAAAATCCTCACCTTATGTTTCACAAGAAAGACCTTTCAATTAATACATGTGGATAGAGATTTCAAATATTAATGCTAAGAAGATTTATATAGCAATTTGTTATTTCACGCCTATTAATTCTACCTTTTACAAGAAAAACAATCTAGATAAAAATTGTCCTTGCAATGCCTTCGAACAAGATATTTATACTCTGAGAAATGAAGGCAGTATCCTCTTACTAGGAGACTTTAATGCTAGAACATCAACTAATCAAGTTATTGTTTTAAGTAATGATTGCAACCCTATTCCTCTTTGACTAGATGAGGGCCTTGTTTTCTAGTAGATACAAAAGAAACTTTAAAGACTTGGTCAAGAATTTGTTTGGTACCAAGCTAATCAAGCTCTGCAATTCTCAAGATCTAATAATTTGCAATGATCTAATGAAGTGGTTGAAATCCAATTGGATGGATTGTATTCATTGTCTTAGTAGTAGTGTCTAAAATTATTTGATATCCGATATCCCCGTATACAACTAAATTGTAAATTTTGACCTCTTAAATGACCATGAGACCAACTCTAATGATAGACCTTTAACCGTTACTCTAAAATTTGCCATGCTCAAAATCCCCAATGAAGAGACTTATGATAACCAAAACACTTGATTTTTGACAAAAATAGTGTTGATCTCTTTTTAAAGGATTTAAATAATGAATTAAATCTCTTATCAAATAAGAACAATATCGAAAACCTCTATCATAACTCTATGACAACCCTGTCTACTTTCATTAACAAGTTCTCTATCGAGATGTTGTTTAAAAGGAAAATACAACAACCAACCCTTGGTATGATAAAGAGTGTAAGATTGCTAGAATAACCATTAGGGATGCTTCTAATGAGTCCTTAAAATATGACAAAATAAATAGATACAAAGCCCTAATTAAAAGGGAAAGAATACACTATATAAATGGAAAGCAAGAAAATCTTTTTCACATATATAAGTTGGATCCCAAAAGATTCTAGAGACAAATTTTGACTTGTAAAATTAAATAAAACAATATGATTCCCTTGAGGGATTGGAATTCCTACATTAAAAATATTAATGAATCCCCTAATGAGGAAGACATTTTTTTCAATAGAAGACATAGACTTTGGGGTTAATCAACTCACAAAAGGGAAAGCTAAGGACTTAGAAGGATACCAAGATTAAATCATAAACATGAGAGGGCCTATCCTCATCCCTCACATTCACAAGCTCTTCAATTTAGCAGCCAAGCAAGGGCTCCTTAAACCATGGACTCAAAGCCTCATTACACATATTTTTAAAAGTGGGGATAAAAAATATCCCTCTAATTATAGAACCATTATGATTATCCCTGATCTAGGTAGACATCGATGGCCACCCACCTACTCCACTGGTTCAAATTACAATTTCCATCTTGGCAGTTTTTCTACAGTTTTTTGGGTCCCAAACTTCTTGGTTTTGAGGCCGTAAATGATGTTTTTTTTTACTTGGCAGCACCTAATAGATCCTTCTTAGGATGTATTGGGTCATTCAGAATGTGTACTCCTCAGCTAGAGATTTTCAATGGGGCACCGAGTGCCCTATATGGAGATCATATGCAAAATTTTTGCCCTCAAGAAGTTGACGTATCAACTACCCCATCGGGGCCCACAAATCTTTTGGTGTTTCATCTTTCGGGGTTAGGGTTTTGGATGTTTAGGGTTTTCTCATTAATGTTTATGTTAAAAATACCATTGGAGCTTCATTGTAATTATCTTCTTGCGAATGAGAGTAGCCAACACATCTCTCTTCAAAGATAAGCTACCACCATTCTAGCTAGCTTACGTGCTTTGCATTTTACAGTCTTTTGTATTCTAGAGAGTCATTGATAGAATCTAAGTTTTATTGTATTATTGTGTTCCTTGCAATATCTTTGTGTATCTCCTTGTTATATCTCTATTATATTTTTTCCTTCATGGCGTTCTCAAAATTATCTGGATTGTTGGTATCAGAGCAGTTTGCTCCTTGTCGTTCTTAGAGCATGTCCTCGACAAGGTCGGGTTATAGAGAGTTGGGTCTTGAGTTTGTTTCTCTTGAGGACAACCGCTCTCGCCTACCCAAGAAACCTCCTATGGTGAAAGAAAAGAGGGAAGACGGAGAAAAATATCCTATCAAAGTGTTGCTCGAGGAAGCCCTCGTGCAACAGAGGAACGAGATGATGGATAATTTCTCTCAGATCCTTTGACGACTGCCAGAAAAAACGGAGGCGCCTTCAACCAGAAGTCACTTCGGAGGTGCAATGCCCTTTAAGGTACACATTAATTTTGATATTCCTTTGTTTTAAGGCCATATAAGTTTCCAGGAAACTGCTCGGGTCTTAGCTAAAGTTTCTCTACAAGGTCATATCGATTGGTTGAAAGGCTTGAAGGAAAATGTTATTCTCAGGGGGATTATACCTGTCGATACTAGACAACATATTCATCATTCAGGGAAATGAAATGGAATGGATCCAAGAATGGGGAATAGGAATCTATTTAGCAAAAAATTGAAAGATATTTTCTTTCATTATCACAAAGTATCTTTTTTTTTCCATTCAAGAAAATTCTCACAATATTTTGAAGCAACCATTGAAATAGTCTTGATAAATAAAGAGATTTCTTATTATGTTCATGATTATTCATTCTATAATAGGATGAATATCAAATATTCTATGAATGAGAATGTTTATACCACATACTAGACATACATGCAATCTTTGAGATGTAATCGATTCTGCTGGAATAATTAGATATTATGCTACATGTTATTTCATTATTTTGGGGAGGAAAGTGAACGAGAATGAGCAAAATATATTGGAACATGGATTTGGAAGAGATGATGGAAGTAAGAGTTCATTTAGGACATAAAACTAGGAAATGGAATCCTAAGATGACACCTTACATTTTTACAGAACGTAAAGATACTCATATTATAAATCTGGCTAAAATTGCTCGTTATTTATCAGAAGCTTGTGATTTGGCGTTTGATATAGAAAGTAGGGGAAAACAATTCTTGATTATTTGGAAAAGTGGTTAAGTCTTTTAGAGGTTATTTCTCTGTCCAAAAAAATTCCAATAGTGAAAAAAACACCTTCGCTCTCCTTAAGGTCCTTCCCCATGTCATAGATTGGTGAGAGATTTACTATGAGAAACATGTCGAGGATGAGTTTGTAAATTTTTGGGCCAAGACCCACTTGGACAACTTGTGTTGATTCTCTCAAGGAACAATAAATTTACCCTTTTGGAAACTATGACGACCAATACAAGAGATGGACCACAACACGTCAAGAAAGGGGCCAAATAGTGTCGAAGTTCACAAATACCTTCCATACCTTGTGCACCAAGCTAGGTATCAAAGACTCTGAGTGTCATCTGGTTCTAAAATACTATGGGGCTCTACACAAGTAAATCCAAAATAAAATGGAGTTTTTGGACATCTCGTCATTAGGAATCGCTTATTGATATGTCATCAAAATCGAGCTGAAATTTAAGCAGTAGAACAAGAAAAAGTTTAGGTCCTAACTCCCAGGGCAAAGGACAGAGCAAGGATGACAAGTCCGAGGAAAATCGGTACAAGCCACCCAAAAATAGGGTAATGGGAAGTCGAAGAAGGGCACTAGAGAGTGGTGTGAGTTCCACAAAATCCCTTGGCACAATACTGATGAAAGTCTCAAGGTTGGATGTTGACCTAGTGTAACACCCTAGGCCGAACCTCAAATTGTAATGTAAATGTAAATGTACTTATAGGCTGGTGAGCCATGGGTGCACAAGTTTTGGGTACAATTTAGAGTGCGCGCACCAAAGGAAGAGTGCACGCTCGTTTCATAGATTTGCATGCACCTGAGTAAGTGCGGGAGGATTGTTGAGCACGTGAACCAAGGGAAGAGTGCACGCCCATTCATAGCTTTACGCACACCTGAATAAGTGTGCAAGGATGCTTCAAAGTGCACACAAAACCGTGTTTGTAGCCAAGGTATTTTGGGTTCAAAGAGCCTTTGCATATATGTATATTGAGGCCAGAGTGTTTGTGTGGTTATTAGGCTAGAGAGCCTGGATTGCAACAAAGGCCAGTGCACCTATATTTGTAAAATGTAATTGCTCTCTGATATTAATAAAAATATATCATTGCACGCAGACCAATTAGACAAAAAGAGATAGGGGTTTAACTCCACCAAAGAAGGAAAAAGGGGCTAAGAGTTAGGAAAAGGGAATATTTTGATAATATTTCTAAAAATATAATTATGGGATATGTGTTTATCCTATGTTCCTAAGGAATGGGAAGGGGTCACCAANAAATTCTCACAATATTTTGAAGCAACCATTGAAATAGTCTTGATAAATAAAGAGATTTCTTATTATGTTCATGATTATTCATTCTATAATAGGATGAATATCAAATATTCTATGAGTGAGAATGTTTATACCACATACTAGACAGACATGCAATCTTTGAGATGTAATCGATTCCGCTGGAATAATTAGATATTATGCTACATGTTATTTCGTTATTTTGGGGAGGAAAGTGAATGAGAATGAGCAACATATATTGGAACATGGATTTGGAAGAGATGATGGAAGCAAGAGTTCATTTAGGGCATAAAACTAGGAAATGGAATCCTAATATGACACCTTACATTTTTACAAAACGTAAAGATACTCATATTATAAATCTGGCTAAAATTGCTCGTTATTTATCAGAAGCTTGTGATTTGGCGTTTGATATAGCAAGTAGGGGAAGAAAATTCTTGATTCTTTGGAAAAGTGGTTAAGTCTTTTAGAGGGTTATTTCTCTGTCCAAAAATTTTCCAATAGTGAAAAAAACACCTTCGCTCTCCTTAAGGTCCTTCCCCATGTCATAGATTGGTGGGAGATTTACTGTGAGAAACATGTCGAGGATGAGTTTGCAATTTTTGGGCCAGGACCCACTTGGACGACTTGTGTTGATGCCCTCAAGGAACAATAAATTTACCCTTTTGGAAACTATGATGACCAGTACAAGAGATGGACCACAACGCGTCAAGAAAGGGGCCAAATAGTGTCGAAGTTCACAAATACCTTCCATACCTTATGCACCAAGCTAGGTATCAAAGACTCAGAGCATCATCTAGTTCTAAAATACTATGGGGATCTACACAAGTAAATCCAAAATAAAATGGATTTTTTGGACATCTCGTCATTGGGAGTCGCTTATTGATATGTTGTCAAAATCAAGTTGAAATTTAAGCAGTAGAACAAGCAGAAGTTTAGGTCCTAACTCCCAAGGAAAAGGACAGAGCAAGGATGACAAGTCCGAGGACAATCGGTCCAAGCCACCAAAAAATAAGGGTAATGGGAAGTCGAAGAAGGGCACTAGAGAGTGGTGTGAGTTCCACAAAATCCCTTGGCACAATACTGATGAAAGTCTCAAGGTTGGATGTTGACCTAGTGCAATACCCTAGGCCGAACCTCAAATTGTAATGTAAATGTAAATGTACTTATAGGCTAGTGAGCCATGGGTGCACAAGTTTTGGGTACAATTTAGAGTGCACGCACCAAAGGAAGAGTGCACGCTCGTTTCATAGCTTTGCATGCGCCTGAGTAAGTGCGGGAGGATTGTTGAGCACGCGAACCAAGGGAAGAGTGCACGCCCATTCATAGCTTTATGCACACCTGAATAAGTGTGCAAGGATGATTCAAAGTGCACACCAAACTGTGTTTGTAGCCAAGATATTTTGGGTTCAAAGAGCCTTTGCATATATGTATATTGAGGCCAGAGTGTTTGCATGGTTATTAGGCTGGAGAGCCTGGATTGCGACAAAGGCCAGTGCGCCTATCTTTGTAAAATGTAATTGCTCTCTGATATTAATAAAAATATATCATTGCACGCAAACCAATTAGACAAAAAGAGACGGGGGTTTAACTCCACCCAAAAAGGAAAAAGGGGCTAAGAGTTAGGAAAAGGGAATATTTTGATAATATTTCTAAAAATATAATTATGGGATATGTGTTTATCCTATGTTCCTAAGGAATGGGAAGGGGTCACCAAGTGGAGAGAAGCTATTTCTTAAGGTGACAAGTGTCCAATTATAATCATACAAATATATTGTTGGGCCTTAGTGTATTTCGGGGAGATTCTCTCATTCCAAGATCATACAGACCAACTTTCCTCTGCTAAGCATTTGTATCTTGCTATAACTTGCTTCCATCACATAACCTTTTACTTGGGAAGGCATGTATGTTATTGAAGAGGTGGGTTGTCAAGCCTATGTTCTATTGAAGAGGCGGGTTGGCAGGCCCGTGTGTTATTGAAGAGGCGGGTTGTTAGGCCTGTGTGTTATTGAATAAGCAGATCGTTAGGCTCGTAAGCATTCCCTCCAAGAGAGAGAACTACTTGGAATTGATTTCCCAAGGTGCCAAGCAACAACTACAGGGCTCTAAGAATTCTTTTCTAGCATGTTGTTGAATCCCTGGAAGGAAAGTGAGGCATCCAAAGGATTGTTGAGCAGAGATGGGGCACACTTCCTGGGGTGGGACAAGCATATGGGGAATGAAGGACTATAGTTTGTTTGTTGAGGTTGGCACCTTTGTTTGAGTAATTTGGAATGTTGATAAACCTTATCCTAGATTAGGAACCATTTTCCTTGGTGGAGTTTAAGCCCCAGCTCGAGGGTGACCTATTGCTGAGATTTTTTGAGCTGCAGAGTCTATGTCTAGGAGGAACATCTAAGGTCAACGTATAGTTGATGGATTACAACAAAAGATAAGTGTCTTCTTATGTGTATTATTCTCTAAGCAATGTTCATATACATGTTAAATATATTATGTGACACAGTTGTATATATATTATGTGTGGATTATATATGTTGTAGAACTGCATGTTTGTTGCATATGCATGGAATGGGCCATGACAGTTATATGTGTTTATATATTGTTTAACATGTGAATGTTTATGCTATTTTTGTTTATGGAATTGGTACATAATTATGTTGGGTTGTGCATGTATTGTTAGTTCTGCATAATTGTTGTGAATGTAGAGCATGG
>JZKD02S0788637.1:0-14630 GCA_000966675.3 Picea glauca | reverse complement strand
ATGATACTTGTTTCTGTAAGTATAACTAATTGCCACTTTTCTTCATTATATATGGCTCATATAATTTTCTTCATTATGATTTTCTATGGTTATAGTTTCTTCAATCTTAATGTCCAAGTCTTTGACTTGGAAATTGATTGAATACATTCATATGATATTGTTTTAACCAAACACTAACTAAAATCATGTCATAAATTTGAGACATGGGCTATCATTATTTTGGCAATCAAATGAGAATCCATTCATTTGGTTCGGAAATTGGCTCTTACACGAAAAAATATACCAAAAATTATATCATGAGTTATTCTTTTATATGCCTTGGTGTATACTTTGAAACGCTTGGTAGATTCAACATTGATATTACTATATATCAAGGGTTTCATCATTATGTTTCAATACATGGCATCTATGAATACAATCTATTTTCTTTATTTTACAATTCTCTATTTTTCATTTCCATTGTTTCCATTGTTCCCCTCATTCCCTATCATCATAAACACCGAGATAAATGTTATAAAAATCTCAAAGAATCCAACTGGAAATTAAAATCCAAATCCAAGGCTACTGTATTCCCTTCAAAAAATGCAGGTAGTGATCATTGCTGCAAATGCATAATTGGATTTGGATGACTCCATTTTGTTTGCAGAGGGACCTGCAACATCTCCGGTGTGGGGGAGATGATGACTGACTATTTTGATCATCTTTCACCACTATCTAGTCTATATATTTAAATGAAAACTCAAGCATCTCAGTGCATTTTGAATTTTCTTGTCATCTTTTAAGGAGTTTTTTATCCTAATATCTTTTAACATCATGTTGATATCTAAGAAAGGTATTAATCACATTATTACAATTATTTTTACATTATCTCAAAGGATTCAAGTGTTTTTTTTTGAATTAATGTCTGGTCGTAATTACAATTCATGGATTTAACAGTTAAAGGCCATCTAGACCTTCATTTGACCCATTTTCTAGGAAGTTAACTCCGAACTCAATTTGTGGGAAGATGAAGTTGAAACAAAAAAATATGGAACATGGGTTTTTTTCGTAATATGTCTAATTAAGTCCCACTAAAATTGTGGACGGACTGAGAGCAGTTTGTGGTCCTTGATCCGACTCTCCAACTCTCGATCTGACACTCTAAGAGCAGAGGAGTTGGTGGTTAGCATATCGGTGGGCTTTGATGGAAGAATCAAGAATAAGGGTTTTGTGCCCACTCATTCCCTCCAACAATAGAGCTCGACACATTCGGACTTGATCAGTTGCAGATGACACTATTTTGAGCACACGAGACTATTGGGAAAGATGTTTCTTGTTAAATAAATTTAATGTATTTCTATTTTTAGAGAGTTTCGACCCTTCCAATGGTGAACCTCTCACGATATGTATAACTCTATAAATATCATTTCTTATGCCATGAAGAGAGACATGATTTTTTATATACACAACCATTTTATCAGTTCGCTCTGTAAAAACTCTGTTTTGGTATGAATATGAAAGTTTTGCTGAGTTGGTGATTGCACAGTGCATTGGAGTAGTGATATGACTTCTCGGGGGGCCACCAACGGTCTCGTAAACTTATTCATTTTTTTACATTTGTATTTTTTCATTTAATTCCTTTCATTTACTTATTTACAGGTTGCTTGCTGAAATTGTATTTATTTTTATAAATTGCTTACACGTTTATTGTGTTGTTCATTCTGACATACAATTGTCTTATGGATGTTATCTATTTAGGTTATGTTTCATAGACATATATTTATATATTCACAATCATCTTTTATCATCTATCTTATGTATGTTAGATATAGCAAACGCTCTTTAATTGTGGTTTTACTGTGTATAATTATTCACTCCTTTTAAGTACAGTTTCACTTTGTATATTCATTTAACTCATCCACATCAATATGTAATTTTAACCATTCTTGTAATTAGAGCATCAATATCTTGCTAAGAAGCTAGGCATGACTAATTAGGATAGATTAAACTAACCCCTGTAGGGTTGTCTAATCAAAGGTTGTTGATTTAAAATACAATAGCATAGATTTCCGATTTAATGCAGTAGCATAGGTTGCTGATTTAAAATGCAGTAGCATAGGTTGCTGATTCAAAATGCATATTTTGTGATTTAAGGAAGTAGCTAGGTATTTCCAATTTCAATCACAATAACATAATTTAATTAAATTATTTCTTGTTCAATATAGTAGTATAGTTGTTGATTTTGAAGAATAGTTTATAGATTTCATTTCCAGAACATGTATTTCATAGTGTAGTTGCTAATTTTGATGATTTACAAGTTTGAAGTTAAGTTTTACAATAGATTTTGTTCCATACTTCATTCCATGCCTTATTCCAGACCTCATTCTGGTACTGGTTTTCAATTTTTCCCTTGTGTTGATTTCCTCACCTTATTTTGTTTTATTATTAGAGTGTGTTTTGGACATTAGATTAGATTAGGCTATACTAGGCTAGATTAGATATGTAGACCTGCACATACAATGTTGGCACCTCGAAGCTTACGAGCATCGAATTGACAATTTAATGTCGAAATAGACAACACATATTTTACTTGACATGGTTTATGTAGATGATATCATCTTTGGAAGTGACTATGATTATCTGAGTCAAATGTTCTCAAATAACATGAAAAAAGAATTTGATATGTCCATGTTAGGTGAGTTTCCCTTCTTTCTGGGTCTACAAATCTCTCAGAAAAATAAAGACATATTTATTTCTCAAACAAAATACATTAAGGAGATGCTAAATAAGTTCAGCATGAAATATTGCAAGCTTCTCAATACTCCCATGATAAGAATTTGTAAACTGAGTAAGGATGATCAATCACCGGAGGTAGATCACACCATGTATAAATCAATTATTGGTATCCTTTTATATGTAACTGCATCAAGGCTTGATGTTATGCAAGCTATTGGATTGGCTGCAAGGTATCAATCTGCACCAAAAGAATCACATGTGATGGAAATCAAGAGAATTCTCAGATACTTGAAGGGCAAAATGGAGTTTTGACTGTGGTATCCAAAAGGAGAGGATTTTACTCTAAAAATATACATTGATGTAGATTGGGTAGGCAGTATTGATGACAAGAAAGTACAAGTGGTGGAGTATTCTTTCTGGGAATTTGTTTAGTATTTTGGTTAAGCAAGAAAGAATATTTAATCTCCTTATCCACAACATAAGTAGAGTACATTGTGGCAATATCTTGTTGCACACAAATCATTTGGATGAAGAAATCACTGCAATATATTATGGTACAATGAAAGAAACCAATTTATATACTATGTGAAAATACTGGTACCATAAGTATTTACAAGAACCCAGTGATGCACTAAAAGAAAAAAAATATCCCAATCAAATATCAATTCCTGAGAGAATAGGTGAATGATAAGACTGTCAAGTTGGAGTATGTACCTACCAAGGAACAAATTGTTGATATGTTTACCAAACCCCTACCTAGAGATACATTTGAGTATCTCAGAATGAATATGGAAGTAATTCCCATTTCCCAGTAAAACTTTCAACTAAAATTTGTTATGAGCTTAGCAGAACCAAAAGATTAGGGGGGTTGCAAAGAAAAATGAAGAGTACCTCATTAAAAGGAGCTACAGGAAGACAAGAATATTGTTGGATACAATAAATAAATTACACAGTACAAAAACCCTTTTCCATTGATGTCAAAGGGGGAGAAAAAAGTAAGAAAGGAAGAAAAATCACTCAGAAGCACATTGACAGGGGGAGAAACTAAAAGGTAGAGTTGCCATCAATGACAAAGGGTGATATGTTGAGTATATTTTCATTGATGTCAAGGATGGTACTGACTACAGGAGTGAAGAAGAGGATCATAGGAATATCTGGGTTCTATGTGCAGAGAAAACATGAATTTAATGAAGTAAAGGAAAAAGAAAATATCCCACATGCACCATGGATATTTAATTTCACGAGTTTATAATGAACAAGTTAAAACTCTTATAATTGAATGTAAATGGAAGAGCCATGGCTGTGAAAATGGAGTTAACGTTTAGTCCATGGGACCCAAGGTTTCTGAAAGATATCACTGACGATGACTCTAGTATCGACGAAGACAATATTGAAGAAGGAGAATGATCCCTTGGGAAAGAAAGATCGATTCCCTAGATTACATTGCCAGGATTTTTCTTGGAAATATTGAGAATCAAGCCCCACAAGATCATCGACAATAATATCCTTGTTGATATCACCGACATCAATAAATAAAAACCAATTGACGATGAGGATATTCTTAAAGTAAACTATTTCAATGGATCTAGAAGATGACACGTGGTAGCATTATATTAGAACGAAGGTTTCAAAATGGGGCCTAATATCATCGATTCGGGAAAATCGAGCCTTGTGAGAAAGTTTCAAAAGAAAACACTATTATCAGTGATGAAGTAATTGACAAAAAAAATTGACCCTAGATAAGTTAGATCGACGACTCCTGGAAGGACACGTAAGTAGCAAGGACAATGCCATGTTTCTAATGACAAGTTAGCACAACAATAGAGCATAGCAAGTGGAAGGGATGACATCATAGGATTGGAGGCTCTATGCCATCCAATACACATGGAAGGAATCCACGTGGTGGACACGTCAAGATAATGTAAGCAAGCCACAAAAGTAGCCTTGTGTAATGCACTGTAAATAACCACATGTTAGGACATGCGTAATGTAAGGTGACATAGGATTAATTAGTGAAGAGATATGGACCATCCATTAGAGTGAGATGGTCATAGTGAAATAATTCAACCTGTTTGTTTACACTCCAAAGCAAGGGTATCGAAGAATATTATTTTTTATGATACCTTCAGAGCTTATCATTTGGTGTCCATGAGGTCGGGGAAGTTTCACCATTCCGAATGGAGAGTATCGAAAAATATTCCATCGCACATTTATTTACAATAGATTTGTCCATTCATCTCGACCAATGACTCTGATCTATTTGGAGTAATTGAGATCGAGGCTACAATGTGTGTAAGCATCTTATTTCTTGTTGGAATGAGTCCATCAGAGTACTTTAGTGTGAGGATGCATTGGGACTCCAACAAAGGAACTCCAAAGAGAAATTCGGACCATTGGTTGAGGTGAGAATGAGATAAGATGACAATCGTAGATCTATGCGGGTCCCACCTAACTAGCTTATGAAAGGAAAAAGGGATAGAAGATAACCATAGTTCATTTTGATGGGTTGACTTAATGAGATCCATTGATTTCAAATTGCAAGGACCATTGGATCTGTTGCAGTACTTGTCATCAGAGTAGAGTTGATACATCGACGACGAAGGACTCCGAGAATTAATGGAAATCATTGATCAACGATCTGATGGTTGAGGTAGTGTTCAGTGTTTTGAACTCCCTATGGTCCCAATAAATGAAATCACGTATTGATGGATGAGATCAAACAAATAAATGATCAAACAACCCCTGAGAATTAATGCTTATATGTGGAAATTTTGTGAGTAAAAAAGGAAGTTAAAATATAGTTTTTCATGAAGGTATTTGTAGCTCGACCCATAGGAGAATCGATGGACTCGAGTGGACCATACACAATATGTACATGGAAAAATTACTAAGAAATTAATCACTATAACTGACAATTCCCTAATCGATCTAAGGTCAGTAGAATGGGGAATAAAGTGTGTCTTAAATTGAAAATGAAAAAGTGAAAAGTTTATATCTCATGAACTTCGTGGAGAAGAAAAGAGGAGCGAATATTTTGTGAATAAATTTCTTGTGTCTTAAGGTNATTATGTTTCAATACATGGCATCTATGAATACAATCTATTTTCTTTATTTTACAATTCTCTATTTTTCATTTCCATTGTTTCCATTGTTCCCCTCATTCCCTATCATCATAAACATCGAGATAAATGTTATAAAAATCTCAAAGAATCCAACTGGAAATTAAAATCCAAATCCAAGGCTACTGTATTCCCTTCAAAAAGTGCAGGTAGTGGTCATTGCTGCAAATGCATAATTGAATTTGGATGACTCCATTTTGTTTGCAGAGGGACCTGCAACATCTCCGGTGTGGGGGAGATGATGATTGACTATTTTGATCATCTTTCACCACTATCTAGTCTATATATTTAAATGAAAACTCAAGCATCTCAGTGCATTTTGAATTTTCTTGTCATCTTTTAAGGAGTTTTTTATCCTAATCTCTTTTAACATCATGTTGATATCTAAGAAAGGTATTAATCACATTATTACAATTATTTTTACATTATCTCAAAGGATTCAAGTGTTTTTTTATGAATTAATGTCTGGGCGTAATTACAATTCATGGATTTAACAGTTATAGGCCATCTAGACCTTCATCTGACCCATTTTCTAGGAAGTTAACTCTGAACTCAATTTGTGGGAAGATGAACTTGAAACAGAAAAATATGGCACATGGGTTTTTTCCCCAATATACCCAATTAAGTCCCACTAAAATTGTGGATGGACTGAGATTAGTTCGTGGTCCTTGATCCGACCCTCCAACTCTCGATCTGACACTCTAAGAGCAGAGGAGTTGGTGGTTAGCATATCGGTGGGCTTTGATGGAAGAATCAAGAACAAGGGTTTTGTGCCCACTCATTCCCTCCAACTATAGAGCTCGACACATTCATACTTGATCAGTTGTAGAGGACACTATTTTGAGTGCACGAGACTGTTGGGAAAGATGTTTCTTGTTAAATAAATTTAATGTATTTCTATTTTTAGAGAGTTTTGACCCTTCCAATGGTGAACCTCTCACGATCTGTATAACTCTATAAATATTGTTTGCTATGCCATGAAGAGAGACACGATTTTTTACATACACAACCATTTTATCAGATCGCTCTGTAAAAACTCTGTTTTGGTATGAATATGAAAGTTTTGTTGAGTTGGTGATTGCGCAGTGCATTGGAGTAGTGATATGACTGCCCGGGGGGCCACCAACTGTCTCGTAAACTTATTCATTGTTTTACATTTGTATTTTTTCATTTAATTCCTTTCATTTACTTATTTATAGGTTGCTTGCTGAAATTGTATTTATTTTTATAAATTGCTTACACGTTTCTTGTGTTCTTCATTCTGACATACAATTGTCTTATGGATGTTATCTATTTAGGTTATGTTTCATAGACATATCTTTATATATTCACAATCATATTTTATCATCTATCTTATGTACGTTAGGTATAACAAGCACTCTTTAATTGTTGTTTTACTGTGTATAATTATTCACTCTTTTTAAGTACAGTTTCACTTTGTATATTCATTTAACTCATCCACATCAATATGTAATTTTAACCATTCTTGTAATTAGAGCATCAATATATTGCTAAGAAGCTAGCCATGACTAATTAGGATAGATTAAACTAACCCCTGTAGGGTTTTCTAATCAAAGGTTGTTTATTTAAAATACAATAACATAGATTTCTGATTTAATGCAGTAGCATAGGTTGCTGATTTAAAATGTAGTAGCATAGGTTGCTGATTCAAAATGCATATTTTGTGATTTAAGGAAGTAGCTAGGTATTTCCAATTTCAATCACAATAACATAATTTAATTAAATTATTTCTTGTTCAATATAGTAGTATAGTTGTTGATTTTGAAGAATAGTTTATAGATTTCATTTCCAGAACATGTATTTCATAGTGTAGTTGCTAATTTTGATGATTTACAAGTTTGAAGTTAAGTTTTACAATAGATTTTGTTCCATACTTCATTCCATGCCTTATTCCAGACCTCATTCTGGTACTGGTTTTCAATTTTTCCCTTGTGTTGATTTCCTCACCTTATTTTGTTTTATTATTAGAGTGTGTTTTGGACATTAGATTAGATTAGGCTATACTAGGCTAGATTAGATATGTAGACCTGCACATACAATGTTGGCACCTCGAAGCTTACGAGCATCGAATTGACAATTTAATGTCGAAATAGACAACACATATTTTACTTGACATGGTTTATGTAGATGATATCATCTTTGGAAGTGACTATGATTATCTGAGTCAAATGTTCTCAAATAACATGAAAAAAGAATTTGATATGTCCATGTTAGGTGAGTTTCCCTTCTTTCTGGGTCTACAAATCTCTCAGAAAAATAAAGACATATTTATTTCTCAAACAAAATACATTAAGGAGATGCTAAATAAGTTCAGCATGAAATATTGCAAGCTTCTCAATACTCCCATGATAAGAATTTGTAAACTGAGTAAGGATGATCAATCACCGGAGGTAGATCACACCATGTATAAATCAATTATTGGTATCCTTTTATATGTAACTGCATCAAGGCTTGATGTTATGCAAGCTATTGGATTGGCTGCAAGGTATCAATCTGCACCAAAAGAATCACATGTGATGGAAATCAAGAGAATTCTCAGATACTTGAAGGGCAAAATGGAGTTTTGACTGTGGTATCCAAAAGGAGAGGATTTTACTCTAAAAATATACATTGATGTAGATTGGGTAGGCAGTATTGATGACAAGAAAGTACAAGTGGTGGAGTATTCTTTCTGGGAATTTGTTTAGTATTTTGGTTAAGCAAGAAAGAATATTTAATCTCCTTATCCACAACATAAGTAGAGTACATTGTGGCAATATCTTGTTGCACACAAATCATTTGGATGAAGAAATCACTGCAATATATTATGGTACAATGAAAGAAACCAATTTATATACTATGTGAAAATACTGGTACCATAAGTATTTACAAGAACCCAGTGATGCACTAAAAGAAAAAAAATATCCCAATCAAATATCAATTCCTGAGAGAATAGGTGAATGATAAGACTGTCAAGTTGGAGTATGTACCTACCAAGGAACAAATTGTTGATATGTTTACCAAACCCCTACCTAGAGATACATTTGAGTATCTCAGAATGAATATGGAAGTAATTCCCATTTCCCAGTAAAACTTTCAACTAAAATTTGTTATGAGCTTAGCAGAACCAAAAGATTAGGGGGGTTGCAAAGAAAAATGAAGAGTACCTCATTAAAAGGAGCTACAGGAAGACAAGAATATTGTTGGATACAATAAATAAATTACACAGTACAAAAACCCTTTTCCATTGATGTCAAAGGGGGAGAAAAAAGTAAGAAAGGAAGAAAAATCACTCAGAAGCACATTGACAGGGGGAGAAACTAAAAGGTAGAGTTGCCATCAATGACAAAGGGTGATATGTTGAGTATATTTTCATTGATGTCAAGGATGGTACTGACTACAGGAGTGAAGAAGAGGATCATAGGAATATCTGGGTTCTATGTGCAGAGAAAACATGAATTTAATGAAGTAAAGGAAAAAGAAAATATCCCACATGCACCATGGATATTTAATTTCACGAGTTTATAATGAACAAGTTAAAACTCTTATAATTGAATGTAAATGGAAGAGCCATGGCTGTGAAAATGGAGTTAACGTTTAGTCCATGGGACCCAAGGTTTCTGAAAGATATCACTGACGATGACTCTAGTATCGACGAAGACAATATTGAAGAAGGAGAATGATCCCTTGGGAAAGAAAGATCGATTCCCTAGATTACATTGCCAGGATTTTTCTTGGAAATATTGAGAATCAAGCCCCACAAGATCATCGACAATAATATCCTTGTTGATATCACCGACATCAATAAATAAAAACCAATTGACGATGAGGATATTCTTAAAGTAAACTATTTCAATGGATCTAGAAGATGACACGTGGTAGCATTATATTAGAACGAAGGTTTCAAAATGGGGCCTAATATCATCGATTCGGGAAAATCGAGCCTTGTGAGAAAGTTTCAAAAGAAAACACTATTATCAGTGATGAAGTAATTGACAAAAAAAATTGACCCTAGATAAGTTAGATCGACGACTCCTGGAAGGACACGTAAGTAGCAAGGACAATGCCATGTTTCTAATGACAAGTTAGCACAACAATAGAGCATAGCAAGTGGAAGGGATGACATCATAGGATTGGAGGCTCTATGCCATCCAATACACATGGAAGGAATCCACGTGGTGGACACGTCAAGATAATGTAAGCAAGCCACAAAAGTAGCCTTGTGTAATGCACTGTAAATAACCACATGTTAGGACATGCGTAATGTAAGGTGACATAGGATTAATTAGTGAAGAGATATGGACCATCCATTAGAGTGAGATGGTCATAGTGAAATAATTCAACCTGTTTGTTTACACTCCAAAGCAAGGGTATCGAAGAATATTATTTTTTATGATACCTTCAGAGCTTATCATTTGGTGTCCATGAGGTCGGGGAAGTTTCACCATTCCGAATGGAGAGTATCGAAAAATATTCCATCGCACATTTATTTACAATAGATTTGTCCATTCATCTCGACCAATGACTCTGATCTATTTGGAGTAATTGAGATCGAGGCTACAATGTGTGTAAGCATCTTATTTCTTGTTGGAATGAGTCCATCAGAGTACTTTAGTGTGAGGATGCATTGGGACTCCAACAAAGGAACTCCAAAGAGAAATTCGGACCATTGGTTGAGGTGAGAATGAGATAAGATGACAATCGTAGATCTATGCGGGTCCCACCTAACTAGCTTATGAAAGGAAAAAGGGATAGAAGATAACCATAGTTCATTTTGATGGGTTGACTTAATGAGATCCATTGATTTCAAATTGCAAGGACCATTGGATCTGTTGCAGTACTTGTCATCAGAGTAGAGTTGATACATCGACGACGAAGGACTCCGAGAATTAATGGAAATCATTGATCAACGATCTGATGGTTGAGGTAGTGTTCAGTGTTTTGAACTCCCTATGGTCCCAATAAATGAAATCACGTATTGATGGATGAGATCAAACAAATAAATGATCAAACAACCCCTGAGAATTAATGCTTATATGTGGAAATTTTGTGAGTAAAAAAGGAAGTTAAAATATAGTTTTTCATGAAGGTATTTGTAGCTCGACCCATAGGAGAATCGATGGACTCGAGTGGACCATACACAATATGTACATGGAAAAATTACTAAGAAATTAATCACTATAACTGACAATTCCCTAATCGATCTAAGGTCAGTAGAATGGGGAATAAAGTGTGTCTTAAATTGAAAATGAAAAAGTGAAAAGTTTATATCTCATGAACTTCGTGGAGAAGAAAAGAGGAGCGAATATTTTGTGAATAAATTTCTTGTGTCTTAAGGTCGATTTCAAGAAGAATTATATTTTAAAGGAATTCATATCTTATAGGTTGGTTCATGGTTTGTAGGTTGGTGTCTATAGAGGATTGGTGTCCTCTTTCATTTATAGGTTGGTGTCTATAGAGGATTGGCATCCTCTTTCATTTATAGGTTGGTGCCTACAGAAGAATGGTGTCATGTATGATTTATAGGTTGGTTCCTATCTATAGATTGGTGCTTGGTTTATTATTTGGTTCTCATAAGAGGATTGGTTTCCTCATTGACAATTATTCATACATGAATTGATACTTACTTCAAGGTCTTCACCTCTATGTTTGTAAAAGTATTGAATATTTTATGTGATTACAATGAGTACATTTCTGGTGTAACTAATTGCAAATATAAGTCCTAATTATGTTTATATCATATTAAAATAATTAAAATAATGAAGTACTGATTCAACCCCCCCTCTCATTACTATTAACCATTTCAACAAGAAGAATATTTTACCAAGGTTTAGAGGAAGAAAAATAAAAACAAAGAAAATTGTGGACTGTCTTTATATTCCAAAAATCAAAAAAATCAATGGTACATTGATAGTTTCTACTCCAAGCACATGACAAGACAAAAGAGTAATATTGAATTCCTATATGAAGAAAAAGGTGGTAATATTACTTTTCGAAACAATGCTCCATTTAGAATTAGAGGAAAAGGAATTGTTGTACTAGATGAAGATAAGAAGGAAAAGGCCAAAGAACATAATTTGTTGTATGTAGATAGTCTAAAACATAACTTGTTGAGTGGAAGTCAAATGTGTGACCAAGGACACATTGTTCTCTTTCATTCAAAAGGCTGTAGAGTAATGGATGTGAATACATGGAAGATTATTGTAAAGGTAATTAGAACTTCAGGGAATGTGTATGTTCTAGAAGAAGGAAACGAAAAATGTTGCATTGGTAAAACTGATGAGATATGGATTTGACACAAAATAATAGGTCATATTATTTTAATCAAGTTGTTAAGCCAGGAAGAAATTTTTTTGTGAGAGATATGCCTAAAATTTCCAAACCTGAGAATATTGTCTGCAAGTCATGTCAGCTGGGAAAGATGTCAATAGTTCAATTCAAGGAAAGAGAACACTCCACCACTCAACCTCTTGAGTTTATTCATACAAATCTTTGTGGCTCTACTAGTACACAATCACCTTGAGGTGAAAGATATTTAATTTTTTTTTATTGATGACTATACTAGGATGAATTGGGTTGGATTGCTAAAGCATAAATTTGAGGCTTTTAAAAAATTTAAAATATTCAAAGCATAGGTAGAAAATTAAATGGACTTAAAAATCAAATTCCTAAGGTCGGACAGAGGAGGAAAATTCACATCTAATGAATTCAAAAGTTACAGTGAAAAACATGGGATCAAGAGACAATTTTCTATTACAAGAACCCCTCAGCAGAATGGAGTTGTAGAAAGCATAAATAGAACTGTTCAAGAAATGGCCAGGACCATGCTTGATGAATCAAAAGTACCCAAAACCTTTTGGGGAGAATCTTTTCAAATTGTTGTTAACATTCTCAATAAAGAAAAAACAAGAGTAAACAACAATAAAACCCCTTATGAGCGATGGCATGGAAGAATAGAATTAATAAAGAACTTCAAAATTTTTGGAAGAAAATGCTACATTAAAAGAAATGAAGACAACTTAGGTAAGTTTGATTCTAGAGCTACAACAAAAGCCTCCATAAAATAACTGAGAGCATATATGTAAGTTATATGAGGGATGACTTCATCGAGTGAGACATCAACACCGTAATGATCAATATGATGAATCAATCAACAATGAGTTACACGATGATGGAATGGATAAAAAATAGGAACAACAACATTCAGAGGAAGAGGAGAGAATGGAAACATCACAGCCAAAGACCCAATCAAGGTATGTTCAAAAACATCATCCAAAGAATAAGATTCTTGGAAACAAGGAAGCATGTGTACAAACTGGAAAAAAATAATATATGCATCTAGTTATGCAAATTTTGCACTAACATCCATGAGTGAACCAATAAATTTTGTACAAGCAAGTTAGGATGACCATTGGATCAAATCCATGTCAAAAGAACTAGACCAAATAGAGAAACACAAGACTTGGGATCTAGTCCCAAGATCCAATGACAAGAATTTAATTCAAACTAAATGGGTATACATAATCAAATCAAATGAATATAGACAAATAGTCAGGAACAAGGCCAGACTGGTATGTAAAGGGTATGCTCAAGTAGAAGGCGTAGACTTTGAAGAAAACTTTTCCTCTGTTGCAAGAATTGAAGCAATCAAAATGCTTTTGGCATCTCCATGTTACAAAAAGTTCAAAGTTTATCAGATGGATGTTAAATCATCCTTTTTAAATGACAACCTAGAGGAAGAAGTTTATGTGGAGAAACCTAGGGGTTTTCATCTAATTGACAAAAAATATTATGTTTGCAAATTAAAGAAAGCCCTGTATGGGCTAAAATAAGCTCCAATATCTTGGTATTACATACTGGACATGTATTTTCACTAGTAGGGATTAAAAAATGGAATTGTTGATAACAAATTATATATCAAGGTTGTAGGTAATGGTTTGTTAATTATTGTAGTTTATGTTAATGATCTTATTTTTGACAATAACATTGAATTAATGAGTAGGAATTTTGCAGCTACAATGCAACAAGAATTTGAGATGTCTATGTTGGGGGAAATTTCCTTCTTTCTTAGTCTACATATTCATCAATCGGAAAGAGGAATTTTCATTTCTCAAAGTAAATATCTCAAGGAAATATTGAACAAGTTTGGCATGGAAAATTGTGCACCTGTAATAACTCCTATGACTACAATTTGCAAACTCAACAAATATGACGATGATCGAGAAATAGATCAAACTATGTATAGGTCTATGATATGAAAATTATTCTATCTCACGGCTTCAAGGCCTGACATCATACAAGCTGTGGGTTTGGTAGGCATATTTCAAGCAAATCCTAAGGAAACTCATGTTCTTGCAGTTAAAAGAATACTTAGATACTTGCAAGGCACTATTGATTATGGCTTGTTGTATTCAAAAGACACAAACCTCGTTCTCTGAGCTTATACAGATGTAGACTGGGTAGTAATTATTGATGATAGAAAAATCACTAATAAAGGCACATTCTTCCTTGGCATTTGTTTAGTTTCCTAGCTCAACAAGAAACAAAATTTTATTTCTCTCTCTATAGTTGAAGTAGAATATATAGCTACAACATCCCGGTATACACAAGTGTTGTGGATTAAAAAAAATCTCAAGGATATTCAATTTCCATGTGATCAACCTATCTCCATCATGTGGGACAATATTGATGCTATTAATCTCTCTAAAAACCATGTTCAACACTCTAAGACTAAGCATATACTAATCAAATATCATTTTCTTATAGAACATATTCAGGATCAGGTGGTCAAATTAG